>OY540802.1:31614049-32028786 GCA_961205885.1 Ptychoptera albimana | reverse complement strand
AATAATAAAAATAAATCGATTTTTCTTTGTGTGTGTGTGTGAACCACAAAAACAGAAAAAAAAAACCAAAATATTCTATGGGGAACATATCGAAAAATATTTTTATTTTTTTTTTTTGGGTACGTTTTTTGACTGTTTTTGGTTGATTTTTGTAGGTTTTTTTTTTGTAGTTTTATTAAAGTAAATTAATATAATTTTTTAATTAGTTTAAGCTTTCAGCTTAATTTTTTGTTGCTTTTGTTTGTTATTAAAGGATAATTAATTTTTGGTTAGTTGTACTATGCGTTAATTAAAATGTGTAGTATACATTTCGGTGTTTATTTTATTAAGAAAAAACTTCCTTTAAAACATATTTTTTCTGATTGATTCATAACACTAACGTTCATCATAAATATCTCTATCATTAATAACAATTAATTAACTCTAATTTTCAACATAATTTACACAAAAAACTTACAACACTTTTGGTGTCACTAGTAAATAACTAATTTGATTTGGTCACAAAAGAATGGTGAAAAAAAAATAATAAAAGTTTCAACAATAAACTTTGAATGTAAAAAAAAAAAAACACTAAAAATAAATTAATAAATAAACGAGGCAAAAAAAAATTGTTGTTAAACTCAATTAACTATTTACAATGGAAAAAAAGCATATTAAAGAGGCACCATAAAAAAAAATTGTTTTGGTTACGCAAAAAAAAAAAAGAAGGAGTTGCAGCAGCAGCAAAAGCACATTCTATAAAAATAAAAATTATGTTCATAATATAATATACAACACTGAGTATAAATTTAATAAGGAAAATAAAAAGCTTTTTGCCATTTCTGCAGTTGCTGCTGCTGTTCTGAAAATGATACAAAAAATTAAATTTTTTTTTTTTTATTTAACTGCTCTCAGTATTTTGAGCTTTTTTCGTCTATTTAATAAAATTCATCACGTGAAAGTAGAATTTTTTCCTTTAACTGCAGTGTAGTTAATTTTTGGTTTTATTTTGTGTTTGTTAGTTTGTTGTCTTGTAGCCAAACCAAAGTGTTTTCACTCCTGGAAATTGATTTAAATATTATTTTAGGGTGGTTGGATGTAGGGTGGTTAATCAATTTAAAAAAAAAAACGATAAATTTACGTTTGAATGGTGAGTTTTTTGGCGGTGTGCGCCAATCATTTAAATAAGGAAAGAAAAAATTTTATTATAAAGTTTGTTCCAATTTTTAGTTTTTAATCCTACGCATTGATGAAGATTATAGAAATATTTTTAATGTTTCACTCTGTTTCGTACTGTTGTGGTACTATTGCTTCTGCTACTATTAGTGGTAATACTATTGTTCTTTGTAATATTGATGGTAACCACAACATAACGTTATATATATCCACTACCCTGAAATGTACACAGCAAAATGCAACTAGAATAAAAAAATAAATAAATTTTATTTATATAAAAATCTATGTATTGTGGTTTATCCTAAATAGTTTTTCGTTTTAATTAATTTATTTATTATATTTTGGTTGGGTTATAATAAAAATAAAAAAAAAAAAAAAAACGAAGAAATTTAATCAAATGATTTACATGGCAACATGGTGGTTTGTCTCTCTTTCGTTTTATTTCATTTTATTTCTCCTGACTTAACTTAACTTATTTAAATGTTCATCAAATCATATCCTAAATATTATAACCAAAATGGGAATAATTAATAAAACCATTTTTCGCATACAAAAGTTTTTTTCGTTTGTTTAGTTAAAAGCTTACGATAAATTCTGTGTGCGTTTTATAATTGATTTTACTTTATTTTACTTTACTTTAACTCATTTTCAATATTTTAAAGTAGTTTTTATAGCGAAAAATCATTTAATTTAATGGCTTAATGCCAATAATAGTAATAGTAATAATAATAATGATGATAATAATTTAAAAAAAAAATAATATAGAAAAAAAAAGGACATAAATAATGATGGGTGGCAAATGGGGCGTTACGAATTGTTTTTCTCTCTTCTTTTTTAATTAAATTTATTTTTGTTTTTTATTATTTCTATCTATATTGTCGTGATATATATGTTGTTTTGTGTTTTAAAAAAAAAATCATTTAGTTACATTTTTGTTACATTTTAACAGTCTGTCCTCGGAATTATGGTAGAGCATCCCTAAATCTGGTGTTGAAAAAACCTTCAAAAAATGCTGATTTTTCATTATTTCCTATACTAATCAGTGGAATTAAATTAAAATGTCCATTGGACCCTACTATATTCGTTGTTACTTCAAAATATAATTCATTTCTGAATTCAAAAACATTAAAATCTCGAAGCTACGATAAGATTTGATCGAATTCCAGCCAAAATAGTGAGACTACAACACTCAAAACGATAGTTTTGGCTACGTAGGATCCAGAATTAATTGTAACTAAAAAAATAAGTGTTTTGCCTGAAAAAATATTACATCAAATTCAAGATCCTGTGGGTAGCTAGAAATCTATGGGTGAAATCACTGAATATAAAAGTTGTGGTGATCGTAACTTTGGAGGAGTGACTGTATTGTAAAATATGTAGCTGAATTTATTTTTATTATTTATTATTATGATTATGATTATTGTCCGTGGATGGGGTGGGTAAGGGATTATGTAAAAATTGTTCACAACATATTTATGTTTGCGTCACACACTGAATCGGTCAACCTTAATTTTTAACATAATGCTGCTACGACTACTACTACTACTACTACTGCCGTGACTGTGACTGCGACTGCTGCTTATCGTGTTGTTTGTTTATATTTAGCACCGATTTTACGTAGTCATTGGGTATAGTAGAATCAGCCTATCCTGTTAAAAAAAGGGGTGAGAATAATCAATCTCTGATAATGCAGTTCAACTACACTAATAACAACAAATTTGTTGCTAGCTTGAAATGTTGTTAAAAAAATTTTCATCTTATGAATTTTTATTGAAATCTTTATCCATCTTAGAACTAAAAAGTTGTTTGAATAAAAAATTTGTGAAGGAATAAAATGAAATAAAAAGGAAAAAAAGTTCTATAAATGTTATATTATTACCTAACTTCCAACAAATTTATTGTTTTGTTTGTTGTAAATGTTTCACATTTAATGCCTTTTTATAAATTCATCCTTCTCCTCCTTTTAATTCTACTTCTTCTACTTATGGTTTGTATTTTTCTATCAGCATCTTTCGTTATATATGCACCTACTTAGTTGTTAAACTTTGTGCAATTGTGTAATAACAATCAGATTTGACTTTTATTCGCTTTATTTTTTTTAAATACATTTTGATTCAGTTTTTCAACCCCCCCTTTTTTTGTGTTTTTTCTATTCAACTCCTATAGGTACTTTGATGACTTAAAAGAGTTCCAAATGACTGGCTTATTTAAAAATGATAAAAAATATCTATTCAGTGAATCATTTATTTTGTTTGATGACACAAAATTAAGATCAAAAGCATTATTAGGAAGCGCTTTTAAAAATGTATTTTTGGCTTTACTTACTTACATTTTTGGCGATAATCTATTGTACGATGTGGTCCACTGCAGTAATAAATTTTTTTCTATTTTTTTTTTTGCTTTACTTGATTTTTCACTAGTAATGTCCTATAAAATAAATTAAAATTAAAAAACTATTAATTTGTGTGTGTGTGTGTGCTTTCAATGAAAACAAAGCAAAAAAAAAAAAAAAATAAATAATATTTTTCCCTAGCAACATTGAAACTTTTCTCTACTCTATAGTTTCGGTTTGCTATTGTTGTTGCTACTACATCAAAGTACATCCAAATGGCGAATGAACATAAATCATTTTAGTGTTGAAAATTCTTTAATAAAAAATTCATAATGTTGTGCTTTTTTTTTTTTTATTGTCCCCTTTTGAGGAGAACTATTTATCCATTATAATAACGAAACATCATTTCACTGTTTTTTTGTCTTAATTTCTGTCACTTTTTTTTTGTTGTCGTTGTCGCGTTACGTTACGTTTCGTTCCTTTTTTAATTAATTTTATTAATTGTCCTTTATTGTCTGCTTATGTGTGTGTGTGTGTGACCGCTTTATATGATAGAAAATTGATTTGTATTGTCTCGTTAAACATTTTGTACTGCAGTGAAAGAAAAAATTTTCTGTTGTATGGCCTGTCATATCCTGTCTTTAGTTTATCTCATTGGGGTAAAAAAAAAAAAAAAATTTTTTTTTTAGTTTTATGTCCGGCGGTTTGTTAATTGTTTTCTACTATCATCGTATATTTAATTTTAATTCTTTTTGGATAAATGCCAAATGGTGAAATTGCAGTAAGTTGACAAATTAAAATGATGGAAGAAAAACTGCGGATGTAAAGGATTAAAAAAAAAATTAAACATAATTGTCACTAATGAATCCGTTTTTTTTTTTTTTTTTTTATTGCTTATGATAAATTGAATTAAGGTTTTGTTGTTGTTGCTTTTTTATCCTTTACGTAAATTGTTTAAAGAATGATAAAAAGGACTAAATAAAATTAAATTAAATTTTTTGCACACTGTGTCAGTAATGAAATGTTTTGAACTTTTTTTAACCTCTTTCTCTCTGTGTGTATTTTAACATTCTGCTGAGGATAGATATTGGGATGATTTTTGGTTTTTTCTTTTCTTTTTGGTTTGGTTTTGTAGTTATTGCTGAAAGAACCAATCAAATTATTGTAACCCCTGCAAAAATTGTTGTTAGGCGAGTGTGAATTTTCAAACAAAATAAAGCACTTTAAGTTGACGAGCAACAATAGGAAAAATGTTGCTTTAAAATGATTGCTGTTGAATTTTCTTGGTTAGCAGGAAACAATTTTATATGATGTTCCCAAAAAGAATTATCACAATTATTATAAATAATCAGATTGTGGGTTCATCTCACTCTTTATCTCTTAATACAACTTTTCAAAATTTTAATTAATTTTTACTTTTGTATAAACGTTTTATTAGTTTTTTTTTTAACATCGTCAAAGGACAATCAACAAATAAATCTTAAGGGAATTATAATTTTCTTCTTTATTCAATCTTAATTGATTGAATATTTAATTAATTTTATTTTATTTCATTTCTATTTCTATTACTATTATAGTTTTATGGTTGAATAAAATTATTTATTCATCTCTTGTTGATTTTTTTTTTCCTATTATTTTTATATTTTCTCTCTGGTTATTTTTTTGTCATATTTTATTGCTTTTTAATAGCTTTGTATTCTGTTTTGTATTTTTTTTTTTCTGCTTAATCAGTAAGATGTGATACAGTTTTCTCATCGTTATAATTCAAAGTAGCAGCATAATTTAATTATATTTACTTAATTTGTTTCTTTGCATATAAAGAATATTTATATATTATACGCGTGTTTTGTGTTTATACAAGTAGTAGAAAAAACATTAATTAAAACTCATAAAAATGCAAATAAAAAGGAATAAAAAAATAGTAGCAACAGTAGAAGTAGCAGCAAGTAATAATAGCATTAGAAGTACCAGCTGAGAAAATGCAAAAAAAAATTTTTTCTTTTAATTTTATTGCTTCGATATATTTTATTATTATTATTATTATTATTATTGTGTAGGTTTTTGTTGGGTTGTTGTTGTTGATGTTTGTTTGTTTTTTTTTTCTTTTTGCCATCAAGAAATTATTATTATAAAAAGTAATTTAAAGAAAATTTTATGACTAGGTGAAATAAAACGATTAGTATTAAAAAAAAATAAAATTGTAAAATACACAACAGGAAATTAATTTTAGTTTAGTTTAGATTAGATTAGATTAGTTGATTTTAAGTAATATAAATGTTTTTCTTTTTTAAAAATTTGATTAAATAAAGTAATAATAGAAAAAAGCTCAATAGTAAATGTGTAAGTAAGGACACTAAATTCCATGAAAATTAAAAAGCTTTCTTTTAACATACAACGCCCGCCATCTGTGTATAAAAAGTTTTAACTGGAGTAGTAAAATTTTATTCGATATTCGAAGTACTGCTCTGTTTAGTTCATTGATAAAACGAAACAATAAAATCCTTTTTAACATAGTGGAAATAGAAATAGCAAGGACACTTTACTGTTCTTTAAGCTCTAAAAGCTTTAAGTTATTGAAAACTGTTTTAAAAAAAAGTGTTTTTTTCATTAAAATACGAAGGAAATCACGATTTATTTATTAAAAAAGTTTTTTTTTTTAATTAATTTAAATTAATATTTGTTGATGAGGCTGCTTGCTGATGCTGCTACTACTGTTGTTGTTGATTTTATTGTTGTTGTTGTTGTTTATGTTGTTTAAATTGTTTTGGTTGTGTTGAAAGAGCGCATGACATACAAAATGGGTCAAGCAATGCGGGCAAACATTATTTCATGATGAATTTTATTTATTTTCTATATATATAAAATTTATAAAATAATTATTATAATTTGTTTTGTTATGTTTTACAGATATATATTGAATGAATTTTCAGTATTAATTAATTAATTAATATTGGTGATGTATTTAGTTAGGATAAATAACTAATACATTGTTACTAAAATACTCTATAGAAATATTTAATTAATAAAATTCAGTAATTCAGCAATTGTGGGCATTTCTCACATAACAAAGCACAACAAGAATAATGATGATAAAAAAAAAAATAAAAATAAAGAAACATTGAAAACAGATTTTCTATTTTCTGTTTTTATTACAATATGCTGTTGTTGTTGTTCTTGGTGTTAGATCAAAGGAAAAAAATAAATAAGAATATTATTATGATTATTATTGTCAAGGTCGTTTCTGAGGTTTTTTTTTTCTTTTCTATTTGGGTGATTCCTATTTTACATATTTTACAAAAAAAAAAATTTTTTTTTTACTGTAGAAAGCAGTTGCATGTGCGCATAGCAGAATTTTCTTTAAAATTGTAAATGGGAAATTATGTTTACACATTTTTTTTTTAACTGCAATAACCATTTAGAGAAGTTTTATTGGAAATTTTACTTTGAAAAAAAAAAAATTGTTTTAAATGCAATGGAATTGAAATGGTTTAAATATTAACTAAGGTTGGTATTGTTGCAAGTGTAGACGCCTGGTTAGAAGTAATGCAGAAATATTTTTTTTATTTCAAAATTTTATTACTTTAGGGACATTTGTGTTAGAAAAAAAAATATTTTTGTTATAAATAGACGTTTTTTGTAATTAAAAATATATTTTAAATCTGATTTTTCATTAATCTTATTTAGAAATTATAGACTTTTCTAAAAGTCCATTTTTCTTTGTGATTAAATTTTTTTCTAAACCAAAATACCGCATTTTAATTACAAAAAAATGGTAAATCTTATTATTATACCAAAAAAAAAACAGTCAGAATTAATTTAATAACATTAAAAAAAAATTAATTTCCATAGAAAAATTGGTTTTTTAACAAAAACCAGGCGCCTTCACTAGCGGTTATTCATTTTTTTTTTCCTAAAAAAATGCGACATGGATGATAAATAAAACTAAAAATTATTTGAAACAGGAAAAACCATCAGTAGCAACAACAAATCCAATAGAAATCACATTGTGTGTTGTTGTTTGTGCGTTTTTTCATTACGAGCCATGATGACGCCTGTTGATTTTTTATTTTCAAACATTATTATTTTTTTTTTTTTATTTATATTGTCGTCAACCATTTATTTGTTTATTTTATGTTTTCATCTATTTTATTTTATTCCTACTTTACTTTTGGTGCCTATCAATTTTCCTTGCATGTCTGTATTTGTGACGTTTTTTTCTTTTTTTTTTTTTTTTGTAAGGCAATTTATTTTAGCCGATTTCAGTCAAAAGAGAGCGAAAGAAAAAAAAAATGTTATCGCTTATACAGTGTCAGAGAAATAATAAAAAATAATTAAAAGGAGCTGTGCAGTGGAAAAAGGAATTTATGAAAATTCTCCACACATTTCTCGAATTCCTTTTTTTTTTTGTGTGATCTTTCTCTGTATTAATAAAAGCTTTAGTCTCTCATCACGGTTGAGAATTTGTTTGAAAACAGAGAATGAGAGCAGGATACACACACACACAAACACAAAAACACAGAAACTAACTATCGATCGTTTTTAACCATAGGAAATGTAAAATAAAAAAAAAGTTATTTTCTGTACTAAGGTAGCTGCTACTGCTCCACTGTGTCAAGTTTTTTATTTTTTCTCTTTTGCATTTGTTAATAACCAAACAGTAAAACTCTCTTGAGAATAGAAAATAATTTTTTTTTATTTTTCATTTATTTTGTGTAGGAAAAAGCTCCTTTACTCATTGAAACTTATTGCAAATAATATTATTTTTTTTATTTTAAACACATTAGCTCAACTCCTTAACTGTTTATTAAACAATTAAATAGAAATTAAAAAACGAAACGAAAAGAATTGAAACGAAACGAATCAAAATAAAAGTAGAAAAATAAATTTAATTTCAAATAAAAATATTGGCAATGTCTGTATTTATAAAAAAAAAAAAAAGAAAAAAGTATAAATGAAAATTATGTCACGGACATATATGTAGTCGTCATCAATTAATGTAAAAAATTTTATTTTCAATATTCTTGTATTGGACGTCATGAGCTGTTTGTATTCAGCCTGAGTACTGTAGCCAGTAGCTTTAAAATAGTAAAATAATTTTAGATGTTGTAACGAATACTAAATCTATTAAAAATTATTTAAAAAAAACCCAAATATGTATGACGTGTGATATTTAATATTAAAAAAGATAAAAAAAAAATTAAAAAATTGTCTGTTGTCTATCAGATTAAAGATTCGTCTGAAAATTTGTGTTTTGGTTTAAAACTTTGCTATAACCGTTTAGTTAGTTTGTTGCTACAACTAAAAGAAAAAAAAAAAAAGAAAAAAAAACTCACTGACTGACTGATTGATTTACTCCACATGATTATACCTCTTGATGAGTTATTATATTTGTGTTACTGTGCCTGCCTGCCTACGTCATTAAAATTTAATTTAATTTTTTATTTCTTTTTCATTTTATGTCTGAAAACTATTTATAGAGGTTTCTGTGTGTTTTAACGTAATGTTTTCAAGCGAAATACCTTCGCTAAGATTTGTGTTTTTTTATTTTCTACTTAATTCATGACTTTGAAGCGGTACAAGTGTGTTTTTTATGTGCTTAAGCATAGCAATTGTTTTTAGCAAAACATTTTTTTTTTTTTTTTTTTTTTTTGCAATAGAATTTTTATTCTAAGCTAATCAAGGTTCGTTTCTGTACAAGGCAACCCCTAATGTGTAGAGAGTAAAATAGTTACTTATTTTTTGTGTTTACGTTGTGTTATCTATTCCTCCAATCGTTACTTAATTTATCTCGTAAAGCATACGGCAGCTATGTAAGAAAATTATAGAAGAAGAAAAAAAAAAGAGAGTCTTGCGCATTTTTTTTTTTTTTTTTCTTTTTTTGATTTTGCAGCATTTTCCCAATGCTATGTTACTGTGAGAAAATTCTTTTCTCTTTCAATACCACAAAAAAATTTGTTTCTTCATTAAGTTTGAGCAAATTATACTAGAAATATGAATGAAATGGCTTAACGAAAGTCAATTTACCATGGTGCCAAGCTAGAAAATTTATAATTGTTATATCAAGGTTACACTTAAGTAAGTAAATCAGTTTTAAGCTATATGGCTTAAGTTTAATAAACTACTGTAGCTAGCTAGCAAGCTGCTGCTACCTAATTCAAGGTCATTATAGTTGTGGCCTACGCTATTATAGCCTCTCTGTTGTCGTATCTTGCGATTGTGAATTTTCTACGTTTTTTATTCTTTTTCTTGCTACTACTACTGCTGCTATTAAGCAACCTTTAAACTAAGAATTTTCCCTTAATTATTTTCCCTTTATTTCGCATTAGAAAATAAAAATTTTTTTTGCGTTATTTTATTCATATTTCAAAAAATAAATAATAATTCATTAAGCGAGAGAGATTAGTGAGCGAGTGAAAGAGAGTTTTTTTTTTATTTGCGGTTAGTATTCCTTTAGCCCTACGTTGTAACATCACAATAAATGTATTTGTAAACGCATGCGCTTTTTTTTATTATCGTCGTTCCTCTTGTTTTCCTAGTCACTTTGGTGATTCTTCTCTTCGTCGTGTTTTTCTTCATTTTTTTTTTTAGAAAAACAAATTTAATTTTCACTGTCGCTGTTGTCAAAAAAAAAAATTTATACATATTTTGTTCAACGCATTAAATTTACTAAGAATCGTCTTATAATTTTAATAACCAATTGGATGGATTAGTGATTTTTCCTTCAATAATAATAAAATGAAAAAACTAAAAATAATTAAGAAAAAATAAAATTTATGACCGTTGAATGTGTATGTTGCGCTTATTTTAGTGCTCCACTCTCAATCATTGAAGCTCTCAATGTCACTTAGTTGTTTTGTTTTTTTTTTTTTTATTTCTTTGAACAAAATTTTTTAATTCTCGCTTCGGTTTTGTTGTTTTCCTTTTTTTTTTCTGTATTTTCTTTTTCCCGTCAATTTTCTGTATTTTTTTTTTTTTGTGTATTTTCAATGCTTTATTATTTTTCACTCCTATCACTCTCCAAACACACAGAGAAAACACAACGACGGACAAGTAAACTGAAAGCAAAATAAATAAAAAAAATTCACTTTTTTTTTCTTTTTTTTTTTTTGTGTTACTCTTGTTGTGTGTGGTTTTTTTTTTTTTTCGTGGTTATTCTTGTTGGTGGTTTGTTTGTTACTTTGCTTGTTTGTTTGTTTTTTTTTTTTTTTTTTGGATTTCTTAGTACTGTGCAAAAGTACAAAATTCTTTGATTTGATTTTTAAAATTTTAATTTTCGTTGTGAAAAGAAAAAGAAAAGAAAAAAAAAACGAAAAATCCACAAGATACAACCAGCAAACGGGGAATGAAAATATAAATGAAAAATTTTTTGGGAGATTTGTTTTTTTTTTTTTTTTTTTTTTTTTTTCTTTTTTGTTGTGAAAATAATAAAATAAAAAGCCACGCATTTGGATTAATTATTTAATTAAATAGAAAAGGATGCAAAAATGTGAAAATATTAATTTATTTTGTGGTGCATTGTGGAAATTTTGATTTAATTTCATGTTCCCACCTGAAATGTTTTAGTAAAAAGAACGAAAAATGTGTGTTATGTGGGTGGAATAAGTTTTTATTCATATTATACAAAGTAAAGCGAATTAAATTATTATTTTTTTTTTGTTTTATTATTTTATAATGGAAATAATGGTGAAAAGCCCCCTTTGTTGATTGGTTTTTTCCTTTTTTTTTTCTCCATATTTTTTTTTTCACCTATTTGTTTGGATTGATGCTATGATGGTGAAGCGACTGCTACTGCTGCTGATGTATTTTTTAATTTTTTTAAGTTTTATATTTATTTCTTCAATGTTTTAAAACGTATGAAAAAAGCTTATTTACTACAAAGTTTATGTGAAAAGGGTGTTGAATTTGTTGTTTGATTAGACAAATTTATTGTTTTTATTTTTTGTTATCAATATTTGTGCTTAATTAGTGTATCGTCGATTTAATAAAGTAGCTGCAGTAGCAGCAGCAGTAGAAGTCACAAAAAAAATTTAGTTTTTTATTTTAATCATTAAAAGCTTTCAAGTGAGACAAAATAATTGTTTTTTTTTATTTATTATGATGAAAGCTTAAAAGTAGGGGATTCCTTGTGTAAAAAAAAAAAAGTGTTTATTTGATAATAATGATGCACCAAAAAATAAATTTTTAAAACACACCAACTGGGTGTTTTTTTATTTTTTTTTGTTGTTTTTCTTATTTATCGGTTCCTGTGCATTTTTTTTGTACTTTGTATGTTGTGATGGTGGATTTATGTTTGGTTTCTATACAATATAAGTGCCTAAAATATTGTGGATTAATTAAGAATTAAAAATAATTTAAAGCGAAAAGGATATAAAGTGGATTTATGTGTTGTTAACTAGAGAAAAGAGTTCTTTTTTTTCTTTTTACACCTTTTCATGGCGATTTGTTTATGTTGTATCAAAGCTTGAAAGCTTTTTTTGCACAGAACAAAAAGTGTTGTCCATGTTGGTTTTCAGTTTTTTTTTTTTTTTTTTTTTTTTTTCGGGTTTTCTGTTGTAGAAAAATGCCCACGAAACCATAACAAACAAATCAACGAAAATTAGAGAAGATTTCTGATAGTTTTAGTCCTTCGTTTTTTTTTTGTTTTTTTTTTTTATATGTGAATTATAGGAAATAAAGGATAAATTTGTTTGTGTGCGCCTTTGCCCACCCTTTTTATGTGTAGAAAAAATAAAACAGAATTTTCGCTCTCTCTTTGGAGCGTCAGTCACTCTCTGAGCATCAGTTACTTCATGCTCTAGTTGTTGTTTCTCTACTCTACTTTCCCCACATTTTATTGTACCCCAAACACTGTATCCTTTATTTCTGCGATTTTTCTTGTTTTTGTGTTTTTTTTTTTATTTATTTTTTTTTTTGTTTGCCATTTATTTATTTTACTGAACGAGGACCAAAAGCTCCTTGTTTGTCAAACGAAAATAACAGAAGAAGCAAAAAGGAAGAAAATTTCTTTTTCTCGGTTTTTTGTTTTTCTCGGTTTTCTTTTATCTGTTTTTCGGTTTTTCATTTTTTTATATTTTTTCTTTTTCGATTAAAACTCTGGTGTTTTTCACAGCTTTGTTTGATTTTCTTCCTTCAACTTCATCTTCAATTGGATTTTTTTTTGTGGTTTTTTTTTTTTACTTTTTCTTACTGTGCGCTTCTACATGGTTAACTAACAAAAAAACTTGGTAGCATTTGAATTGTGTTTTGTGTGCCTGCTACCAACAAAAAAAATTGTTTTTTGTTTGTTAAATCATAACCAAAAAATACAAAATAAATAAGGCAAAATGGAAAACTTTTTTGTTTTCCTGTTAAAGTTCAATAAAAGCTAAGCGAAATAAAAACTGGAAATTTTTTTTTACCTAAAAGTTTTGTGCGCATTATTGGAAATTATTGTTACCAAAAAAAAAAAAAAAAAAAGAAAAAGTTTTTGTGTAAGAAATAAAAAAAGAAAAAAAAAGAATTATTTTCCTATCGTTATCAGTGATTAAGAAGCTTTTTTCTGTGTGCACCTAAAGTAAAAAAAAAGAATAAAAAAAAAGAAGAAGCAGCAGCAAAAAAAAAAATTAAAAAAAATTAAAAAAAATTTCATCGCCGACACAGCATCAGCATCAGCAGCAGTGTTACCAATTTTTTATTTATATTTTTTTCGTGTCTCCAATTTGGCTACAAATTTTTTGTGTGTTTTTTTTTTTTTTTCTTAGTGCAAAAGCTCTGCTACTACTACTACTATTAGTGTTTTTACTACTAGTGTTACTACTGCTGATGTTTTTTATTTTCTGTTTGTTTGTTTGTTTTGTTACGTGGTGGCAAATTTTTCCTTCTGTAATTCGGTGATTTTAATACAAACCAACACCTTAAATTTTCTGTGCAATTACTGTATTTTCGGTATACACAGTGCACAAAAATATTTGGATAATTTTTGGGTTTTTTTTTTATGTTCGTGTATCTGCATAAAAAATTTAAGCTTGTGATGTAAAAAAATAAGTTTTGTGTGCTTTATCGAGCTTTATTCTCGAGTTACTCCTGACATAAATTAACATTTTTCCTACTTCTAGTTTTTCTAGTTTTTTTTTTTTTATTGTAAAAAGTGAATACAGTGGGAAAAAAAAAACATAAGAAAATTCAATGACGTCACATAATCGCGAGTGTACAGATTAGCGAAAAATAAAAATAAAAAAAACCCAAATACTCTACGCGTTGTTGTTGCTGTTGTTGTTTGTTCTCTATACATAACCAACCAACCAACTACTCTAGCCACTTGTGATAATAAATTAATCTCTTAGCTGCTGTTTCTACTTCTGTTTCATCTATTTTATCTTCTTTTAATTTTTGGTTACTTCTTCTACATCTTCTGTATATAAAAATAAAAGCAAAAACTTTAAAATTTAATTTATTTTAATTAATTAATTAATTACTTTTTTTTTGTTTTATTTTATTAGCCACAATATTAGTTAGTTAGTTGGTGAGGGAGTTTTTTCATTACAGTTTTTATCGTTGTTACAAAAATTCTTTGTATTCTTCTTCTCAATCAACTCCTCTATTTTTGTTTGTTATCTCTTGTTTCTCTGTTTCTTTAATTATTTTATTTTTATTTTTTTAATGCAGAATAATTAAAAAAGAAACAATTAATTAAAGGATATATATATATAAATATCTACTGTACTGTACTAACACCACTGTGAGTGTTAATAAAAATCACACAAAAAAAATTAAAAATCAACAACAACAGAAAAAAAATTAAAAAAAAATGTGTATGTGCGTGCATGTGTTTGAGTTTTGGTAAAAAGTTTTGCAAAGCAGTCAAATACACAAAGTTACCAGCAAAATAAAATAAAATTAAAAAAAAAAATAATTTTAAAAATACATAAAAAAGCACAAAATAGAAGCGAAAAGATAGAGAGAGAAAACTTTTGTGTTGTTGTGTGATGAAATGTGCTTTTTGCTGTTGGTTTTTTTTTTTAATTAATAAATAATTAGTGTTAGATATAAAAAAAAGCCAATATACTAAGTGCAAATTAATTAATTAATTAATTAATTAATAATAATGTGTTCGTTAGATAATAATAAAAATATTTTTAAACAAAAAAAAAAAAAGTAGTACGTCGTTACGTTTTCTCGTAACTTTACTTATCGTAAAAAGCTTTTCTCCTCCTCTCCTATTACTACTACTGTTAATAGAAATAAATAAAAAAAAAAAATGGTAAAAAGGATAACGGAAAGAAATGAATTAAATTAAATTAAATTTATATTTTCCAATTAAAAGAATGCAATAAAGCAACACAGCAAAGAAGAAGAAGAAGAAGAAGTAGAGGAAGGCAAATAAAAAGAAATTATTTTTCTTAAATTAAATGTTTTGCTGGACGTACATATCAATACTTAGATAACATAAGAGAAAAATTCATTTTTGTTGGTTAAATATAAACAACAACAAAAAAAATAAATAAAAGAAAGTAAAAGGAAAAAAAGCTTTTGCTAAAGCATCTAAAAAGCTTCCAAAAAGTACATTAAAAGGATAATTAGGCAAGGGATTAAAAGAGAAATTGTGAAAAAAGAAAGTCAACAACAAAAGCAGCAGCATCAACCCTAAGTGATTTTTTGTTGTTGTTGTTGTAGTTTTTGATTTCTTTTCGGGGTGCGCTTTTACGTTAAGACAAGAAAAAAACGCTTTTTTTTTGTTTTCTTTTTTTTTTTTTAATTTTGCCTTCAAAATAAACTTTCGTACAAACAACCAATCATTTCTCGTATAGAATTTATTGAGAGATGGGGCCTAACACCGGTTTTACGGCCCAGACAGGAGCCCCGGATCTGCGGTGAAAATCAGACGAGTAATCCGCCCCCTCTTCTTACCGACAGGTATATTAATTAATTTTTGTTTTTTTTTTTTTGTTGTTGTTGTTGATGTTTTAATTTTTTGTTATGTTAATTTCTACTCTTTTATCCTCTGTTACTGTCTATTGTCTCTCTCTCTCACACACACACACTCTCTTCCTCTCTCTGTGTGGGTTTTTTTTTTCAAATTGCGGAATGTGACTTAAACATAACCTTATTTCGTTGGTTTAAATTTATTTTGTATAACAAAACAAAAAGGAAAACAAAATTCTCAACCGACCTTACATAACATGAAAATGTAAAAGAAAATTTATTTAAGACAACAACAAAAAAAAAAAAATAAAAAAATGAAAACTGAAAAAATAATTAAGTCAATTTGTTTAAAGTGTCATTGAAATTAGCTTAGAAACAAAGCGAACCAACGTAGCTAATTAATGTGACAAAAAGGTTATTTTTCTTTTTTTTTCTTCACTTATCTCTTATCTTATTTAATTATTTCCGGAATGTTTGTGTAAAAAAAAAAGTTAAAAAAATAAAAAAAATACTCTAAGTATGTATAGATGTCATTTTCTAGGTTAAAAAAGACTTAAGTGACTTAAGTAAGTAAAAACTATTTGTTTGTAGTTGTTGAGAAAATAAATAAATAAATAAATTCTGTAGTAAAATAAAACTAAAATTATTTTAAATAAAAAAAAAAGAAAAGAACATTAATCATAAAGGTGTTGAAAGGTGACTTAATTATTTAAAAAAAAAAAAAATTCGCTAGCTTTAAGTCATTTGTTATTTATTTGTAATTTTCTCTAGCTTAATTTATTACAAAAAAAAAAAAAATAAACAAATTTTTGGAATTGTTTTAAAGCGTATGTTAGAAAACAATAAAAAAAAGTATTAAGTCATTATGACATGCGCAGTATGTTTTTTTTTTTTTTTTTTTTTTTTTTTTTTTTTTTTTTTATTAAATTATTGTCTGTTGTCTGCAGAGAAAATAATTTAATTTTTTTTCTAAAAAATTATTAACACAATTTTTTTTTTAAATGAAAATAATATATTGAGGTTGTTTTGGGTATTTGGATTTACGTGGGTGGTAAATAGGCTGTTTGGTTAGCTGGCTGGTTTGTTAGGTGGCTGGTTGGTTAGCTGACTGTTTGGTTGGTTGATTCACACAATCAAACAATCATACACAACTGTTAAAATTGATGAGAAAAAAAAAATAAAATAGAAAACACCGCATATCGTGAAGTACATTAAGAAAAATAATAAAAAAATAATTAAATAATAATAATAATAAATCTAAAATTAGAATCACCTTATGTTTATAAATTATTCTATATTCAATTCTCGTGTTCTCGTGTCTCTTAACGTTTATTTCGTTTTTCCTTCTTTCCTTCTATTCATTTTAATTTTAATTTCTTCGATCTGTCATATGTGTGCTAATATTATGCTGATATATGAAACGAACAAAGTGTTTTATGTTGAATTGTCATTGCTATTCCTATTATTGATGTTACTGTTGTCTCTGCTGTGTTATGTTCATGTTCATGTTAATGTTAATGTTTTGTTACACCACACAATATGTTGTTTCAATAAAATATTATATAGAAACGATAGTAGACAGTAGATACAGATCGGAAGTACAATATAGTTATCAACTGTTGTTAACTAATAAAGTTGAATACTCCGTTCGCTTCTATTATAAAATATTCACGACAATATTTTGATGGGTTTTTTTTTCTGTAAATAATAATTAAAAAAAAAAAAAGAACTGTATTATAATACAGTAGAGTGACATGGTTGCTTTTATAGTAAATGTTGTTTCTACTGCTACAACTACTGCATTCTGGATACACACCAGCAGCATCCATTAACTTTTATGACTTTTATGTTGTAAAAAAAAAATTATTTTTATGCTTTATTCGTTATTTATAATAGGAGAAGAAAAAGTAGGAAGATTATGTTTATGGTACGGATGGTTAGAGAAATTTTAATAAGCCCTGAAATTCGTTGTTGATTTTCTGCAGTAACAACTACTGTACTCTGTTATTTTAATTATTTTCGACTAAATCTACTTAGACTATTAAGACGATTTAGAATAATTAAAGGTCTTTAATCCGTTTCACACAGTTTTTTTTTTTTTTTTGTAACCCATTGTACCAGAAGCACACTTTACCCAAAGTTCATATAAACATATTAACGTGTATTTTCGCTAAAAAAATTTTTTATTATTTTTTTTTTTATTTTGTTTTGTTGTTTGCACGAAAATTAGTTTTTCAATTTGTAAACAAATTTTTTTTTTTTAATTTTTTTATTTTCAACAACTATTTTTACTTTAATAACATATGGTTAACGACGAACGTTGTGGATGCGCTTAATTTGCAAGGTTGGATATTTCTATTAAAATTTTTTTATTCATTAGTAAAGGAAATTTATATATTTTTCTTATTTGCTTGATTTGTATGTCTGTGTGTGTGTGTGATTGTTGAGTATATTTCCAATCTCAACTGATGTTTATCCTGTTTGTAGTTAAATGAAATTGTTTTTATTTTTTATTTGTTTTCTTTTGACTTAGTTAATTAAAACATAAAAAAAAAACAAATTATATTATCTCCAGCATATACAGGTTTAATTTGTCTGTGTTTTTTAATAGGAAATTTTCTTTTACTTTAGAAAATTAATAGGAAATAGCTAAGATTTAATTTGTTTGTTAATAATTTATGGATTGTAGTTGGTTTAAAAAATTGTTTAATTTTCATGCGTAGTAAATAGCAATAAATTATTTAATTAGTTTGATATGTAAACAGCAAAATGTACCTTCCTACCAGGGTGTTAGAAAAGTGTTGGAAATGTTTTTGAAACACTCTACAAACAAAGTAAATTTTAAGAAAAATCATCAGTGTCAAGGAGAAACAGCTGCATATTTATTTGCCATTATAGCAGCTTCGCTAAATCTCTTGTTCTTTTCTTTTTTTTTTTTTGTGTAATAAAAATTCAATAAACACACACACACACACAAACACATTTTACTCAATAATTTCGTTGTAATTAAACATTTCGTACTATTTGTATAATAAAAAAACTCATTTTGATCGATAATTCTTAAAACACATTTAAATATAGCAAAAAAAAAAAAAGTAGAAATTCGACAGATTTCATTTAATTTTCCTTTTTTTTTAAAGCAAATAAATAAATAATCCCATTGTATTAACCGGGCGTCTCCACTTGGCCTAAACACTTTACTAGACAAACAAAAAAAAAAAATATTTTTAATGATTTAAGTCGTCGTTTTCTCGTTAAAAATTAAATGAAAAAAAAAAAAATATATTTAAATTACTGAATGTGAGAGATTTAAAAAAAATATATTTATTTTTATTTCATTAATTTGATTGAATACTCCTGTGTGTGAATTTTTGATAATTTTTTTTTTGTTACTCTCACACACTCTGCTATTGATTTTTCTCTTTGATTTATTTATTTTAATATAAGATGATTTTAAGCGTGTGTGTGTGTGTTGTGTAAAGAGGAAATTAAAAATAAATAAAAATTAAACAGATGGATGGATGGATGGATAGATGTTGGCTTCTGTGATTCTCTGTTGTTTTACTCGCATATTACACTAAAAAAAACTTTCTATTATTGATTTGTTTATTCTTATTCTATTTACCCGATATTGTTGTATTTTTAATTTGCGAAAAATATTATTTTGCTGCTACTTTACAAAAAAAAAAAACGTTTCTTAAGACTAAGACGCACAATAGTTTCTTTCCAGTTTCTTCTTTCGTTTTTTTTTTTTTTTGTAATAATTTTTATCAAGTTTTTCGACAATTTATTGCTGCTGTTGGAATTTGTGTATTAACGAAGCGTCCAACTGTGTTCAGCAAGGCTAGATCCATGTCTTTCAAGTTGTTTAAAATAAAAAAAAAATATATTTTGCTTTTTGGTTTAAATTTATTGCTTATGATTAGCGGAAAAAAGCTTTTATTTATTTTTATTTACAAAAAAAAAAAATAACTAATTAGTTAATTAGTTTAAAAATAAAAATTTCTGTTTTGGTTTTTATTTAATTTGTTTTTTTTTTCGATTTATAAAATAAAATTTATTCTCGAATGCATAGCACCAATTATGCTTTAATTTTTCCTACTTTTCTCTTTTCTCTTTTCTCTCCTCTATAATCAATATTGATTGATTTTTTTTTATTATTATCATTATTATTATTATTGTGTGTTGTACGTTATTTTGTACTTTATTCGTACAATAAAGCCACATTGTTACCACTTTTACTGTGGTTGCAAGAGAGAGAGAATTTTTTTTTTAATCATTATTTGCTTTGATTACCTTTTCGTTATATTTATAACTAGAAAAATAGTTTTTAATAATAATAATAATAACTAATAATAATAACAAGGGTTGTGTATATAACATGCTTTGACTGACTAACACACGGTGTGTGATGTAACAACGTGTAACCACCGTGTAAACCCCCCGATAATATTATGTAGAAGAAAAAAATTTAGACAACAGAAAAATAATAAAGAAAAATTAAATAAAAAGCTTAAAAAAAAATATATGAAAAAAACAAAAAAAAAATTAAATTAGTGCTTTTTAACAAGGTAATGTTAAAGCTTCTTTTTTTTTTTTGCACTATTCAAAAAACTGTTTTTACTGAATGAAAATGTTTGAATTAAAAATCGTTACACAAGTTTGCTTGATTTGTGTAGAATGAAAAGTAGGTGAAATGATTTTAAATAAAGAATAATGGGGGAAAAAAAAAAGGAAAGGAAAATTAACTCCTTTTTTTTCACACGTAAGAGGACAAGCATTCAGTTGAATGACGTCATTATATTTTAAAAATTCATTTTAGTTGCATTCATGTACTGTGTCAATGTACTCACGTAAAATATAAAGCAGAATCAAACGATTCTAACAACTGCAATGTGTAATGGGTGGTGATGGTGGTGTTTGGTGGGTGATTAATTTAATTTTTTCATTTTATTATTAATTAATTAATTTATTTATTTATTAAACAAAAAAAAATTAAATTTTGTATAACAAAGAAGAAGGGAGTAGGACACAGAACAGTAAAAATAAATTGATTCAGTCATTCGCCTCATTTTTTTTTATTTTTTTTTTTTTTACCGTCTTCTTCTTTTTTATTTAACAATTCTATTTATATCCTCTGGAATAATGGTTAAAAATAACAAATAAATAAATGGGGGAATGGATGGATAACTAATGGAAGTTTAGTCATTTTTTTTTCATTTTTGTTTTTGTTTCCTCCTCATTCTACCGGTGAGCTTTTCTTTCCATTATTTTTCGCTACTACGTTGGTAGGAAAAAGGTGCAATGTACGTCATCATTTTGAATGTGTGATTGTGTATTTGCGTGTGTGTGTGTGTGTGTGTGTGTGTGTGTTATACAGGATATAAATATAAATTTATATAAAAAAGTTTGTCTACCCCTCGGTAGCTAATTTATATATATATATATACTTTTTTTTTGTATTCGTATTCGTTTCCATTTTACCCTTAGAAAAATGTTTGAACTTTGAAGCTTTTATTCTTTAGTTGTTTCCTTCAAAGCTTTTATTTTTTTTTTTTTTATTTTTAACACAAAGAAAAAGCGTGCGTTCGTGTATTTTAAAGTTTTTTTTTTTTTTTTTTATTTATTTATTATATAGAAAAATTTATTATTACCGATGAGCGAGACATAATAAAAGCAATCAGAAGTAGCAACAGCAATTGCAGTTAGCAGCAAATATACAGGCATGGAGAAAAAAAAAAAAAGAAAGAAGAATATTTTGCTATTGAAAGAAGAAAAATTAAACATACAGAGTGGTGTTTTGTGTGTTGTGTGTTTTGTGTTATTTTGCTTGCTTTATTATTAAATAGGACACAATGACGTCATTCCAGCCAGGCTGTGCCCTATATTGTGTTGTTACTACTCTACTTTCTGTAGAGGGAAAATTTAAATGCTGTTGACGTCGTCGTCGTTGTTGTTATTGTTGTTGTTATGTTTCATTGGTGAAGACGATGCCAATGCTGGTTAATTTATTATCGGCGGTATCCTTAGTGAAATTTATTTATTTATCTTAAGTAGAAAAAGGATCTTTACTTGTAATAATAATAATAATAATAAAAAAAGAAAAGATTATTGAAGGATTTATCTTACTGCATACAAAAAAAAAAAAAAAATTCTTTATTCCAATGCAGTTTTTGTTTTTCTTGTTGGTTGTGTGTTTACTCCTCCACTTCCACTCTTAAACGATTTATTTATTTAAATTTTCTTTTTTTGCATCTTGTTTTTAATAATCTGAATTACAGGAAATTTTATTTTTTTTTTATTTTTTTGTTAAACAAATATTTACAAGAGGATCCACTTAGACGCCACTAAAATAAAATAAAATAAAAAAAAAAGAAAAACAATTTCTTTGTGATTTAACAAAAAATAAAAAATAAATTCAACGAAGTCTGCTGTTTGTTTTTTTAAATTTTTTTTTTTTGTTTTTAGTTGATTTTATTTAAGCTACTAGGTTATGTTTTATTCAAGACGGTTTTAAGTAATGAGATTATGCGTAGAGGAATTATTGTTGATACAGTGAATGGTTGATTTGGTTAGTTTTACAGATGATAATTTGAATTGTTGCTGTGTCTTGTTAATCAACCTAGACTTAGGTGTTAATTTGTGATCTAATTGGGCGTTATTAGCTGGGTGTTGTTTAATTATTTTATTTTTGTACACTGTTTAGCTAAATTTACTAGATTCGTAGAGCAGCAGCAAGTACATTCAGTTTCTATCACGATAATCATTTGCAAACAAACTACCTATCATAAAATAACGAAAAAAAAATAATAATAATTCGTTCATTTTTTTTTGAGGTTTCACTGTAGCAAGAAAAAAAATTAATTTTTAAATATTTAAATTTTTTTTTTTTTTTTTCGTTAAACAATTTTTACAACGAAAATTGAATTTTATCTATTTTGGTTTAATGCCAAAAATATTTTTACATCTGTACGTCGTTGGTTGTTTTATTTTATTTAATTTTTACTGAACAATCAAACAAATTGGAATTTTTTTTTTGTTGTTGTTGTTGTTGTTGCTTTGCCTATGCTTTTGCTTTTCTTTAATTATTTTTCGTGTTGTTTTCGTTTCGCTTTAATTTATTAATTAATAATAATAATAAGAAATAAAAACAAAAAAAAAAATTTTTTTTTTAATTAATAAAATTTTTTAAATGAAATTAATAGGTTTTATCTGTCGGTTAAATTAAATGTTTTAGTTACTCTGTGTGTGTACTCAAGCCAGCTAACTATTGGGTTTTTCGTTATTTATTTGTTTGATTAAAGCGATTTTAATTCGTCACACATCATCCTTAATTTTAGGTCATTTTATTAAAGTGACTACGTTTTATGTGTTGCTTGTTGTCTCCGTTTTTTGTGTGAACATTTCAAGTGTAGAAACTTTTTTTCTGTTTGTTTGTTTTTCATTTCATTTCTTTTCTTTTTTTTATTTCCTCATTTCGTATCTACATAATAAATAAATTTACTATAAGATATCAGTGAATAAAAAATAAAAGAAGAAGGAGAAGACGAAGATGCAAAATAAAAAAAATTTAATTTAATGCAATAAAAATTGTTGAGGAAATTTCATTGATTTTTAATTTTTGTACGGAAATTCTATTTGATGCTGCTGAACAAAAATTCGTTTTTTTTTTTAAATGCAGACAAACGATGAAAATGTTTGCCAAATTTATTAAAGAATAAAAAAAAGCGAACACACAAACGCAGAAAACGAAAAAAATTCTTCATTAATAGGAGTGAAAAAAAAAATCCTTTTATACATGACTAAAGTGATGATTGTTATACATTTTGCATACATTTAGGTGGTGATTAATTTATTATTGCTTTTCGACGTTTTTTTTTTTTTTTTTTTTTTTTTTTGTAAATTAATTATTAGATGTTTAAAGCATTTTGATTATTAAGTAAATTAAAGTAAATAATTTGACTAATAACCAGGTGAATAACGTACCGTGTATTCTTCTTCTTATTATTATTACTATTATTATGTTACTGATAAACCTCCATCCCACCCCCCCAGAAAATTTTTATCACTTCCCTTTTCCGTTTTCTTTATTATTTGGTTAAATTTTTATTATAAAATTTCTTTACTTTGATGTGTACTTTACTCAATATGATTGGTTTGGAAGTAATGGATCTTTTTTCTTGTGCCATTGTGCCATATACATTGTTGTACAGAATATATACGTTGATAACCATACTATGGCCCATTGAGGATGTTATTCAAAATCA
Organism: Ptychoptera albimana; assembly: GCA_961205885.1. Taxonomy (NCBI): domain Eukaryota; kingdom Metazoa; phylum Arthropoda; class Insecta; order Diptera; family Ptychopteridae; genus Ptychoptera; species Ptychoptera albimana. The sequence continues at coordinate 32,005,131 of OY540802.1, read as the reverse complement.
ATATATATATATATTTTTTTTTTTTTTGTTATACCAGTTTTAGTTTAGTTGTTTGTAACTGTCTCTGGTATTATCTGGTGTTTGCTTCGTCTATCTATTTGTTCATTTGATGAATGATGTATGGAGGATACGTAAATAAATGAGGAAAGTAGGTGGCTGCTACTGCCAGAAAGCACAATGAAATTATTATTTTTATGTTGTTACACATTTCCCATTACGTTTTGTGTGTTCCTCATACAATTGAAATGAATTGTATTGAAATTGAAATAGAAATTCAATGATAAAGGATGTGGAAACTGATTCTTACTTATTAACTCCTTATTGACACATATTAACCTGTTTTAACTTGATTAACATTTAATTATTATCAATAGAACAGGATTGTCTATGTTTTTTTCTTTTTTTTTTTTTTTGTATTGTGCAAAGAAAAAGTTATCAGCAGTAGCAACAAAACACAGAAGAAAAGTTTTTTTCTTTAACATTATGAAAAGATGCACAGAGAATGATAAAAAATTCTTGCGCATTATCACAGTTTGTATGATTTTATAAAGTAAAGTAATAACAGCAAGCACCAACAGTATTAAGTAGCTAAAACACCAACAAATATTACTTGATGCTACTGCTGCTACTGATGGTTTCACCTAAAACACAATAAACACTTGCTACAGCTACAGCTACACGTACTACTACCACCCCTAGTACTGCTACTGTGTAGTGTTTATGGTCGATATCTGCAGATGGATTAATTTTTTTTTTTTTTTAAGAATTACTTTTTGTTGTTTAATTGTTTTATAATTTTTTATAGCAAAACACTGTACATACCGCCCAATTAATAATCTTTATCCACCCAACTATCCATCCATAAAGACAAAGCACAAGAAAACATTTTTTAATTTCAGGTTTCACAGTTTGTTTCTCTATTGTATCACGCGATTAAGGACTTTTGATTGTTTCGATTTTTATTATTTTTTTTTTTATTAATAATAATTATTGGGAAGCTTTTTTCGATTCGTTAAAGAGGTGTGGGTGGTTTAAAAATAATTTTTGATTTGCAAATAATATTTCTGTTTGATGTAAATTAAAAAAAAAACGCTTATTTTGGGTCCCTCTATTAACTGTGTGTTTAATTATGGATGTGTACAGACACAAAGCTTTCTAATAAGAAGATGAAGCTTTTTCTGTGCATTTCACACACACACACACACACATACATAGAACTCTTTTAATTGTTATTTGTCGGAAAGAAAAGTCCCTTATAAATCCCCTAAATGTCTATAAATCGGAAAATTAATAAGGAAATATTTTTCTTTTAAATATTCTTTATTCACAGGTCTCTACCAAAATTGAGCAGTCAGGACGAAGAAGGGGGGGCAGGACATGGTTTTGGGGGAGGCCACGCCCATTTTGAACCAATACCGCATGATCATGATTTTTGTGAGAGAGTCGTAATAAATGTAAGTAAGGTGGAAAAAAAAAATTATATTTTTTTTCAGGAAAAAAAAGAAAAAAAAAAAAAAAAAAAAAAATTTCATGCTTTTTTTTTTTTATCCTTTTTTATTTATCAATAAATTTGTTTTTTTTTTTTTTTTTTTTTTTTTTGTTACATTTTATACTCTCCGTATATATATGTATATAAATAATAATACAGAAGTAGTTGTGTAGTGTGTTTTGGTATCTGTATCAGTAGTTTTGTTGTGTTATTCAGTTTATTGATTTTTTTTTATTAATAATTTTTTTTTTTTATTGAATATTATGTGTACTCTGTGTGTGTGTATATGTATATGTATTGTTTATTAATTTTTTTCTTTTTTATTTCTTCTCCAAAAAAAAAAAAAAAAAAAAAAAAAATTCTTTTTTCAAAAATAAATTTTTAAAGGTGAGCGGATTAAGGTTCGAAACACAACTAAGAACATTAAATCAATTTCCGGATACACTATTAGGTGATCCATCAAGACGACTGAGGTACTTTGATCCGCTTAGAAATGAATATTTTTTCGATCGAAATCGGCCGAGCTTTGATGCTATTTTGTATTATTATCAAAGTGGTAAGTGGTTTTGTTGTTTTTGTTTCGTTTCTTTTTTTCTTTTTTTATTATTATTTTGCCCCTAGTCGGTTGTTTTTTTTTTTTTATTTTTTTTTTTTTATGCCAAAAATAAATTATTAAAGAAAACCCGAGGACGACTGACGTCAGAAACGATTAATATAAATAAGAATATTGAAGGGAATATAGACTAAAGTTTTGATTACTTTACTTTACTTTACTTTACTTTGGCGTTTACTTTGTTGCTGCTGCTGCTGCTACTTGGTGCCCACCTTAAAAAAAAAAACGCACAGCAAACAACGAAAACGCAAACGAAATGGAATTAAAAAGAAAAGCGAAAAGTCATTGTTTTCTCGTTTGTTATTCACCTTTCTTTAGTAAATTTTTTTTTTTTTTTTTTAATTTATTATCATCAATACTTTAATGTCTATTTTTAGGTTGGCTTTTCCCTTCGTACGTCGTACTACACCTTCAAGAAACGATAAAAAAGAAAAGAAATTTCATTGCGGTTATTTTCGCGAATTTTTTTTTTAATGGTTTTTCTTAGCCCATACTTCTGCTACTGCTTTGTATACATTTAAAAAAAAAAATCGTTAATTTATCTGCATTGGAATTTATAATATTCTTTATTTTTTTTTTTTTTACATAACTATTCTTCGATATTTTTATATATTAATGGGTGGTAGTTGGTGAATTATTAAAAAAATTTTTTTTTTTGATTAAATCACAGAGAAGGAGTTCAGTAAATGAATTTTGATATTAATTTGGTTTGTTATTGTGATAAGCCAGAGGGTGTAATCGATTTTGCTTAATTATAATTAAATGGACAAATTACTAATTAGAAAATTAATAAAAAATTTCATACAAATAGTTGGGAGATTTGTTATACGTAATAACTATGATAACTAAGTTGCTGAATAACAAGCTAGACTAATCCAGCTATCGTTTCTTTGTCATAAAAAGCTTTCAGTAAATTTCCGGTTTATTTTGTCTTGCTTTATTTTGTGGATATTACGGCTACACATTTGTGTCCCCAACAGGCATGTAAATGACAACACAGAAAACAATAAGCAGATGGAACCAAATAAAAAAATCTATTTTTTTTAATTATACTGGACACGGTTAACATGGAAAATTAGTTTCTGTAATTTTTTTTTTTTTTTTTTTTTAAATAGCCAATGGCTAGGGGCAATTTTTCTAATTAAAAATTTCGTAGAGTTTGGAGACTTTTATTAATAAAAAAAAAAATTTTCTCTTTCGTTTTCTGTTTTTTAATAATAATTTTAGGCGGACGACTTCGAAGGCCGGTCAATGTACCTCTAGATGTATTTAGTGAAGAAATTAAATTTTATGAATTAGGCGAACAAGCAACCAATAAATTCAGGTACATCAAAAAAAAAAAAATGCAATTAAAGTGGGGAAAAGAAAAAACAAAAAAGTCGAAGAGAAGAGAAGGAAAAGGAAAAATTATTTTTTAAAAAGTTTTTTTTTAAATTAAAATTAAAAAACAAAAATGAATTAAGAAATGCACAGAGGAATAAGGAGATAGATGAGAGAGAGAGAAATGAAAGCTTTTTTATTATGAGCTTTTCTTCTTCTACAATCACAACACAACAACCCCTTCCCCACAACTTTGTTTTTTAATTTTTCTTTAACAAAATACAAACTTCCTTCTTCTTTTTCTTCTCGTACGAATTGTTTTCTTAATCTGTTTCCTCAATTAATTAATTAAATTAATTAAATTTGTTTTTTTTTTTTAAGTATTTCTATGTGTTTTTCTACCCTAAACCCAAACAAAATGTCTTTGTGTAGTCGTAATATAAATTTTATTATTCTAATCACATTAATTAATTAAGGAAAATTTTTTTTTTTTGTTTTTTTCTTTATTTCTTTTAATTAATTTTTGTAAAAAAAAAAAAAAAAAAAATTTTTTTTTTTTTTAAATATAAAAACATTAAAACTAAAATCAAATAATAAATCACAGAGAGGATGAAGGTTTTATAAAAGAAGAAGAGAAACCATTGCCAGCAAATGAGAATCAAAGAAAGGTTTGGCTGTTATTTGAGTATCCGGAAAGTTCACAGGCGGCCAGGGTTGTTGCTATAATTAGTGTATTTGTTATACTTCTATCAATTGTTATATTTTGTTTAGAAACATTACCCGAATTTAAACATTATAAGGTGATTATAATAGTTTATCTAGGCGTCTTTTTGTTTGCTTAATTAATTAATTAAAATTTTGTGTTTTTTTTTTAATTTTTTTTTTTTTTTTTTATATAAAGGTATTTAATACAACAACAAATGGCACAAAAATTGAGGAAGATGAGGTACCTGATATTACAGATCCCTTCTTCCTTATAGAAACAATATGTATTATATGGTTTACATTCGAACTTAGTGTCAGGTAATTTATTTAATTAATTAAGAAGAAAAAAACAAAATAAATTTGAAAATATTTGTAGGTTCCTTGCTTGTCCAAATAAGTTAAATTTCTTCAGGGATGTAATGAATATAATCGATATAATCGCAATCATTCCTTATTTCATAACATTAGCAACTGTTGTTGCTGAAGAGGAGGATACGTTAAACCTCCCACGAGCGCCTGTTAGTCCACAGGTAATAAATCCACACAAGGTGAATCAAAAAAGTCAATTTATTATTATTATTATTATTATTAAATTAAATTAAATTAAATTAATTAATTAATTAACTAAAAAAAGAGTGAAAAAAAAAAAAAAAAGAAATAAAAAAAAATTAATTTTGTTGATGTTGTTGTTGTTTTTTTTTTTTTTTTTTTTCTAATAATTAATTAATTTTTTTCGTTTTTTTTTTTTTTTTTGTTTTATTGTTTATTAATTAATTAATTAATTAATTAATTAACTCATGGTTTGTAGTGGTTGTTAAATAACCGTTCATTAATTATTTTTTTTTTTTTTATTTGAGTTTTAATTTATTTTTCGTTGATTAATTTTCTGTTTTTTTTTTCTATTCTTATTTGTTTTTTTTTAATTAATTGATTAGTTAATTAATTAATTAATTAATTAAATATCGACACTATTGTTCTACGTAGTTGTTTTAATTAAATTTTAATTTGTTTATTCGTGTTATTTGAACTTGATTCTCCTTTTAATATGGATAAACATGATTACAGATATTAATTATGTTAATTAATTAATTGATTAATTAATTAATTGACTGATTAATTAATTCTTTACGATACTAAAGCACTTTTTAGTTGTTTAAATTAATTTTTAATTTGTTTCTTCGTGTTATTCGTGCTTGATTCTCTATTAAAATGGATAAACATGATTGATTAATTAATTAAGCAATTAATTAGAAAATAAAAAATAAGAATAGAAAACTTAGTTATTATTTAGTGAAAAAATATTTTATTATTTCTTAAAACATTTTTTGTTTTTGTTTGTTTTAATTACTTAAGCCACCGATTCATACAATGCTTAGTTAACTGGGAGTTATTTTCTTATTTGTTTATTACTGGTTTTGTGTTAAAGTTTGTTGATTAACAGTTCGGGTTTTTAATGTCAATCCAGTTAAAAGTTACTTAGTCTAAGTTACTTGCCTAATAAAAAGAAACCGGGATATAACGCAAAAGCGAATGTTTCTGTTAACTAACTGCAACATTAACTGTCAGTTAAGTCGCCAGGTTAACTAAACATAAATTGTATGAATTTTGTTGCTTGTAATTAATTTAATTTTTATTTTTTAATAATTAGTTTTCTGTTTATTTTCGTTAATTAAAATTATATATTTATATACCAAAAAAAAAAAAAAAATTGTTTATAGGATTTTACTAATTATTTTCTTGTTTTTTTTTTTTTTTTTTATTCCATATTTTTTTTTTTTCTTTTCCATTTTTTTTTTTTTTTTTTTTTTTTTTTTACTTCATAAATTTAAAATCTCTCCACCAAAACCAACCACCACCAACCAACCAACCACATATCGTTTATCATATTTGTTGTTTTATTTTTGTTATCGTTTACAACAAAAAAATTATCAAAAATCATCTTAAATAAATAAAATAAAATAAATAAAAAAAAAAAAAAAACAAACAAACAAACAAAACAAAACACATGGATATTGGCATTAAAATTAATTAAAAATAATTACAAAAAAAAAAAAAAAAAAAAAAAAAAAACATTTAAATATGGAAAATATATTGTTTTTGCTATAAAAAATTAATTGCTAAAAAAATTAATAATAATAATAATAATAATAAATATAAATAATATCCTGATTGATATAAAAAAAAAAATAAAATTAAAAAAATATTATTAATATAACAAAAAAAAAAAAAAAAAAAAAAACAAAATATCCTTGAAAAACCAACAAAATATTTTTGATAAAAAAAAAAAAAAACACAAAAAACCAAAAAAAAAATAAACTTTTATAGGACAAGTCAACGAATCAGGCTATGTCCTTGGCTATACTACGTGTGATACGTTTAGTTCGAGTGTTTCGTATATTCAAATTATCTAGGCACTCAAAAGGATTACAAATATTAGGGAGAACATTAAAAGCGTCAATGCGTGAATTAGGTTTACTTATATTTTTCTTATTCATAGGTGAGTAATAAAAAAAATTAAATATTTTTTTAATTATTTTTCTTTCTATCTCTCATATTTTATTTATTAATTTTAATTTTAATTTTATTTAATTAATTAATTAAATAAAATTAAAAATAGTAAAGAAAAAAAACCCTATATTAAATTTTAAAAAAAATATTATCCTTTAAAAAACCGTATAAATGTTTATGTTTAAAAAATAATTCTCTATAAAACCGTATAAATGTTTTTTGTGTGAAATTTTATGAATTTTTTATTAACCATGAATAACAACAGGAGCAACAACAACAATAATTAATTAAATTTAAATTAAAAAAGAAAAAAAAAACAATAAAAGCGATTCGGAAAATGTGAAAAACTCTTTTGCAGTTAATGTGACGTCACAAAAATAAATTTTTCTTTTCCTACTTCTCTTGTCGTGGTATCTGCGCGTTACATAGATGATGCTGTGTGATGTTTATGCGGCTGGCTGCTGATAATTTACTTCGTTTTTTTTTTTTTTTGTATTTTTTTCGGTTTTTGATTCAGCATTGGTGATGGTAGCGGGTAAAAAACAGTTCAGAGCACAATTGTTGTAATAGAAGCAGAGATGAAATTTACTTTTTATTTTTTGTTTAGCGAAAAATTCGTGAAATCAATGGAAACAGTGCTGGCAGCGTTGCCATGGTGCGCGTCGTGTACTGCATTCACTCGTATTTTATTCGTTAACGAAAATAAAAGAAGAAAAAAAGCTTTAATAAAGCTTTAATAAGCTCTCGTTTTTCAATACACGTTAAATTTTCGCTTTTAACGTGAGTAAATTAGTTTTGCGTAACTTTGTGTTTCGTTTCTCGTGAGATTTTTTTTATTTAAAATCTTTAAAAAAGACGACGAATTTTATTGATAAATAATTTTTACGATTATCTTTAATGAGTTTTCCATAGAATATATACTGGAATAATTAGGTAAAAGAGAAATAAAAAGCTTCTTGTTGCTCTGTTGATGTTAATGAATGCTGATTAGATCTGTCTGGATTTAGATAAAACTTTTGTAGTTTTTTTCGTTGATGTTGTAAATGTTTTAAAAAAAAAAATTTATTGTTTTTTTTGGTTTATTTATTTAATTTAATTTAATTTTCAAAAAAAAAAATTTTTTTTTAAAACCTTGTAAATGTAATTGGTAGACCAATCGATATTTGATTGACATTTTACGTTTTATTACACAAATAATTGAATTTTTGTTGTTTTAATTAATAATTAATAATTAATAATTATATTAACACTCATTCATCCCACACACACACACATATACACATACATACAAATACGTTAATTAAATTTAAATATAAAAATACAAAAACTACTACAAAAATAAAACTAGGGGTTGTACTATTCTCGTCGGCTGTATATTTTGCCGAGGCTGGTGCTGAAATGTCCTTCTTCAAGTCAATACCGGATGCATTTTGGTGGGCCGTGGTCACAATGACCACTGTCGGATACGGTGACATGAGGTACACACATAAACAAGCATAAACACACCTACACACACACACACACACACATGACCTGAAAATTAATTTTATTATTATTATATTACAGAAGATTTTTTTTTTTTTTTTTCAAAAATCATACATAAAAGCCACACAGAATTTTTTTTTTATTGTTTTTTTTTTTTTTTTTAATTATTTATTTACATTATTATCAAAAAAAAAAAAAAAAAAGCCAATTTATTGCCAGTTATTTATCAATGTTTCTCAATGTACTTTATACCAAAAAAAAAAAAAGCCTCGTCGAACATTTTTTTTTTTTTTTTGTTTTTGTATTGTTTTTTATTTGTGTTTATTATATCCCATAAAAAACAAACAGACAAACTTAAAACATAAAAATATCCACCCCATTAAAAACTATTTTTAATAAATATTTTTTAATGAAGGGAAAAATGAGTAAAATCACAGTAAAATGAGAAAAGTTTTTCTTTTTTTTTTGTTAATTCGGTTAAATTATCTGTTTGATTGAAAGTAACTAATTGAAGCCTAGTAAATGTAAAGGTGTGTTACCTTGCTAAAACTATCTCTCGGAATTCACTGGAGTTTCTTCTTTTTTTTGTTTTACTTATTTTTCATACAGACACAAATTTTCTTCTTTACATTGTTTTTTTTCTACATGTTTTTTTTTTTTTTACCTTTCTTTTACATATATAAATATAAATATATATATTATTATAAATATTTATTAATTAATTTAATTTGTTGTGACTTTTTTTCATAGATGTTGTGTAACTTTTATTTTTGAATTTTTATTTTTTTTACTTTTACTTTAAAAAAAAAAAATTGTTTGGATACAGGAAAACAAAAAAAAAATTAATTATTTTTTAAAAATAAATACTCTATTTGTCTAGTATTATAATAAAAAAATAATTTTTAAAGAAAAGTTAATTAATTAAGGGATTAAAAAAATAAATTAAGAAAAGATGAGAATTTTTTAATGTTTTTTATGTCTTTTCTCCTCTTTTTAATTCATTAATTAATTAATTAATTTTTCTTTTAAACCAATACCTACTTTATATATATAAATATAAATATTTTCTTAAATGTTGTGTAATCAAAGTAAAACAAAAAAAAAAAAAAAAACAAGACCAATAATATGATTAAAAGCAAAGAAATTTTTATTTATTTTTTTCTATATTTTCTATTTTTGTTTTTTTTTTTACAATTTTAGTTAATATAAATAAATGTTGTGTGATTTGATTAATTAATTTGTATGTTATTTTTGGGTGTGTAAAGTATAAATGTTTCTTTAATTAATAATTAAATTTTATTTCTGTATGACTTTTTATTCAATTGTATAAATTTTCTTTAATTTTTCATAATTATTTTATGTATGCGTGTTGTTGTTGTATTTTTATTTTTATTTATTCTATTTAATTAAATTTATTTAAAAAAAAAAAAAATTATTATTAATTCAAAAAAAAATACTCTGTTGTTAATTAAATTAAAGAAACGAAATAAAACGAAACGTATAAAAACGGAATAATAATAATAATAATGCAGTCAGTTGTTCAGTTATTATCTAATGTTAAAAAAGAAATCTTTTCGTTTTAATTATGTATAAAGATTATTAATTAAAAAATTATAAAATTAAGAGATTTTTCTATAATTAATTCGATTAGAATTCAATTGAAATACAGTCGTAACTCGGAAACTGACTGTTTTGTAGTCACTGTAAAACGAAATTTTAAATTATTTTTCTACTGCTTTTACTATTGATATTCCTTGTTAAAAAAAAAATTAATTATTTTAAATTCTAACGTGTTTTTCATTAATTAATTGATTGAAACCTAATTACCTAATCAGTTGTATTCTAGTCAAGCAAATTCTAGTCATGTTACTACGTGTATAGGCTAAGTTACTCTAGTCAAGTTTTAAACCAACCGAAATTTCCCTTTTATTCATTAATTATTAAATGCGAGAAGCCTAAAATTTTGAATTAAATTATTTAATCGTGAAATGAAATTTTTTTTTTTTTCTTATTTTTAAATTTTTATTTTATTTCCTATCTTTTTTTTCAATAAAAAAAATTAACTAAAACTATTACCACTCCTGTCTGTTTATTAACTAAAAATAATTCTATCTATCTCTGTACTCTCTGTATTCTGTTGTATTTAATTAATTTAATTAATTCTTATTATTATATATATAAATATATAAATATAACTTCATAAAAAATATTAAATGTTGTGAAAAAATTATTTATTTATTTGTTTAATTCAAATTTTAATCATAAGAAATGATGCAGTCAAAAAAAAAAGCAAAACCAAAAGCAAAAAATCTTCTTTCACCTGACAAAAAAAAAAATGTGTGAATTTTCGTATTTTTTCTTTTATTATTTTAACACAAATTGGTTATTTGTTGTGTTTATGTTTTTTTTTTATTTTATTTTTATAATTGATTAATAATCCGTTACCTTACTACCCTTGTGTAGCTGTGCTTCCTTGTTTAACTTTTTATTATTTTCTATTTAATTATATGCAAAACGAGTTATAACCGCCAATTGACGGTTAGGCATTAGTGTTTTTTTTTTTTTTTAAACAGGGTGTATAGGGAATTTTAATTATTTATTTTTTACTGTTATTCGTTAATTAAATTTATTAATTTTATCTTGTATAAATGTTATACAAACACAGAGGAAATTAAAATGAAAAAAAATTAAGCGAACAAAAGCTGTGAGAAGAAGACACTTTATTATCGTTTTTTCATACATTATTCTTTTAATTTAATTTCGTTTAATTTCAATTTTAATTAATTAATTAAAGTAAAAGTAAAAGTTTGTTGTAATCGTTAAAAATAATTTAATTAATTGTAGCGAAAATATTTTTAATTAATTTTAATGTAGACATTTTATAATAATAATAATAATTAATAATAATTAATAATAATACAAGCAACAAGCAACAAGAAATTGAAATTTTTTTTTTTTAATTAATTAATTAACTGAGTTTATTTATTAATTAATTTTTTTTTTTTTTTTTTGCATCATTTTTGTTGTTTGTTTGATGAATAATTTTTTTTTTTCCCCTTTTTTTTTTTGTTTGTCTATAAGCAAAAATTAGATTTAGAGAAATAATATTAATTAATTAAATTCTTCTTAAGAGAACTCGTGTTTCTTGAATTAATTGAATAAATAAAATTAAAAAAAAACCCCCCCAATAAACGTGAATTAAAACTTAAAAAAAAAAAAACAAGAAAAATTCCTATCTTTTTGTGTTGTATTTGTGTATTTTAGGCGTTGTGCTCTTCTCATCGGCTGTTTATTTTGCGGAAGCTGGAAGTGAAAATTCATTCTTCAAGTCTATACCAGATGCATTTTGGTGGGCTGTCGTTACCATGACAACTGTTGGATATGGTGACATGACGTATGATGATTTTGTTGTTACAAAAAAAAAAAAAAAAAAAAAAAAAAGCAAACAAAAAAAAAAGTTTAAAAAAAAAAAATAATTAAACATCATTTACATAGAGAAACTGATATTAATTAATTAATTTAATTTTATTTTATTTTCTTTTTTTTTGTTGTTTTTTTTTATTTTTCTAAACCACTAATTAACTTAACTTAAACTTATAACAACTAAACCAGCTTATTATCAAAACTTTTTTTCATTTCATTTTTATTTGGTTTTTTAATTTTAATTAATTAATTAATTACTAATCACCATCGTGGTTTTTTCATTTCTTCATAATAATTTAACTAATTTTCTTAATTAATTATTTGTTTTTATTTTTTGTTCTGTTGTACTTGGTTGTTGTTCAGTTAAGAGTCTAACCAACTAATTGCTACTAATTGGTGCATTTTACTTGAATTTACCATTAATTAATAATTTTTTATTTTTTAATGCTTTAATTAATTTTCTTCTTTTTTTTTTTTTTAATTCATTTGCACCTTAAAAATCGTATTTACATACAGCGTAAATAATAAAAAAGCAAACCAACAAAACAGATCAAATCCATATCGACAGTAGTAATCGGATTTTATTTTATTTTTTGTTATTCGGTTCATTTTTATTTTTTCAATGTAAATTTCAAATGTAAAAGAAGGTGTATTAATTAATTTTTTAATTACAAGAATTAACCATCATACACCACTACATCAGCCACAAACACCAATTTTCTATACACAACAAATCAATTCAAACGTTCATTTCATTTAGTTTTTCTTTTCTTTTTTATTTTTTTTTTTTACAATTTTTATCAGTTTTTCTTTACTTTGTTTTTTTTTTTTTTTTTTACAATTTAAATTTTTCAAATCTTTAATTAATTTAATTATCTCAAAAAAAAAAAAAAATAATAATAATAATAAAATAAATAAATTTAATAAAACATCATCATTGTCACAATTTGTTAGTCATTTATTAGAAGTTTATATAAGATTATAATTTTATATTAATTATTATTAACTATTTAGATGCAATTAATTAATTAATTTTTTTTTTTATCTATTCTTTATTAATTAATTTAAAAAAAAAAATTAGTAATGGAAAAAAAACCAAACATTTATGCATTTTATAAATATTATACTAAAAGAGAAGAGAAATTTAATTAAAAATTAGATTTTATTGTAAAACAAAATAAAAAAAAAAAAAACACCGCTTATTTAATTAATTTAATTTAATTTAAAAAAAAAAAAAAAAGATTCGAATTAAAATGCACAAATTGTTTAATTATTTTATTTATTAATCAGATAAAAATGAGAATTTTAGTTAATTTATTTTTGGTTTGTTTCTTTGCTATATATATCATATCGCCTTTAATTTAAAAAAAAAAAAAAAAAAACCTTACAAATTCCCTACTTTTTTTTTTTTGTTTGTCTTTCTCTCTTATTCGTTTTGTTGAAAGAAGATACAAAAATTAAAAAAAAAAAAATTAATTAAAATTTTGCATGAATTATAACAATTATACAACAGTGTTAATTTACCATATGTTTTTATTATATAAAATAAAATAATAAACATTTTTTAATTGATGTGTGATTTAAAAAGTATTGCAAAAATGCTTTTTAACTGTTTTTCAAAATAGCTAACAAAAGGTTAATTTCCGTGCTTAAGTTTTTTTTTTTTCGATTTTTTTTTCTTTTATTTATTTATGATAAATTGAAATATATTGGCGTATAAAAAATTAATTAAATAAATTTAAGCTTTATTATTTTATTAAGTAATGTTGCTTAACGTTTTTTTTTTTTTTTTTTTTTATTTTTCTATTCCTTTTTAAATGTTATTTTATGTAAAACCGGGCGAGTATAGACCGAAGACGTGTTTTGATGACTGAAACTATTAAACCGATAAAACAAAGCAACACCATAAAAAAAAAAAACAAAAAGCTTTAAAATTTATTTAATTCATTATTATAGGTCGAAATCTATGCTTTTTTCTTGATTATTTTTCCATGCTTTTACTTTAATGTATTTTTATAAATGTATGTTTAGATTATGCAACAAACAAATTCAACCAACCCAACTCTCAGCTGTGCTTTACTATATATACTAAACACGTGTATTTATAGCATGAAACATAAGAATTATTTGTTGTCTTTGTTGTTGTTGTTGTTTGTGTACTTTGCATGATTTTTTAATTTTTTTTTTTTTTTGTATTTCTATTTCAATCAAATAATTTTAATTAAATCATCTTTTGATAAATATATATATATATATATATATATTTATATATAATTGGCATATTTTTGGCATTATACAAATTATACAAAATTACTTTTATTTATTATTTTCTTTGTACATTTAATTAACAAATTAATTAATTAACAGATGAATGAAAAAAAAAAAACCGATAAATTCATTCATTTATTCGTTGTTTTTTATTTATTTTTATTAATTAATTAATTTAATTATTATTTTGTCTTAGTTTTTCACAAAAATCATAATTATATACACACATTATTAAACAAAAAAAAAAATTTAATTAAATTAATTTTTCTTTTATTCGAGAAAATAAAAAAAAAATTTTAAAAAAATTTTCCTTATAAAAATAGACCGGTTGGTGTCTGGGGTAAAATTGTCGGATCACTTTGTGCTATTGCTGGTGTATTAACGATTGCACTACCGGTACCGGTTATTGTTAGCAATTTTAATTACTTCTATCATCGTGAAACTGATCAGGAGGAGATGCAAAGTCAAAACTTTAATCATGTGACTAGTTGTCCATATCTACCTGGCACTTTAGGTAAGAGAATTAGAAAGGAAAAAAAAAACAAAATTTTCTTTTCCAGATTATATTATGTATGTGCTCTCTTCTTCTTCTTTCCCCCCTTTATTCGTATTAACTATATACTAGACAGTTTTCCAAACCCTACCTACATAATAGATGTTGTGCAAACTATAAATATGTGTTTAAATGTTTAATTAATTAATAATTTTAAAAAATGGTTAAATAATGATGATGCCATTAGGTTTCTCACAATTTATTGTAGGCCAACATTTAAAAAAATCATCCTTGTCTGAGTCCTCATCGGATATGATGGACTTGGAGGATGGCGTTGAATCAGCAACACCGGGTCTATTATCGGGCGGCGATAATCAGACACGTTTGGTTCCGTTTTTGGGAACAACAGCAACAACAACGACAACAACAAATCCTGCTATATCAATGGCTGCGGCAGCTGCAGCAGCGGCGACTGCAGCATCGCATGCGTTTAGCGATCAAATAAGCGGTTGTAATAAACAACATCAGTTACAATATCAGCAGCAGCAGCAACAACAACAACAACAACAACAGAACTGTTTGAAACAGCCCACAATTATGGGACATCAACAGCAGCAACAACAACAACAGCAGCAACAGCATCAAACACAGCAACAACAGCAACAGCAGCAAAATTTGCAGCAGCGTCACAATAGCGCACTAGCTGTTAGTATCGAAACCGATGTCTGACTACTGGGTAGGTATTTTTCGGCGAAAAAAAAAGAGATTAGGAGCTTTGTTTTTATGTTTTTCTTTATTTAATTATTTATTTGTACTAAGTAATAATCATTTAACCATTATTATCCATTTAACAATCAATCACCTAAATCAATAATTAAATTAGAATTTTTCATATAACACACACACACATGGATAGTTCAAAAGTTTTTTTTTTATAAATCAAAATAGCAAATACACAAACCACTACAAATCACAAATTCACCTTTTATAAATTCCTCGCTCCTTTAAAATCACCACAATTCCCTTAGATTTTAATTAAGCAAAATAAAAAAAAAAAAAAAGAAAGAAAATTATTAACCCGCTGCTGATTATAAAATGCCTAAATTGCCTTGGTTTTTTGAATGCAAAAATTAAAAAAAATATATATATATATATATAAACTCTTAACACACGTAATAAACTTAATTAATTAACACAAAACTAATTAAAATACAAAATTTATTTTCAATTAACCATAATGAATGCATAGAGCAAAAGTAAAAAAATGAATTTTTTTTTTCTATTTTTTAGTTAATTATGTTTAGCAGCAAAAATAAAAAATATAAATTTTTTTTTTTAACTTTAACAAAGTTTTGAATTTTTTTTTTTTTTTTTGATTTTTTTAATTTGTTTTGATTTTTTGCAAAGAGTTTTTTGTTATTATTTTTCTTCGCATTGTTTTGTCGGTAAAACAAACAATAAAGGAAGAATAATAATAATAATTAAATGAAATGAAAATGAGAAAAAAACCAACAATAGTCAGACGCGGTGAAGATAAATTAAAAAAAAAATAATAAAAAATAACTTTAATTTAGTGGGGAAATTTACATTTTAATTTATAAAAAAAAAAAAAAAAAATTTGTTTCTATGTTTTTTTATTTATTTTTTTTTTTTTAGGCACAAAAAAAGGCTGAGAATTATTGTTTATGTGTTGTTTGTTCAGTGTTTAGACTAATTAATTAATTAATTAATTAATAAAATTAAATTATTAACTGGATGTTACTGGATAGTGAGCTATAGCGGGATATATATCTGGTTGAACTTGGCAAATGATTATCCCTGCTTTAAAGCTTTGCTTAGCAAAGACACATTTCTTTTCATCATGATTGATTTTTCCTTTTACGTTTCTTCTGTAATTGTTTCCTACCCTGTAAATGAACGTTTTGTAATAAGATTTTAGTTTTCTTTTCTTTAATAATAAAGGAATTAATTTTACGACCTACTAGTGTATACCATAAACACCGTTTAATAATAATAGCAACAACAGCAGTAACCACTTTACATGGAGACTTTTTTTTTTCTTCTCTTTAAGCAAAACTACTGCTCAGTAAATATTCAAGAAAGAATATTGCTATGAAAGATGATGGCATTACATCAGTTTATTGTTCTTCTTGTTAACATTCAATTTATTTACTGCTACTGTCTGTTACAAAATTAATTTCTTTTCCAATTTAACCAAAAACGACGTTTCGAAAAATTACTTCTTTTTCGAGTACTTGTACGTCGTCTAGCACATTTAAATTATAATTAATAAAAAATAATTGTTTTGTTATTACCTGCTATTATGTAATAAAGATAATAAAAAAAACTCCTGAGAAAACCACAAAAAAGAAAAAAATAATCGCCTACATGGTATAAATCCATCACTTCTTTGTTATTAGTTTTAATCCTTTCTTATCACACTCTACAACACACACACAGACAAACTGTAACACTAACCCAACAAATGTATATTTTCCGTTATTAAAAAAAAAAAAAAAAGCTTAAAAAGCACATCATCACCAACCACCAGCTGCAATGACAAATAACAAATAAATGCTTTTGCAAAATGTGTGTAACGTTTTTTTTTTTTGTGACGCTTTTATTATGAAAAACAAAACGAAAAAAAAAAATTATTAAAGGGAATTGGGTCGGTTGGAGGGTGGTTAATTTATTTTTGCTTTATCTTTTTGTAATAATATTTGAATAAAATTAATTTTCTTTTTTTTTTCTGTACTTTTAATTAGTGAAAACAACATTGCGCGCTATTTTTTGGCCATCAGAAATATTACATTGGTTGCCATCATCACCGCGAGCGGTTTGAACATCGGATAATTAATTTTAATATATAAAGATAACAAAATTAATAATTAATAATAATTAAGTTAATAAATGAAACAAACAAGTAATTAAACTAAGCTGTGAACATAAAAAATTAATTAACAAAAATAAAAAACAAAAAACAAAATTTAAAAAGGAGAAAATAAATTGTTAAAACGGAGGAAGGAGGAACAAAGCAAAATAAAACAAAATAAAATGAAGTGATCAGGAGAGAAAGGAATGTAATCACGGCTAATTACTAACTAGCTGCAACGTGTTTAGATAAAGAAAATTAATTAAAGACAAAAAATTAGTGTAGGAGAGAAGAATAGAAGGAGATCGAATAAATCTCTAAATCGATTCCTTCATTTTATTTTTATTAAAACAAAAATCGATTCCACTTCAATTTCGATTTATTTATTAATTAATTAATATTTTTAAATTAAAAAAAAAAAAAAACAAGAAAACGAATAAAGACAACTCAACTACTATTAAAAATTATTTAACAAATTTATTTATAAAAAGAAATAAAAAATAAAAACGAATGAACAGGTGAAACAGAGAGCAGCTCCCCAACCAAAACCAATAAAAAATTCAATCAAAACTGGTGTAAGCAAATTATTATTAATGGTCTAGATAAATCAGTGGATAAATAATTAAATAAATAAAAAAGCCAAAGAGGAATAAAAAATAAAAACTAAACACAACCGAGCGATCACAGAAAACACAATACACATCCCCATGTTTTGAAGCAATGAACGAATTAACTAATTAAAAACTCAATCAATCAACCAAAAACAGTTATTAAAATTAAAATTATAAAATTTAAAAATTAATTCAAAGTGCTGCTGGAAACAACATCATCCTGTTTTTTTTTTTTTTTTTTTTTTTGTTTGTTTGAATTTATTTTTATTTTTACTTTAAAAAAAAAAAAATTTTTTTTTGTTAATTTAGAATTAAGTAGACAAAACCAAAAAAAAAAAAATTTTTAATTTTTCCAATTAATTAATTTAAGTCATTTAATTAATTAAAGAGAAAAAAAAACAAAACAAAACAAAGCAAATATATAATTATTAAAAAGGAAAAATTTAGTTAGAAAATATTAATTAAAGAACTGAATTAAAATTAATTAATTAACAAAAAATTAAGAAAAATTTTAAAAGCAAAAATAATAATAAATCAGTGTGTGAAAAATACGAAAATTATTTTTTAAATTATTATTATTATGAATGGGATTGGAAAAATCGATAATTTTCCACCTAGAAAAATGCTGCTGCTACTACAATTACTACTACTGCTGCTGCTGCTGTTGCTACTACTGCTGCTTGCTGAAAGTAAACAACTAGGCGTATGTAGTTGGATAAAACCTGCAAACAGTTAGTGTAACAATAAAAAAAAAAACAAACAATAAAAAGAAAGGAGTAAAACATTTTATTTTTATTTAATTTAATTTAATTTAATTTTCTGTTTAATTTATTTTTGGTTTTTATTATATAATTATTTAATAAGAAGAAGAAGAAAAAGAAAGAAAAAATCCAAGTGAAACTTATATATATATATGAAAGAATAGAATTTTGTGGAGGAAAACTAAATGAATGAGAGAATTTAGAATAATAATAATAATTAAAGGAGAAATTTTATTAAATGAAAAATAAAGTGTTTTTTTTTTTTTTTTTTTTTTTTTTTTTTTACAAATTATTCCTGTTTTATTAATTAATTAATAAAATTAACAATTTTTGTTTATAAATAAAAAAAAAAGAAAGAAAAACGAATGATGCTACTAACCATTGGTGCAGGAATTTTTTTTTTTTTTTCTGCTTCAATCCATGCTTATATATATATTTTTTTTGAATTAATTAATTAATTAACAATTTATTATGGGATTTTGTTTTTTTTTTAACTTAATTATCCTGATAAGAATCATGTGGTTATTTAACCCTTAATGAAAGTGTTGGATGGAATCATACTCTGTGACGAAATAACGAGTGATGGTCGGTTTAGATCTATGCTAACAGGTGTCTTTGGTATAAGACATATTAGAAGGGTTTTCCCTGTTACAAACACAACACCGCCCGATAACAAATGCTTTGCTAATAATATTAATAACAGACTTAAAGTGAATAAGGATTAATTAAACTAATTTTTTTTTATTTTAATAATAATAATAACATTTAGTGCAAAAGAGAGCAAACCAAACTAATTTTGATTAAAACTTTATTGCAACAAACAGATAAACAAACACATTAAGTGCCGAAGTGTTTTTTTTTTTTTTTTTTTTTTCATTTTACTTAATTATTAACGCGAGAGATTCTTTCTGTTTATATTTAATAATTATTATTTAATTTGTTTAATTTCTTCTTTTAATTAATTCTTTCTATTTGTGAATAAAAAAAAAAAAAAAGTAGCAAACAAGAAAAAGCGCAAAAAGAAAAATTAAATAATTTTTTTTTTTAATTAAAATTAAAGAATAAAAAAATTTAATTAAAATAATATTAACTATATAAATAAAAAAATAAATTAAAATTAATTTGTGATTATTAAAATGAATCACAGTCTCAAAACACCAAATAAATAAAAAAAAAAAAATATAATAATAATTAAATTAAATTAAAAAATAGAATTAATTAATTAATTATAATAAAAAAAGAGAAAAAAAAAGAAGTAGAAGAGAAAGAAGAAAAAAAAACTAAATAAATTAAAATTAAATTTAGAGGAGAAATATAAAATAAAATTTATTAATTAAATTAAATTAAATTAAAAATAAAAACGCTTTTTTACACGAAAATATAAAAAAAAAAATTTAATTAATTAATATTAATTAAATAATTAATTAACAGAAAGAAAAATAAAAAAAATAAAAATAATAATAATAATAAAATTATTGCTAGCCGAGTTTTAGGCGAAATATCCTCCCTTTTTGTTTTATAAATAATTTCAAATACAAATATAAATCTCTTCTAAGCGCGCGCAGATTTACTAATTCATTAATTAATTAAACACACAAATAAATAAATAAATAATTTTATTATTCCTCATTAATAATTATTAATTAATTAAAGAAAAATTTAAAATTTACTCTGAAAACTCTGAAGCCAATTAAAATAAAAAAAAAAATAAAAAGTTTTTCTTCTTCTCCTCGTTTTTTTCTTTTTTTTTTTCAATTTTCTATTTTTTTCCCTTTTGTTTTTTAATTAATTAATTAACTAATGCATAAATTAAAAGAGAAAATAAGAAATAAAAAAAAATTAAAAATTATCTCAAAAGCATTACTATCCCTGCCTAAGTAACCTTAATTAATTAATTTAATTAAAAATTGAAATAAATAAAGAGGAAAAATAATGAACAAGAAATTGAGAAGAAGATGGAGAGCAAAATAAATAAAAAAAAATGAAAAAAACTTTTCTTCCTTCGCTCGTGTTATTTTGTGAATTTATAAAATAAAATAAAAAATTTGTGAAGATTAATTGAGAGAGATAAGTGATGTAGCAGAAGCTGAGCTTTTGAAGTTATTTTAAGACGAACTGTGTATGGGATGAAGGAATGTATCTCTGGAATGTAGCTATGGCAGTAATATTAAACCCAGTAATGATCGTATTATTCGTGATAAGCAGCTGCTGCTACGGTTGCTGCGGCTCTAGTATAATAGGTAAAAAAGTGGCCAAACAACAGGTAAACCACTAACAACATCACCACTACTAACTACTGATTTACTATTGAATTTCTCTTCACATCATAAAACGTTTTAAAAAAAAAAAATAATAAAAAAAAATTGTGAATAATCCCTTAATCTGGCTTAAGTTAGTCTAAACATATATTTGAGCGACTTTAATTAAAAAAAAAAAATTTCATTCTTTCTTATTTCTTTTATTTATTAAAAATTTTTTTTTTACTAAACAATCATATTTTAATGAATTAAAAATTTAATTAATAAAAAAAAAAAACGCTGAAAATAATTTATTTAAATAAATTAATTAATTAATTAACAAACAAAAATTAAATTTAATAATAAATAAAATTAACAAAAAAAAAAAAAAAAAACAAAAAAAAAGCGCTTTACTGTTAAAATAAAAAATAAATAAATAAATTAATTAATTAATTAAAAAAAAAAAAAACTTTTTTGAATGAAAAATAATAATTAAAAATTAATTACATTAATTAAAAAATAAATTAATAAAAGAAAACAAAGAATATTTTAAAACTAAATAAGGTTGATAATAAATATTAATAATTGTATTTAATTAATTAATTAATAATTTATTTATTTATGTAATAATTAAAAAATTAAATTAAATTAAAATGAAAAAAAAATGTTAAATAATTAATTAATCAGATAATTTTGTAAGCTCTGGCGCCGATATTAATTAATTAATTTAAATTAAAAAAAATTTATGTAAAATAGTTAAAAAAAAAAAAATAATAATAATTAAAAAATAAATTAAAATTAATAATTAATTAATTCATTAACATAAACAAACCCAACTAAAAATAAAAAAAAAGAAAAAAGAAAGCAATTTGAGTTCAATAAAAAATTAAATAAAAATTAATTAAAAACCGCGTTAATTAATTAAAATTAAAAATAATCTTTTTTATTATTTTATTAATTTCATAAAATTAAAGACTCAATATATGCATATCAAATAAAAAAGAAAAATCGAATAAAATAATAAATATTTTTTTTTTTTTTTTTTTTGTTATTTTTTATTAATTAATTAATTGATTAATTGTGCTTAATAAATTAATCGTTAAAGTAATTTTAATTTGTTATTTCTAATTTCATATTTAAAAACAAGCAAACAAAAAATGACAAATAATTTTTTTTTAATTTAATTAACGAATTATTAAATTAATTAATAATAATAATTTAATTTAAATAAAATTAATATATATAAAAAAAAACCCGAATAATATATTGAGCAAAAAAAAAAAAAAAAGGACACAAAACGTACTCTTGAGATTCTATCATCTATTATTTCGTTATAAACGGATAGGGATAATAGGGGATAACAAACAATCATAGTTAAATCAATGAATACAAAAAAAATTAATTTAATCCTTAATTATCCTTAACACAATAATCTACGTACAGAAAAATATGCTTCACAGTTTTATTTTTCTCTCCTATTTCTCTCTATTGCGCGCTTTTTTCTATTTTTGTTGTCCAGTAATTTATTGTTTGTTCAAAATCAGTACAAATTTACATTAAAAAAAAAAAAAAATTATATTAATATTGCTACAATTATATATATTTATATATACGAGAGATTTAAATAATTAATTAAATTAAGTTAAAAAAAAAAAAAAAAAAAAAACTCAAAGTCTTATGATAAATTTAAATAATTTAAGTTTTTATTCGTTTTTAATTATTTTTCTTCTTTGTTTCAATTAAATTATTATTATGCAAACAATTAATTAAATTTTGTTTTTTTTTTATATCTTTACTTAACTCATATATATATATATATATATATATATATATATATATATATATATATATATATATATGCAACCGTTTAGTTAATTTAATTAACTGACTGATTAAACTATTTCATAAAGAAAAACTCATCAAAGATAGAGCACATGTATCAGCAAATTGACAATTGTAACGTTTGGTTTATGCATATGCTAAACTAAAACAACATGTTTTAGCGATTCGGTAGCTGCTCTTGAGTCACTACTTTCATTAATTATTTAAAAAAGAAAAATCTCTTCAACGATTTAATTAATTTATTTTCTTTTATTTGAAAAAACTAATCTCGTCCCGCCGATAAAAAGGTTTATTAAAAAAAAAAAAAAAAAACAAAAAACGCTTGCTGCCGCCTCTAAAGAAAACAAACAGTTCCGTTCAATTAAAGATGAAAAAAAATCTTAAAGAAAATTATGAATTTATTATAATATTAACACCGCAATAATAAAGCAACAACACACACCCTCCAAAATATATATTTTTACCGTTTTTTTTTTTTTTTAAATTTATTTATTAATTAAGAAAATTAATTATGGTATTAAGCAGCAGGTGCTTGTCTTTGCTATATTTTGCTTTGATTTGATAAAGCCTACATTAACCAGTTTAAGCAACTATTGAGTCGATTGTGTCCTTTTAATTAACATTAAAACATCTTTTTTTTTTAAATTAATTATTTAATTAATAATCGAATAAAACTATAAAAATAAAATAAAACAAATAATGCTCGCTTTGTTTCTCTACTTTTATTATATTTTTTTTTTTCTTCTCTTAATTACTTTTAACAATAATTAATTAATTAATTAAGAATTTTAATATAAATTTTTGTTTATTTGTTCACATATTCATTAATAAAAAAAAAAAAAAAATATAAAATTATCCAAAATCTCCCCCATCTATTTCATTTCCTTTTTGTTTTACGTTTTTCGTTTTGTATTTTTCTTTCCTTAAGAATTAATTAAATTTATTAAAATAAATGCAGCAATAAAGATAACTCAGATGAAAAGCTTTATAGTTAGTTACATATTGAGAAATTTTTTTTTTTTAATATACTCGGATATAAACTGGGTGTGTATGCGTTATTTAATAGAAGAGTAGATTGATCGTGTAATTCGTACAAAGCATTAGCTAAGGAATGTAAGGTATTTGGGTAAGCGATGAAATGAATCGAATAGTAAATCAATCAATAAAAACGCAATCAATTAAACAAAAAATAAATTAATCAAATTAATCTTAACACTTAACTCTAAACTCTAAAACCTTAACTCTTAAATATTTAGTAAAAAAAAATTTTTTTCTGTTCATTATTTTTCCTTTATTCTCTCCTCTATTTCTATACAAAAAAATAAAAAAATTAAAAAATATATAAAAAAAAATAAAAATTAAATATCATTAAACAGGGATAATAAATAATTAATTAAATAAAAAATAATTAACTAAAATAATTAACGAAACAAAAAAAAAAAAAAAAAATTATGTGCAAAGCAGTAAAATGGGATGGATTATTGATTAAAAAATAAAAATATATCCTATGACCAGACCAACTGAGTGATATTGAGTAGAATTTTTGGTGTAAAATGTATTGTACAAGCCATAAGTATTACGTTTTTCAATATAAAAGCTTTCCGTTTGTGTAATAAAATTAAGCTCTAGAAAACAAAGGAAACTACGTAGGGCATACTAAAGGCGTAATAAAGGTGTAACGACAAAAACTGTTTTAACTCCTTATATAAAAAATTAATCAACATTATAGAAAGAAAAATAAAATAATTAAAAAATTTATCGATAAATAAACAAATTTAAATAATTAAAAATTAGTAAAAATCGCTGCTGAGCTTGTTTCAATCATATCGCAAAAAGTAACTAAAAAAAAAGAAAATTTTTATAATAAAAAAGGGAAAAGATTTAAAAAATAAAAAAAAATAAAAATAAATAAATAATAAAAATAATCAAATCCTTAAATAATTAAAATTTTTATTCCTTAATAAAAAAAAAAATTCTCATTCAAATTTCATTCCCAATTTTTATTCGCCTAAATTTACTATTTACCTTGTATGTATTTTTTTATTTTTTTTCGATTTTTCGTTTGTTTTTTTTTTTTAATTAATTTTATTAGATTAAATATATCTTAATTAATTAATTCAATTTAAATAGAAAATAACTTGATATAAAATGCGTTTAAACAGCCGATAAACAGTAAATATACAACGGATAGTATAAAAAAAAATTGCTTTACTTTAGAAAAAAATTATCTTTACTTGACTTAAACTTAACTTAACTTAAATTAATCTTCAGAATTAACCAAATATAAATATAACTTAGCTTAAATTTTATTTAATATTTTTGTTTGTTTTTTACCTTTAAACAATTAATTACAAATTAAAATTTAATTAATAATAATAAAAAAAAACAACAAGGTACGATGTGTATTATCTAGATTTAGGCGAATTTTCTTTTCTTTTCATTTATTTCGTATTACTTTCGTTTCCTTTATATTAATTCAATCAAAACCATTTAAAATCATTTTAAATAAAATAAAATTAACAAAAAAAAAAATTGTCCAAATTAAATAAATAAAATAAAATAAAAAATAAAAAGAGAATAATTAATTAATTAAACATTTGACTTAGTTTGAAAGATATTATTAAAAATTGAAATTAACAAAACGCTCTAGAAATGAAATGAAATAAAAAATAAATAAATTAATTAATAAATAAATTATTTACTTAAAAGAAAATTATTATTATTAAAAAAAAATAAACTAATTAATTAAATTAAAATTAATTAACCAAAAAAAAAAAAAAAAAGAAAAAGATGAAATGAAAAAAAATAAATATAAAATGCTCCTGCCATATATTAGAAAATAATTTAAATTTAAATTAAATTAAATAAAAAAGAAAAAACAAATGAAAACAAAAATAAATAATCAATTAATTATTTTAATTAATTAATTAATTAATTAATAATAAAAAGAATAAATTCATATAGGATTCTCTATAGCAAAATAATAATAAAAATTAAATAAAAAAAAAAGTCTTATCAAAAATAATTAATAATTAATTATGGTTAATAAAAAATAATAATAATAATTATAATAATAATTAATATAATTAATTAAATTAACAAAAAAGTTTATAAAACTTAAAAAAAAACAAAAAAAAAAAAACACATGAAAATCGTTAAATAAAATTAAACAAAAACATTCGAATATTTTAAGTAACAAAATAAATAAATAAATAAAAAATAATTAAAAAAATATTAATTTTTAATTTAATTTAATTTAATTTAATTTTTTTTTTTTTTTTTCAAATATATAATTTCTCTTTCTTTTTTATTGTTTTCTGTGCTAATAAACAAGAAGCTAATGTGTCTTGGATAACACAACACATGCAAGTATTAACATAGGCAACAACCAAATATAGTCACTTTTTATTATCAAATTGTGGTGAATTTCATTATTTCTATTTCTATTTTTTATATATTACGCCTGCTGTTATATCTATCAATCATTTCTGTTTAATTCATTTTAATTTAATTTTAATTATTTATTATTATTTATTGCTGTGATGTTTTATTTTTTTTTTTAATGTTAATTTTTAATAGCAGAAAAACATCAAAAAAAAAAAAAAATAAATTAAGAAAACAAAAGAAAAAATTTATTGAATAACTTTATCTTCCTTAATTTTACTAAAGTAGATTAGATAAATTAATTAAAATTTACTATAAAAAAAAAAAAAATACTAAAAAAATTATTCATGAACCTAGCTAATAAAACCAAAAAAAAATTTTTAATTAAATCTAAAACCAAAATTAAAAGACAAGAAGAAGAAGAAAAAGGAGTAGGAAAAAAAAACACAAAAACGTACTAAAAATTAAATTAAATTAAATTAATAAAAAAATTTAAAAAAATTATTCCGAGTTGTTATCGTAAAACATTAATTAATTAATTAAACTAAATAAAATAATTGGGGTAGCAGTGAGATTTATAATTTTTAACCAATAACAGAAAAAAAAAAAAAAAAAAAGTAAAAATATTTAAATTCGCTTTTAATTAAAATTAAGAAAGAAGAAACTAATTTAATTTTTTTTTTAATAGAGAGAAAATTAACTAATTAAATAAATAAAATTAAGAAATGAAAAATTATTCTAAAACTAAAACGCGATTTAAATAGATTTTTATGGTTTTCTTTCGTTTTTTTTTTTTATTCATAATTAAATTAAATTAAATTAAAGGTTATAATAAACGTGTATTTATTAATTATATGATGGTTTATTAATTAAGCAAAGTCAAATATTTTTATCGCTTTTAAATAAATAAATAAATTAATTAAAGAAAAATTCCACAATCAACCATCATGTAGTAATAGATGGTAAAAACGTTACTACACAACCAACCGGGTTAATAAATAAATTAATTAATTAATTAATCAATTAAATAAAATAAATAAATTAAACAAATAAAAAAATGGAGGCCTCGATAACAGATAATTTAATTAATATTTCTCTCGCTTAAATTTTTTTTAATTCATTTAACCAAACCATTAAATTTCCAAAAAAAAATTTTCTTTTTTTTTTGTTATCTGAGTAGATTTTAACAAAACTCTTATCCAAAAATTATACACCTTAATATATTTCTGTTTGCCTTAATTAATTAATTTTATTTAATTAATTTTTTTAAAAGCTTATTTTTATGATTATTAAATGAGACAAATATTTGATTAACAATCTCAGTAGCTAGTTGTTGATTGTAAACAATTTAAACGTGTAGAGTTATGCGAACGCTTTTTTAATTCTAAAAAATAATTCAATTAAAATCTACTCTCATAACTAATTAGTTAAAAACAATAAATTTTATTCAAAGAAGCAAAAGTGGAAATAATAATTAAAAACCAAAAGCACAATAAATAAATAAATAAATTTTAAGAGAAATTTTAACATTTTAAAGTGAAAATCAAATTAAAAGCACGCAAAATAAATAAATAAAAGAAATATAAAGAAAATTTTATGTAAATAAATAAATAAATAAATAATTAAATAAAAAATCATGCAGAAGATATAACTACTAGCTACAAAGAAGTAAAATAAAAAAAAAACGCCAAAATGTTTATTAACCATATAACACACAGCTAAAATCAATTTTAATTTTTTTTTTGTCATTTTTAACACCGATAAATACCAAACCTGGACTTTAATTACGAATAAAAACATTTTAAATGTTAATTTCTGGATTTAATTTAATTTAATTAATTTATTTATTTATTTTTATCTTTACTTTTATTATGTAATAATAACGAAGCAATAAATAAATGAAAGAAATATAAATGAGTACAGTTATTAATGACATGGATCGCAGCCAATACATTAACCATAATTAATTATGTTTATTAAAACTGGTATAATTATTAAATTAAATCATTTTCGTTTTTGTTTTTACTGTGAATTATAAATAAAATTTAATTAATTTTTTTTTTGGTTTTTAAGTTAAATAATAAATGAAAAAAACACAATTAATTAATTAATAAAAATAATTATTACGATGCTATATATACATATTATATATATAAATAAAAATGCTTCACAACGATTAGTGAAGTTAATATTTGATAAAATATAAATTAATAAATATATTTAATAATAATAAATAAATAAAATAAAATAAATCTAATCTTATATATCAAATTGTTATTTAATTTTGTTATTTAATTATTAATAGAAATGAAGAAATAAAAATATTAAATAAAAAGTAATCTCTTTAGTCTAAATTGGGGTGTTAAATATTAAAATAAATAATAATAATAATAATAAAAGCAAAAAATTAATAAAATATTTAATAATGTTAATTAAAAATTAATTAATTAATATTTGATGTTGAAAAATAAATTTTATTTAACCGTTTTTGTTTTCTCTCATGATATTCCTTGGTTTTTTTTTTTTTAATTGTTAATTATTTAAAGCAAAATTAATGTAAATAATATATTAAAAAATCACTCTACAGGTTACAAACATTTTAAATTAAATTAAATTATTATTGAGTTAAAATGATTTAATTTTATTTTGTTTTTTCAATTAAATATCGCCTAATATCAGACAAGCGGTTATAGTAGTATGATATGATTTAAGGCTATCAACAGACATTTATCATCATTTTTTACGTTTAATTACTTTTAATAAAAAATTCTTATAATTAACAAATAAATGTTTGAAAAAAACCAAAAAAAAAAAAAAAATAAAAATATAATCCAAGCTAAAACAATAATAAATCCAAGTAAATTAAGTGTTTGTAGTATATGTGGATGGATACTAATATAAAAAAATAAAAAAAAAAAAAAACTCCAATTAATTATTTTTTTGAATTAATAAAAAAAAAATGTTTATTGCTGTTAAAATAAAGTTTAAAATTAATTAAATAAAAATCTGGTTGTGATCCATGTTTAAAAAAAAATAAAAAATAAATTAAAAAAAAAAAAAACAAAGCAAAGCTAAATTAATTAATTAATTAATTAATAATTATTTGGTTTTTTTTTTTTAAACGTTTTAACAAAAAAAAAAATAAAAAAAAATGTTTTTATTGTTGTTGATTCTTTATTTCTTTGTTTAAAATACAACAAAGACAAAAAAAAAAACATTTTAATGATGATGGTGATGATGAAGTAAAATATTAGTTTTGCATCCCTTAAACATCCCTTAAACGGTAGAGAAAAAATATTGTATTATGTGTAGAGGAATAGACAAAAGGAAAAAAAAAAAAAAAAAGAAATTTTTCTTTTTTAATTTATGTAAATGATGTTTGTTATCTGTCTATTACTATTATAACCAATGTTTATTGTTTAAGAGAGATTTTTTTTTACTTTTATTTTCTTATTCTTTTCTTTTTCTTTTAGTAATTACTTTGCTTTCAAATAATAACAGAAATACGATTATTATAAAAAAAAATGATACAACACGCCAAAAGATTTTAACAGGGTATTCATTGGTTATTGCATTATAAATCACTGTAAACAGGGGTTTTGTTAATTTTACTTTATTTTACTGTACTGTGCTATCCTGAACTGTCCTGTACTCTAATCGACTGTCCTTTACTGTGCAATTCTGTACTCTACTGTACTATTCTGTACTATCCTGTACCGTTCTGTACTGTCCTGTACTCAACTATCCTGTACTCTACTGTCCTGTGAAAGGCTGTACTGTTCTGTACTGTCCTGATCCTTAACTACAGTACACCAAGTTAAGTAAACTTATTTTCCTCTTTATTATTAATTAAAAATCAGCTTAAATCGGGGATATTATTTAAGTAGATAAACAAATTATATTTATATAAAATTAAATAAAAATTAAATAAAAATTAAAATTAAAAGCTAACCGCCAACAGCCAATTATAATTCCTTTTTTTTTTCTTTTCTTTTCATTTCATATTTATTATTGAATTTTCCCCCTTTTAATTCCATGTTATCAATTTTTTCTTGTTTATTTTACGTCGTGTATTTTCTTCAAAGCCACACTTAAATTAAATAAACAAAAATAAATAAATTTTTAATTATAATAAATAAAAAAAAATAAAATAAAATAACGCCAACCGCCCAAAATATTAATTAATTAAAAAAGAAAGAAAATTATCCAAAAAAAAATAAAGCAAAAAAAAAAAAATCTTATTATAAGAGATTATTTAATTAAGTTAAATTAAATTAAATTAACTAAAATTAAAATTAACCTAAGCAAAAAAAAACATAATAAGGTGAATTAACGTTTAAAATTTAATTTTTATTTTGCAATAATAATTAATAATTAATAAATAATAAATACAATTCTTATCATTAAATTTAAATTTAAATTAATAAAAATTAATAAATAATTAACGAAAAAAAATTAATAAATAAAAATTTAATTAAATTTAAATTAAGCTTGATGAATGATATTAAATAATAATAAATAATAATAATAATAAAAAAAAATTCAAATAATTTATTAATTAATTAATAATTAAAAACAATAATTAAATCGCTAAAAAAAAAAAAGAAAGAAAAGAAAATGAAATGAAATGAAAAATTATGTAAAAAATTCATATAAATTCACACAACCACCAAGAATAAAATAAAATTAAATTAAAAATTAATAAAAACGCAAAAGTAAAAGCAAAACAAAGCCAGTAAATAATTAAAAAAAAAATAAATAAATAAAAGAAAGAAAGCAAAAAAAAAGTAATTAATTTAATTAATTAATTAAATAAATAAATTAAAAGAAAAATTATTAAATTATATAAAAAAAAAAAAAATATATAAATATATGTAAATATTTTTGTTAATATTTTTTAAAAAACCAGAAATAAATTAAATTATAAAAAAAAAAGAAAAAAAAACCCAAAAAAAAAACAAGTAATTAATTAATTAATTAATTAATTTAATAAAAAAAAATATTATAATAAAAATGAGAGAAAAATTTATTAATTAAAAAAGAAAACTCTGCTACAAAATGAAATTTAAATTTAAAATTTAAAAATTAAATAAAAAATTAAAATTATGATGGTGAGTAAGAGGAAAAGAAAAGAGAGAAATTTTTAAATTTAACAAAAGGAAGAGAAAAAAAAATATTTAAAAAAAATTATTATAATGGAATAATTAAAAATTAATTAATTACGAGAGAAAGATGATCGATAAAAGCATGAGAGCGAAGTGGAGATGGTTTAAAATAAATTAAAACACAAAAGAAAAATTAATTAATTAATTAAAAATGAAAATAATAAAATTAAAAAAATAAATAAAGAAAAAATAAAACCAAAAAAAAAAAAAAACAAAAAAAAATTTAAAAAAATGAAAAAAAATTTAAAAAATAAAAAAAAACAAAAAAAAAATAATAAAAAAAAATTTTAAAAAAAATTATGAAAAAAAAAAATACGAAAATTTTTTTTATTAATTATTATTTTGATTGAGATTTTTGTGTGGTAAGAGGGTGGCTAATTGGATTGGTGATGGTTAAGTCACATAAATCACAGCGTTCGATACCACTCTATACTGATCAAAGCAGGCAAACTATGGAGAAACCTATCAACAGCCAATTATTTAGTCTATTCGCAAACCAAACAACAAATAAATTAATGAAGCTATGATGTAACCGAATCAGAATTAATCTTAGGCGTAATTACTGCTTGTTCTATTAGAGATTGTTGCCTTGACTTGTAACCTACTCCTCATTTCAATATTTTATTCCAACAAATATTAAACAAAATTTAGTCAAAATATCTATGCTTACTAAAATGAAAGATAGAAAAAAATCTTTACTATCCAAGATTCACAATCAAAAATTAATCAGCTTTCTTCCTGTATGTGAAGGAAATGCTTCTCACTGGAGATACACTGAAGACACAGCAATGACCAATTTTTTTTAATCAAGTGAATTATCAAACTGTTACTGTCGCCGTTAATATTAAAGGCATCCAGATTACACCAGCTAAGTAGATTACACGAGGAATAAATATTATAATATAAAAATCGTAAGTCTGATCACGTTAATTCTGTGGAAAAGTCAGATCAGAGTTAGGTTAAAATAGGTTAAAACAAAACATTTTTTTTTATATATAAAATTAAATAAATTTTCTTTTTTCTTTTATTATTTTTACTTTAAAACACTAAAAACTAAAATACATTAAATTCTTAATTATTTAATTAATAATAGCTCTCGGGGATGAAAAAAAAACGGGCTGGAAAATACTCACAATTACTCAGATGAAGTTTTTTTTTTTAATTTTGTTTTCTTTGTGTGAAGTGAATATAATTCCATATATCGCAGCTGGTAATAATTTCACAAAATTTTTGTTTTTTTCTTTTGTTAATACAGCAGCCTACTCATAACGTATGACGGAATTATTCAAAACTAATCATGCTACAGCAATAGGGTAAATTAAATAATAATAAAAAGACGAAAGTTAACACTATCTTAAAATTAACACAAAATATTTAAACGTAATTAACTCAAACAAAACTAAACAGAATTGCAAAAAAACATTTTTAAAACGCTTTTTCTATAAATAATTAATTAATTCGCTTAAATCTTAACTTAGACATAACCTAAAAATCAACATTTTTTGTTTTAATTTCTTTTACAATAAATCATCGCATAATTTCCTGTTTTGACAATGCATAATATTTGAGATATCAGCAACATCTTTCCATATTGTATAATAGATTTCCTCCTCTGGCAATTGATATTCGTAAAAGGGTTTCGCCCTTTTATATTCACTTTCAATAATACTGCAATGCTGTTGCATTTTTGCTAAAATAAATAATTCCAGTTCGTCATAGGAACGTAATCCTGGTTGGCGTAAACGTTTTTTTAAACCAAACAAATCGTATGTAACACCGTCCGCAACATGAACATCAAATATCGGTTGATTATTATTCACATTGACTATAAAACTGCGTAATGATCTAAGTGCAACACTGGTTCCAGTCACCGATTTAAATAAATTTATTTTCGTTTTTTCTGGTAACAGATCTTCGTATTTTTTTGTCAAACATTTAACGGCAGTACCTTCAACTTCGTTACCATAGATTAATGTTTCTGGGGCGGTGGATAATGACTTGTATGTGCCAACATCCTTATAATCCTCTTCGTAGAGTAGAATCGCTTCTAGGATACTCTCAGCTATATCAACGCCAATTCGAGCAAAATTTACGGATCTAAAGTAAAAAAAAAAAAATTATTTTTCTACTCGAATATTTAGTGAACTTTAGACCACTTGCATTGGATAATTAAAGTCGTAGTAGGGTTTCTTTAAATATTCCCGGGACACAGCGATTGTATTCAGTTCAGGTAAAAATCTAACTGGCTTCCTAGCATCCTCAGACAGCATGGACGTGTACAACAGTAAAATTGTTCTGTAATAAATTATTCCCATTAGAATAAAACCTCTTAATTCCAATATAAAAAACTTACTTAATCGTATCGTTGACATTTGTTAGGCGTTGTTCCATTTTCCTACGTTCAAACTCCCACTGTGACTCTAAATTCTCCAAGAAATTTAATTTCTTTAGAAGAAAATCATGATAATACTTGTTTAGATATTTATCATTAGTTAATAACTCTTTAGGTATTCCAATTTGGAGTTTGATATCAGTTAGCTACAGATGAAATCAGATAACAAAAAAAATATTAAAAACTTTCATCAAACAAAGCGTAGGCCACATTTTACCTTATCAACAATGAAATTACTGAGCTTCTCATTGATCCATGGTGCATTATTGATCGCTTCCTTATACACATTACGAATATGTCCGAATATTAACTCAATCAATTCATCATTTAAATTCAGTTGATTTTTGATTAAACGTTCACTGATCGCTGACGATGTTTGTGGTTTATCACCATCAATACGCACCTTAAATTTAAATAAAAAATTCACAATCAGTGGTAAATAAAAAAATAACAAAAACGGTAAAGACCAACCACAATCAGATGAGGATTTTGTTGTAGTGCCTCCACAGCGAACGGGGTCCATTGTTTTATTAATTTTGTACAAAAATACCATTTGGGTGGTGAATATTTATTACCATAAATTGATTTCTCATAAATTTCCAATGCTGTCTGATGTTCCCGGAATAAAAACGGTAGAAAACGTTTAATCAATGATGAAACAATAAAATCACGTAATGCCCTATCGAAGAATAAAATAAAATTTAATTAAAATAAATCTAAAAAAAAAAACAATTTTTAAAAAACTTTTACTCTGTATCTGTGGTTGAGACAATCCTCGACATACCACGTAATACTTCAATATCTTTAACACGGACGAGGGTCTTCTCAGTTATTTTCGTATTTGGAAATAGTAATCGAATTGTATCCAGAATTGGTAGCTAGAGAAAATAAAAATCGACAAATTTTTAATTAATTAATTAAAGAGAGATAATAGAAAAATTTCCATTTACCGATTGTGCAGCATTTTGTACTTCACTTAACGTCACAATATTATCCGTTTTTCTTGTTTTATTCTTTTCCAACACAAGTATCGTATTGATGATCCGTTTCTCATAATTATAAATTTCATCGGCATAAATTTCTGCATGATCGGTGACAACACCCAAATTAATCGCTGTGTCACGTAATAGAATTTTATATTTTTGTATCATCTGTAAATTTTTGAATTTTTGCTTGTTTTTAATTTAATAAATTAATTAATTAAGCAATATAAAATACAAACCAATTTATTTGTCTCCATATTGTAGAAATTTTTATCATTTAAACCGACCTCACCTTCAGAAATCGTTATAATTCCATCGTATGGTGATTGATTTCTATAATAATAATTTAATTAGCATTATAATAATAATCAATAAAAATCAAAAAACACTTAATTAATGTTAATTATTTAAATTTTTAGTATTTATAAAATATAAATCACCTTGGTTCGATAGTAACTTTAAAGAAAGGTGATGCCCCGTATTTTGATTGTAGCAATGGTAGCACCTCACGAAAATTCCATGCAGCATAACTATCTGAATTTAAACGTCCCCAACCATCTATAAAAAAAAAATAATTAATTTAATTAAAATGATTAAACAAAATAAACTGTAAAATGTCACGTCGATTAGAACAAGCAGTAATAACGCTCACTAATCTAGAGATTCGTCTCACTCCTAAAACAAATTTTCCCGTTCAAGGTTTAATCAATTTGATAATAAAAAAAAATTTTAATTTAATGCATCGTAATTAATAATTTAATTAAGATGAAAAAAAAAAAAAAATAAAATAAAAACACAACTGGGTGGACGCACAAAATAAAAAATAAAAATAAAACGAACCCACCCACCCACAACAAACAAATTTGTTTTTTTTTTTTCCTAATCATATAAACATCCTATAAACGAAATTAACCTTTAGAAAAAAATTAAAAATTATAAAAATAAAACAACGAATAAATCACTGCTGGAAATAAATACTGAAAAATTACCACCTAAAGCACCTGTGTTATGATTTTTCTTCGTTTTATTTTCGTTTTTTTTTTGCTTTTGTTTGTTTTTTAAGCTGCTTAATGATTGATTTAAGAATAAAGAAAAAAAATTTAACTAAATAACGAGTTTGTTTACTAAATAAAAAATTAAATATCAGGTATCAGGCAACTTTTTAAAAGCACAATTAATTATTGTTTATGTGGTGAATCTGAATTTTGCTATGAAAACCCTCGAACCATCAAAATTCAGGCTTTATTCAGGTATTACAACCAATAAAACTAAATAATTAATTTAATTTCGTTATACACAAAAAAAAAAGTCTAAAAAAAGAGAAAAGAAAAAGCTTGACCATGAATACAAACAAATAAACGAATTGATGCCCATTTTAATGGGTAAAAATTTGCATATTGATCAATCTAAATAAAAATATCACAATCAAAAATCCAACAGCATCCAGCATCAACTTAACCAAAGTAATTTGATCATTTGATCAATTTCAGTATTTTTTTTTTTATATTTTAAATCGAATTAATTAATAACAATTAACGAGTGTTTTAACCTTTAAACGAAAAAAACAAAAACAAAAAAAAAATTGTCATAAATCTCATAGCAGAATTTACGGAGCAGAAAATACGCAAAATCAATCCACCTTTAAAAAAAAAGCAAAAGTAAAAGCTTCGGCACAGCTTTATCCATGGATAAACAACGAATTTTTTAAACAAATAAACAAACAAATTGTGAAATAAAAATATTTTGTTTAACTTTGCTAGATGACTCTAGAGCAGCAGGTGTTTTAATTATTATTTTTTTTTTTTTTTTCTTAATTAATTATGATCGAATTAATATTAATTTTTGCTTTAATTTATGAAAAATGTTTTCATTTAATTTTATTTATTTTTTGATCAGATAATTAGCATTTATATGAGAATTTTTTTCTGTTTTTTTTTTTAGTTTTTAAATCGAAATTTATGTAAGAAAAAAATAACAAAAAAAACGCAGTAAATATGAAAAGAAAAAGAATCGAAATAGATAAAAGTTTTCAAGCGAAGGTCACATAATCAAATCAAAAGTAATAACTAGAAGAAGAAATGTAGTTTTGCAAAAAAAAAAAGCAATAAGAATTTAGCTTAAAAGTTTGTTTGGCTACTAAAAAGCAGCAGCAAAAAACTCGTTCCTTAAAACACAACACATTAAATTTAGTTAAAACTTTCGAAGAAGCTACAAACAACAAATCGTTTCATATTATATTCCACCTGTGTATAAAGCTTGTTCTCAGTTTCCTATTCTCCGGTAATAAACAATTATTTTCTAATTAAATAAAAACTCAATCAATATTCGATGATTACGATATTAAAAGAGCGAATGATTTTTCTTTGTCATCAACAAAAACTAATTTTTATGTTTTTACCTCGAATTTAATCAAAATCAAGTTTAAATCAAGAAACAAAAAATGTTAATAAAAAAAATTTAATCACTAAAAATGTTTTCAGTGTTGTTTTATTGATTAAAAAATGTTTAAAAAACTGTTTTTTAAAAATCCTTAAACCAGCCTTCAGAAGGTTAAATAAATTTTTTGCTGTATGCTTTTGTGAAAGTATTGTAGTGGGATACTGACTTGTTTGCTTGAATATTTGCTTTTAAAGATTAATTATTTATTTATTTTGTTATTACAGATATTACAGAATTCAATCATACAATAATCAGGTTACACCACCAAGGATATACGCAGTGATGGTAGTAAAACATTTTGTCAAACCAAATGTCAATTTCAAGACAAGTCATTAAAAACTAAATTAGTTTAAAACGTATTTAAATAAAACGAATCCATCATAATATTAATTTTTTTTTTATAAAAAGCTCTCTGGTTTTATCATTTTTAAAAGTTCAAACAAGATGATGATGCTAATGATGGTGAACAAGGCAGTGCTAAACAGCATTAGATAAGTTTCTTCATTTTTATATTTATAAATAAAACGAGAAAACAAGTTTTTCAGTTTTGAGACACAATCTTCTTTTGCCAATTCTTTTGGGGAGAACAACAAAACAGAATAGAACATTGATGTTAAGTCGGGTCTTATTGGAACAGGTAGATCTGTCATGTTAAAAAAACTTCTTTCAGTTTTTATCAATAATTATTTATCAAAGATTATTTAATCATCATTTGTAAAAGCGATGAATCTAAATTTCAGCCGCAAAAAAAACTTTTTTTTCCTTTGTGTGACCTTCCAAGTCTACATAAAAGAGAAAACAATTTTTCCAAATAAATCCAGTAACAAAAAACGAGACTTTTTATGTGATAAAAGATTTAAAATCATCAGGTAACGCTGATTACAAATTTTTTATCAACAATTCGGTGATGTCCTCATCAAAACACTTCGGTTTTTTCATTTAATATGAAGTAAAACGGCTAAATATTTCAACATTACGCCTGGATTACACTCCTGTCTTATTTTAACATTTTTATTGCAGTTTTTTAATTTATTTTTTATTAGAATTAATTGCAGTTTGATTGTGAGATAACGAAAATACAAAACGAAAAAAAAATTATAAATTATCCAAAGCAGGTGTATTGAGTAATTTCACATCAACGATTCTAATTAAATTAATCAAACTACTTTGATGCTATTAAAAATTAATTAAACAACAATTAGCCTTTAATTAAAGTTTTGTTTTGTCTGAATTTAAAAAGAGAAACTGAAAATTATGTACTTTGGTCAAAATACAATTGAATTGTTATTAAGCGATGAGTAAATATGCCTATTGGCGAGGTAATAGTATGTCTTAAACACGATAAATCTGATTAAATGGTAAATAATAATAATACGACAAATACACATTTTTAATTAATCACCTTGAACTAATTAAATTTTAATTTTAATTTAATTTATTCACAGATGACATTTAACGTTAAACTTCCTTTAAACGTAAAACAACACAAAAACCAACAAGGAAACTGTTGCTGCTGCTCTGATGATGCACAAAGCAAAACATTAAATTAAATTAAACAATAAACGACACACCCTATTCTGTGAATAATAATAATAATAATAAAAACCGTATAAATATAATTAAATAATAATAAAACGGTGTTTAAAAGGTAAAAAAAAATCGCAAGTAATAAACATTCTAAGGCAAGAAGAGAACATGAAATTTATTTACGCCTTTTGTGGATGTATTTATTGTGCGAAATTAGCACTTGTGACCAGGTAAATTTGTGTCGTTTTTTATTTATTTATTTATTTAAAGATCAAAACAGCAGACATAAACGCGATTAAATAAATAAAAAAATTAAAAAAAAAAAAAAATGTAAACAACGAGTACAGTAATAATCTTGGAAACACCTCACAAGGTGAAACGGGGAATAATTTCTTATTTTGCTTCGCTGTCTGTATTGTAATTTGCTTTTTTGATAATTATTTCATATAACATTCCTGTGTACAGTATGATTATAATCAGTAAATCAGCAGAATAACAAGAGAAATACAAATGAAAATAAAAGTAAAATTGAAATCTTTTTGTATGTAAAAAACGTGAAACCTGAAAATAATATAGCAAATACACAAACCTCTAAAATTTTATTTTTTTATTTAAATTGAAATGAAAAAAGAGAAAAAACCTTCAAAAAAAAATTTATTAAAATAAAATAACGAGATTCCACTATCACTGAATCAAAAAAAAAACAAAATAATAATAATAAAAAAAATTTTAGTTTAACCAGAAATGATTTATTTTTGATATATTTATTTTATTTTTTTTTTATAAAGCAAAACAAATTAATTCGCGATGTGAATATTTAATGAAACAACAAGCAACAAGGAGATAAAATTTGTTTTATATAAACTGGTTAGGTTAGGTTAGATCTGTGGGAGTGAAAAACAAAATGCTGGTTTGTGTCTTTGTTGTCGCATCTTTTGTAGGCTTTTTAAAAAAAAATTATTAAAAACAATCACGGTTAAAAATTTTTTTTTAATTTTATTACTAAAACAAACTAAGGCAACCACCAGTAACATTTATATATCAATGAAAACCACCTAATAATGCAGTTTTAAATGTTTATTTAATTAAAATTAAAAAAAAAAAACATTAATTAATTAATATTAGGCAAAATAGTATAGGACAGGGGAGTGTATATAGGTAATAAATTTTTAACAAACAAAGAAACAAAATAATAAATTTTATCTGTTTAAGAGAAGAATTAAATTAAATAATAAAACGATGACCTCATCTATTTGAGTAAAAGTAAAACAGGTTGGATGCTGTGTTGTGACGTTTGGAAGAAAAAAAAAAAAAACTAAAATTAAGCGATAAAAAAAAACGAATTTAAAGAATGTAGAATGGGGCCTAGAAAAAAAGATTTTTCAATCAATTAGCAAGTGCAACAACCATCTCATTATAATCACCACACAACAAAGTGTACTGAATGAATATTTAACCAACATTTTTAAGCTACTTGAAGAAAGTTTCTGATTATTTTAAAACGCATAAGAATGCAGATTAGAAAATATTTCACGATTGTAGATAAAAAAAAAAAAAAAAAAAATCGTTCTACAGCAGCTTTAAATATGCACTTTTGTATCAAATAATTAAGGTAAAACAACTTGATCATGATTTAGTTCCCAATTAGATTATTATCAAAGAAATGTCATTTCGTAATACAAAAAAAAAAAATAAATAAATAAAAATTGATTAACAAATTAATAAAGAGAAAAACAAACGTAAAAATGTCCCACCGTTTAAACGCGGTCATATAATCACAATCACAATCTCTAATTTAAATTAAACATCAGACAAGAAAATGATGGATTTCTATCCCTCACCGTTGAGGTTTTTTTTTCGTTTTTTTGTATCGGCATTGAGAGTTTTATTTATTTTTCGTTATATGATGATGGACATGCGATGCTTGAAATTTCTTCTGTCTCTTTACAATGCTTTCCAAGTAATAATAATCAATGACCTCTCATGTTGATAATTCCTTACATAATTTTAACTCTCGCTTAATTAAACATATTAATTAGCAGAAGAAAAAACCTTAATTAAAAATAAAAAATTAATGAACCAACTAGCTACCTAGTCCAGAGGAGTGACATTTATTCTATTTAAGTGTAACCGCCTTATATGTAATAACTTATGTAAAGTTATGTTTCCTTTCGGTTAATTCACAAAACGCTCAAAGCTTTTAAATGTTAATTTTTTATCTTAGCTTAACCTTACGTGTTAAAAATACATTTCTAATGTTAAGCTTCTTCTTAAAGCACAGCTTATGTGTAGGTAAATAATATAAAAAATGAGTGGGTTGTAGTAATCACCATCTCTAATCACTATATTTTAACTAAGAAAAGAATCAATTTAGTTGTGGTGGCCGGATTTAAATTTATTTATTCTTTTCTATGTGATATAAAATTAGCCGGTTACTATCCGGCGCACTGGTCACCTAAGCTAACTAGCAACGCTAACCAAACGCACACACACACCCATGTTCACCTGTATACACAAAATAACCAAAAAAACACAAAAACCACCGAAATTTTATAAAAATTCTATATAAAAGCGAAAGTTAAACGAAAATCATCTTCAGTTTAGTTTTAAATATTCATTTGGTAAATAGTGGATTAATTACCATTAGTAGTGTTGTGGAATTTGTGATTATTTTTATTTGTTTGTTTGTTTGTTGTTTTTGTGTATTTAATTTAATTTAATTTTTATAATGA
This sequence comes from Ptychoptera albimana, assembly GCA_961205885.1. Taxonomy (NCBI): domain Eukaryota; kingdom Metazoa; phylum Arthropoda; class Insecta; order Diptera; family Ptychopteridae; genus Ptychoptera; species Ptychoptera albimana. The sequence goes on along the minus strand of OY540802.1, from coordinate 31,963,882 downwards.
AATTCTTTGTGGTGAGTCTGTTTGTTGAGAGAATTTAATTAAAGAGTAAAGCAAAGTAGTTTTTGTTGTTGCCGTTGCTGTTACTGTTCAAACATAATTAAAATTGTTTCAACGTAATTTCTAAGCAAAACAATAAATTCTACGAATTTTTCAGTGTTTTTTGACAAAACAAATTCTAATCAAATTTATTCGCTAATCACAAGTAGCTCGGATTTTTTTATTTTTTTTAATTAACGTAATTTCTAAACGTAGCACACAGTCGTCCCCAGTATGATTAAATTAATTTAATTTTTGTGCGATACCGCACAGCAAAGTGATTAATAAAACCCAAAAGTCCAAAAAAGTGAAGAACCAAAAAAAAAAAAATTAATTAAATAAGAAGAATAAAAAATTGAAAAAAAAAAAACCTTGAACAAAAAAAAAGTTTCATCATCTTGAATTAGAAAAGAGAAATACAATTAAACAAAAAGAAGAAAAGAACGAAGAACCGGTTAGTCAAATCTCTTGTCCAATGTTTTGTAAAAAAAAAAAACTTTTTTGTGTTAATAAACTTTTATGATGCGTCGTCTTCGGAAAGAAATTCTTTTCTTGAAAAAAAAAACTTTCATTTTTCTGTGCACGAAAAATTTTTGTTGACCCTCTCTTTGTGTCCACTACGGTGCTGCACTTTACTTTTGGACGGTATTAACCCATTAGCTTTTATTAGCTACTTAGTGTACACACAGAGCACAGTTTTTAAATCTTTTTTCCGTGCCTGGGTAAATGGACTTAATGTAAGAGATTTCTGATTGCTGTGATCACGACAAATTAAATTAAATTATTTAATAAATGAGGAAAACGAGTTTTTTTCTTTTTTTTATATATAATTTCGACATTTACGATTTTTTTTATCACTTTACTCTTAAGTGTGTTAATTAAGACTTCATTATGTAATAAATTTTTTTTTTTTTTGTTTGGTTTGTTTATAGGTCGTTGCAGCAATTGCTGTAGTGGTAAACGCTCGTCCAGATATTAGCTTAGCTGGTTACGATTATAAGCCACCAAGTTCTGGATTCAATGTGAATCAACGTTTTAATGCGGATACACAAACTGGTGCATCCGGATTTAATACATTTGCAACATCAGCACCGGTAATTAGAACTAGTTATCAGCAACCAGCCAGCGGTCTTGTATTCACCTCTGTGCCAACACAACAAACCTTTGGACCAACAACAACCGTACGTGGTAATGCTGGATTCAATGGAGCTACATATTCGACAGGATTCGTTGCCCCAGTACAAACTGTAACAACAACACAAGTACGTGGTGGATTCGGTGATAGCGGTTTCGGTAATACTGGCTTTGCTAGCAATGGATTTTCATCTGGTGCTGGTACCTTTGGTACACAACAAACATATGCCGCCCCAACCGTAACAACAACTCAAGTTCGTGGTGGATTCGGAAATACTGGATTCTCAGGAGCCGGAAACTTTGGAACACAACAATCATATGTTGCACCAACAGTAACTCAAGTACGTGGTGGTAACACTGGTTTCTCATCAGGAAATACAGGTTTCGGCGGACAATACGTTGCTCCAGTTCAAACCGTTACAACAACCCAAGTACGTGGTGGAAACACAGGATTCTCTTCTGGAAATACAGGATTCTCCTCAGGAAACACAGGTTTTTCATCTGGTAAAACCGGTGGTGCTAGCTTTGGTGGACAACAAACTTACGTAGCTCCAGTCCAAACCGTTACAACAGTACGAGGTGGAAACACAGGATTCTCCTCAGGAAACACAGGATTCACATCAGGAAACACAGGATTCTCCTCAGGAAACACAGGTTTCTCATCTGGTGCATCAGGTCAACGTTTCGGTGGATCAACCGGTTTTGGCAGTGGTCAAGCCACATTCTCAGGCAACCAAGGATTCTCTGGACACTCACATGGTTCATCTGGTCACCATCACCAAAAGACCACTTTCATCCAACAAAAACCAATTATAACCAAGCATTTCTACGTACATGCTGCCCCTGAAGAGGATGAAGATTACACAGAAGCACGTCAAATTACATTACCTGCCCCACAAAAACATTACAAAATTGTTTTCATTAAGGCACCAACATATTCTTCCCATCGTTCCCAAATTATTGCCCAACAAGCACAAGTAAGTTACCGTCGTTTAAACCTTTGGAGAATTTAATTTGACTTTTTTATTTGAAAATTCTATTCTATTAGACAGAAGAGAAGACCCTCATCTACGTTTTGGTTAAGAAACCAGAAGATACTGAAGATGTTGATATCCAAACAGCTAAGGCATTACCACCAAGCAAACCAGAAGTATTCTTTATTAAATACAAGGGAAATGATGCTCACAAAAAAAGTAATTTCGAAAAGCAAATTTAATTAATTTTGATTCCCGAGAAATTATTGAATTTTTTCTTTGACAGTCCAACAAACATTGAAGGAAACTGAAGTCCGTTTCGGAGATGCAGCCAACCAAGGAACAACATTTGTAACAGGTGGACAACAAGGCCTTGACGCAATCACCAATAATGATTTCCTCAAGAACTCAATCACCTCAATCGACACAAAACCAGTAAGCGGTGGATTCGACAGTGGTTTCGATATTTCATCATTGACATCCGGCGGTTCAGGAAGCAGTTTCACATCAGGAAACACCGGCAGCTCTGGATCAGGAGTAGGAAGCTCATCAGTAGGTTCAGGATCAGCATTCGGAACTCAATTCGTATCACAAGATTTTGGATCCGTTCAACCAACTGGTGCCACCTTTGTTACAACAAGTTCTGCCCCAGTATCCTCTGGATTCTCTAACCAATTTGTATCACAAGATTTTGGATCCGTTCAACCAACTGGTGCCACCTTTGTAACAACAAGTTCTGCCCCAGCATTTGTAACAACAAGTTCTGCCCCAGCATTTGTAACAAGCAGCATCGCACCAACATTTGTCGCTGATAATTCCGTTGATACACGATTCGCCTTATCTGGAACAACCGGAGTTGATAACATTGGATACGTTGGTGGTGCAACCAAATTCGCAACCATCCAAGAACCACCAACCAACTATGGACCACCAGACTTTCATGCTGGACAACCCTTTAAACGTGCCTCAAAAATATAAATAAAAGCAAAACAAAACTAGACAAAGGAAATTCGATTCTTGTTTCAAAGCTAAATTGAGATTTCACTTTGAAAAAAAAAAAAAAATCAAAAACAATAAAAACTGAAATAAATCAAATAAAAAAAAAAGTTTTTTATTCTAAAAATATAACCAAAAAAATGTCTTTTCCTCTTCTTTTAAATTTTTTTTTATTCCTCGCTGTCTAAGAATCTAAACAGAATAATAAAAAACAAAATTTTATTAACCCGTTGAAGAGTGGGTACCACTCCTAAAAAAAAAACAAAAAACAAACATCTTTTCTAAGCTCATTAAGAATTTTTAATATTTTGTTTTGTTTTAAGCGAATAATAAAAATTGGATCCTGGTTCATAAACCTAGCATTAATAAAAGTAGCAAAATATCAGAACATAAATAAAAATAGCGAGAAAAAAAACCAGTTGACATATTTCAATAGCAAGACGAATTAGAAGAAGAAACAACGAGCAGCAGTAGCTGCCAAACAGCATCCTAATAAAATATTTAAGCAAAAAAAAAAAAGAAAAAACTCACTAAAAGCTTTAACAAACAAAATCGAGTTTAATTATCCTGTTTAAACTTTCAATTTTTTTTTAATTTTATTATCATAATGGTGACTCTTCACTTTTATTGATTTTATTCAGGCATAACGTAACCGATGACCGTCATTTTTATTAATAAATTAAATAAAATCAACAAACAATGAAGAAAATTTAATTAAAACAACCACAAAGCCAAACAATTAACGCATATAGAAAAAAAAAAATCCCCCCATAACACAAAAACAGGTAATGCACGATTTATAAAAAGAAAATCGAAAAAGTTACTCAACGTTTCGTTGATACTCTGCCTATGAGTTCAAGTTCAATTTCCTACTCAACAATTATTATTTATTTTTTATTTAATATTGATTCAATGCCAAACAAAATAGGCGAATAAACAACGTAAAAGTGAAAGTAATTTGTCTGCGTTATTACTTTGAAAACAAAACGAAATTTCGTAAATGAATTAACAAGAAGAAGAAAAAAAAGTTGATTCCGTTTAGAATTAGCACATTTTAAATCAATATTATTATTATGTAATAGGATACGAGATTTAATTATCATAGTAAAACATAATTAAGAATAAGTGAAAATAGTCAGCAAAAAAATTTATTAATTAAGACAGGTTGGTAACAAACAAAACGTGATAAAAGCATAAAATGTTTAAAAAATAAAAAATAAATCTTTATAACGAATGTGTTGCCATCTATTGCACGCTAGACATTTTTTTCATTTCCATTCAGGAACCATCGCTCAGTATAGTAGTCTCACTGTTTTGGCTGGAATTCAATCAAAACTTACTGTAGACTCGATATTTAAATGATTTTGCATTCAGGAATAAATTATCTTTCGAAGCAGTAAATAATATAATACCTTGCCTTGTGGACATAACTTTAATAAAATATAATACAAAAAAGAAAAAGTAAATTCTACTTACATAACATTTTGATAGATTTCTTCAATGTATTCACACCTTCGTTTTTATCAAATGCATCTAATTGCATACAGGACGTGTACAACTCTTTTAACATTGATTGTGCCGAATAGGAGGCTGCAATAGCTGGCAATCGTGATATAAATGAATTTATATTCTCAATCTCATCATATTCATAATCGGTTTTATAATTCCATTCTCCTTTATTCATTCCATAAAATGAATGTTTCGCATATTCATTATAAAAATTACCGCATGACCATTCATAAGGATTATCACATGGATTTATTGTTGTATTTGTCCATTTTAATAGCTATAACAAAATAAAAATTATATTTCTGTTACATTTGATGAAATTTTGCAAAAAAAAAGAAAATACGTTAAACGTTAAAATTTTATTTATGTTATGACGCCTCCTACTTATTACTTTCACCATATGTGCCTTCTTCCACAAATAAAACTATTTCAACAAGAAAATCGAAAAAGAAGAAGAAGAAGAAGCAATAAACCTATCATAACTTTTATTTTATTATTTATTAAATTTAATAATAAAAATTCGTCGCCACAAATGACGGATTTTTTTATCATTTTTAAAAAAATAAAGAGGGAAAAACAATTACACACAGAAAATACTGTTGGTATCCTAACGTTAAATACATTAAAGAATTTAATTATAATAATAATAATAATAGAGAAGAAACACACATGAATGAATTAAGTAATTAAAACAAACAAAAAAAATATAAAAATTTATATAAACATACTTTTGCTATATAATATTCAACTCTTATTACAATGTACGACGACGAAACTTTGTTTATACAACTCACAGTAAATTTTGGTATTAATTTTTATTAATAAGAATATTTCGTCATCAATAATAATAAAGATTTATCGGTTAAATAAACAAAAACCGCTATGACCGCTGATAAAAATTTAGAAAACGAAAAAAACCCGCCCCAATCGTTTCCATATTAAATATTAATCAAATAAAAAAAAAAAAACAGAATTTTCTCTTGATCAAATATTAAACGAAAGAAATTTTTTAATAAATTAAATAAGAAAAAAAGAAGGAATTTTGTCATCCAGTTTTATCACTTTCTTTACCGATTAATATAGAAATATGAAACAAGTTTTCAACCAGCAAGAAAAAAACAAACAGATAAATGAAAGAATTATGACATCAGATGTAATGAAAAATTTATACGAAAATCGTACAGTGGTGGCTTATTTCACCTTTTCACTATATCACTACATGAAATATTATTCTGATAAACAGTAATCGTAACATTTCCACTTAGAAAAATAAAAACGTTTAGGAATGTACACGGCAAACGTATAACCACCGATACCCATACCCGGAATAATAAAATAAAAATGATTAACCATCAAATACAGAATGTCAATTTTTTTTAATAAATACCAGCAACAGTTACTTCTGTTAAAAAAATACAAAGCAAATCAATAATAAATGGAAGCAAAACTACACGGACAAAATGTACTTCATAAACCGTTCAATTAATCATAAATGGTTATAAAAGTTATTAAATAAAAACCATTAAAAGCGGTAATAAATATTATACAAAACATTTTTTTTTTAATAACTTATGACACATATTACGAATGTTTAACAGTTTAATGTAAATCATTTTTATGAGATTTATCTAAAAAAAAAATGCCTTTAAATGCCTGGTTATGTTTTACTGCTCTTTTTTTTGCCTGTTAAAAACTTAAGTTAAGTAAAGTAAAGTGATATAAATAAATAAATAAATAAAGTCTATTAGGTTCGTTAAGTTACTCTTTAAAAACAAAAAGAGGATAAACATAAACATGTGTAACACAGATTACAGATGAGTTTTTTTCTTTTTTTTCTTTTTTACATCTTTTACATTGCTAGAACCTTAGCTTTGTTGTTTGTTTAAAACGTGTTACACGTGACAAGTATTATTGTAAATAACTCAATCTGTCAGCATTTAGGTCGCATACGGTTGGTTGCTTATTATACGACAAACAAAAAATAACAAAGAGGAAGAAAAATTAATTTTAAACAAACTCTGCACTTGAAACAATCATCTAAGTAAATAAAGTAAAATAAATTAAACAAACCTGTGCACTAGAGTCCATACATTCATTATCCGTGCATATTGATGCGGTTAAATAATTCGGTATACGTGGCCATAATATAATTAATATAATTAAAATAATTAATAAAACTATTGATAATATAAATAATATTAAAAAGGGTAATTCGGCCCGTTTTGTTATATCAAAATATTTTAAAATTCGATTGAGAAAACCTAAAACAAAAAATACTTTAGTAGAAATTTTTTTTATTTTTTTTTAAATCAAAAATTTTACCTTTAAATTTCCCATCCTCTTTCTTACAAATATTATCATTGTCATGTTGTAACGGTGAATTATCATTTGTATTATCTGTTAAACGTAAGTTAGCTTCTAAATCATTATCACCGGATGGTGAACAGACACCTGGACCAACAACATGACGACATTTCTCAACACCATCCAATTGATTTAAATTTTTTTTATTCTTTAACGGATTCACCTCTTCCGGATCATAATTTATTGTATAACGTTCTGTATTATTTTTATTACCATTATTTAGATTTTTTTTATTATTATCACCAGTGTCATCATTTGTTGTGGTTGTATTACCACGATCACCGTCACTCCCATTTACGTTATCAGCCATTTTATATTTAAATTTCAAAATTTTGGAGAATTTTTTGATTTTTTTTTTGTTTTCCAATCTTTTCCAGATTTCAATTAATTAATTAATTAATTAATTAATTAATTTTGTTGTTTTTTTTTATTCCTTTAATTTTTTTCCTTGGAAATGCATCAACATTTTTCTCTATAGTCAATAAAAGAAAAAAAAATGTTTTCAAGCTCTGACACCTCGTTAATGTTTATCAGAGTTTTGCTGCTTTTCGCTTATCAAATTTGTCACATTTTATTAATTTTTCTGTGTACAACAACAACAGCAACAACAACAACAACAACGAAAACTAAATCACGATTATTTTGTTTACATTTATTTGTTTATTTATTTCTTTAGCAGATTATTTTCATTATTCTCTTTTCTCGATCAAATAATTATAATTAATAAATGCGTTTTAAGAAACAGATTTTATCAGCGGCAAAAACAAGCATCAATTGTGTGTCATCAACATCATTTCTGTAATTAACCAGAACATAAAAAATGATATGAAAATTAATTTTAATAATTTTTTCATCTAGTATTTTAGCTAAAAGAAAAATTCAAAACAAAATTTTTCTTAAAAATTGTAGGAGGAGATTTTTGTAATGAAAAAAAAATTATTTTCATACAACACCATTGGGGATTTTTTTACACATCAAACTATTATTTATACAAAAAAAAATGTCACATTATATGAATAAATAATGTAAAAATAGACCGAAGTCTAGAGAATTAATTAATTTTTCTTCATTTTTCATTCACTGTTAAAAGTGAGAAAAAAAAAACTGAAAAAGAAAAATTGTCATCAGAGCAGCCACACAACAACACAGTAGATGAGAATTGTTTTCATTCACTATTCTAATCAACTTTATTGAGTTATCTAACTAAAATCAAAACTTTTTTAATTAATTAATTAATTCATTCATTCATTCATTCATTCATTAAAGAACGAAAACAGTTGAAAGAATTTTCTCCTTGACAAACACCCAAATGACGTTGAATTGAAAGAAAGGCGAAAAAGAAATAACAAACAACTGGCTAATCCATTTAATTCATTTTTAACGTTTTAATTCTATAAATTTTTTTTTTCTACTTCTTTTTAAACAAAAATAAATTAAATAAAAATTATTTTACTGTAATTTAAATAATTTTTTATGTTGTAATAAAAATTCCAAATTCGATCAAATTGATTTCAAATAAAAAAAAATGTATTTATTTAATTATTGAAACAATAATATAAATTTATTAATAAATATTATTACGACATTAGAAATAAATAAATAAATAAGCGAAATAGATAGAAAAATAAATTAAAAGAAATAGCAACAATTTGAAATATGACTGGCAATGAAACGTTAATGAAACATTAATGAAACACATAAACATGCAACGTTGGTTAGTTAAATTAATTAAACTACTAATAATAAAACTTAATTAGACATCTTTAATTAAAAAACAAGATGAAAAAGCGAAAAACACTAAACAATCTTAAATCATATACAAAAAATAAAAAATGTAATAAATTAACAGAAAAAAAAATTGAAAACCAACGAAAATTCCGCATTTTTTTTTTTTTTTTGATTGAAACAAGAATTTCTGTTTGAAGTTTTTTTTTTTTAATTAAATAAGATTTCTGCTTAAAAAATTATTATTATTATTATTAATAATATTTTTTCTCTTGTATTTGTTAATTATTTATTAATAAAAAAAAACGTAAGATCGAAACACATTTTAAATAATCTTAGTTACATTTACCCAATGTTGTTTGTTTCTTCAGTGTTGTGTTGTGTTTTTCATATTTTTAATATTTCTTTAGTGCTTTGATTCATTAATTTTTTTTTTAATGAAATATAAATACTAAAGATTGTCATCATAAATGTAAATAAATTTTAAAAAAAAATCACAAGAATTTTAACGTAAATCAACTCAGTTTTTCCACTTGAAAGTTTTTCCATTATACACAATTCACATAAACATAAAATTTAATTCTTTCATTAACTTAACAGTTATTCCAGTATTAATTCTAATTAATTAATTAGCCCAAGCGAAAAATAAATTAATAATTTCCTATTTAACGTTATTAATAATAGAAAATACCAGTAATAGAACAAATAAATTAAAAATCAAACAAACACAAAAAAAAACATTCACTTATCTTATCACACACAAAAAACACAATAAAATGCTTAAAACAGCAAAAAAGAAAAATTAAATTCACGTTAATACAGAATAAAATATTAAATTACAACAACTACATTAAGAATAAATTAAAAGGAAATTTATAATGAAAAAAAAAAAGGCAGCAACAAAAAAAAAACCATAGAAAATTTTTCTCAATAATTTTTAATTGTAACATGATAATGTTTTTATAAATATAATTTATTTATAATGTAATAACAGAAAGTTGCTTATTATTAATTATAATTATATTAAACAATTGAAATTCTGTTGTATTTTAATTATTTAAAATAAGAAATAGCTACAACCAAAAAAAAAAAAAAAAAATAGAAAAAACACTCAGTGAAAATATAAAAAAAAAAAATAAAATTAAGTTAAAAACACTTGAGAATAGTAATTGAAACAATAATTAATAATAAAAAAAACATATTTTTTTAATGGATTTAATAACATTTAATTGAAAAAGGTCAAGACACTACCAGCATCAACCTAAATAAGCAGCAATGCATGCAAATCAAAAAACACTTTAGCAAAGACACATTTAAAGAGTCTGAAACACAACTAAAATCTCATTACATCTAATCTCATCATACAACAATTGTGTAATTAAATACTTAATGATTAAAAACAAATAATAAATCTATTTTTATATAATAGAAAAATAATAATTCATAAGTACAGCAGCTTTGTCTTAATTATTACATTATATAGACGGATAAACTACACAGAAAATAAACATTAAAATACAAGAAAAAAAACCGCACAACGTTAAAAACACATAAAATGTGGAAAATTGTTAGTGTAATATTAAAAGAAATAACCATATGGAAGCACCTGTTAATATTTTCTTTATCTAAAAATGAAAAGAAAATGAGAATTATTATTATTATTATTATTAAAAACATACAGAAAAAGAAAATATTTTAAATTTTTCATTTTTCACCAGCTTTGCATTGCTGGTTTTTTAATTTAAAGCGAACACCACACATAACACGCAATGATTGAATTTTTTTTTTTATTAAAAATTGTTTATTAAATAAAAAAAAATTCCAATTTTAATTTAAATTTAATTATTATTATAACTGAACGTACTGAAAGGAATAAAATTATTGTAAATTTCAATACTGAAAGAGATGAAAATTTATTGTGAAAAAATCGTCGTGAATAAATATGAATGAAACAAAAAACACTTTGCATTGCACATTGCTTCACTTTTTTTTCTTTCTATATATTTTGTAATCAAGCACATCAACATTTTTTAAATTAAAAATTTCTTTATTAATACACAAAAAATGCTGATTAAATTAATTTACAATAAACAAAAATGAAGGAAATTTCCCCAGTAAAATCTCGCCTTTAACACAAGAAGCAAAGTGTTTAAATTTCTGAAATTGCAAAACAGTGAATATCAATCAGTAATAAAAATTTATATAATTAATAAATTGAAAAATAATAAAAAATTAATATTTATAAAGAGAAAAAAAAATTATATTTGATTACTCAACACTTTTTACTTAACGAATGAATCAAAAACTAAAAAAAAAAGAAGACAAATAAAATTGATTTAATTAAGCTGCAAAGATCATAAAAAAAAATTTTTTTTTTTATTTTTTGGATAAAACTAGAAAAGATTTATAATCGTGTTGTGTTGGAAATAAAATTAAATCACCGAAAACCTAGTAGAAATTTAATGAAAAACTAAAACAAAAAACGGTGAGCAATGATTCTTAGCATTAACAACCACAACAGCCAACCGATTGGGAATTATTTAATGACTTTATTTAATTTTAACACTTCAGTTAACAGGAACATAACATGACTTAATTAAAAAAAAAACAAACACAAAAAACATGAATAAAAAATTAATTACAGCATCGTCGTTATAGGCAAAACTCATAATTTGTGTAGCTAAAACAAAAAAAAACAGAAACAGAAAGCAAAATTTATCTCTTTAAATTAAAAAATTGTCACGTTTTGCAATGTAACGATTGTCACTAAAATAAAGATCAGAACACCCGTAAAATTATTTAACAACAAAAAAAAAAAAACATCCTTTTGCTGATGCTGATGCTGTTTTATCAGCTGGTAGGAATAAATTTCAAAAAATTTTAAATTTTTTTTTGTTTACACAACAAAAGTGTAATAAATTTTTTTTCTTTATCTTTAATTACATAAATCAATTAGTAAGAATTGAATAATTAATAAAAAGCAATGTATTTTTTTAATTAAAAAAATTGTTTTTTTCTACAAAGTACTTGTGACGTTGAGAGTAAACAACAATCGAATACCAACCGAACTAACTAATCATCATTTCTCTCTACGTTTCTCGACAACTGTAGTTAGTTACATTAGAAAAAAAAAATAAAATTTAATTAAATATTATTGCATTAATATCACATCCATAATAATTATTTTAAAAAAAAATATAAATTTATTTAACATTACCAGGAGTATTGAATTACAAAAAAAAAAAAAAAAACAGCATAAAACGCATTTACTTATAAAATTCCATCATTAAAACACATACGAATAAAAATTATAAATACAAATTAATTAAATAATTTATTTATGTCAGTAATTACGACAAATGACATTAAAAATAAAAAAGAAAAATAAAGAAAAATGTTATCAGTGTAGAGTTATCAGTAAAAAAAACAAAACAAAACAAAAAAAAAATTAACTAAATTGACGACTAGATAATAAACTTAAAAACTGTATAAGCAACACATTTAAACAAATAAATTTTTATTAATTATTTTTAATTGAAATAGGTACGTGTGTAGTTCTAATTAAATAAAAGTGAATTTTGTGTGTTTGAAAGCTTTTTATTTCTCACCACAGAAATCATAATCACTTCACAGCATCAACAATAATTAATTAATTAATTCACACAACAAATATCCTTTTAAAGCGACTTTATTTTACTGTTTATTTACCACTTTACAATTCAGTATTTTACTAACAAACACAAAACTATTTTGTCATTATTTAAAGAATTTTTATTATGTCGCGGTTTCATCTAATAAAAACTTTTAACGACATTTTTCGTACAAATAAACATTGTTAATAGCACGTGATGATTTAATTAATTATTTACCTTTTATGCATTTTTTATTACTTAACTCACAATCTATTCATTAATTAATTAAGTAATAGAAAGTGTTTTTTTTTTTATTTCTTGTTACTTTCCTTTAGAGTTACTTGAAAAATCGCTTAGAATAGTTATTTCGTGATTGTTGTTTAGAACAATTTATGTCGTGCATTTGTGACTGCTTTAGAATTTTTTAAATATTTTTTTTTTAATGAATAACAATCACTTGTATTGTAATCAGTGATAAATTTATTAAATATTAGTAACGGGTGGTGTATAGAAATATTTTTTTGTATTGTTCCATCACATGACACAAGAATCATTCACGATTTTTCTTTACTTTCATAACAACGCTGTAATGTAAAAAAAAAATAATTTAATTAAAATAAATTAAAAAATTGTTTGTTATTTCCTTTAAAAACGTTTTTTTTTATTATTTTCACTTCTTCATTTATCGTTGAAATTGTTATTTTTTCTTTCTTATTTATAATCTTTACAAGCAAATTAAATTAAATTAAAATGAACTAAGAACCAATCGTAGATATATTTCATTGACTTAATTTAATTACAAAATAACAAATTAATTAATTCATTGTTCATTCATAAGACGTGTAACGTGGACACATCACGACATATATAAACGCAGGTAACACATAAGCTATTCAAACTCCATCGTTTACCTTTTTTAAAAAAGCATAATTAATAAAATTGTTAACAATGAATTATTAATTAACAATAAATTACTCAATAACACACTGTGCAGTTAATTTTAATCACAATTTTAATCAACATCCTACAATCAATCACAATCGGATTAAAATATTAAATCATATGCAATTTAACAACGAAATGATTTCGTAATCAAAATAACTAGCAAAACCGTACAATAAATTCAGCCTTTTTATTTATTTAAATATTTACAGCGACAATGCTCACAGTGCAATTTTGAAGGTCTTATCATTAATAAAACTCAATTTATTTGAAACTTGTTAACTGGTAAAGTGGAACAAGAATTTTTTTTTTTTTTTGTGTTTTTCTTTTTTATTATTGTATTGCTGGAATAAATTTTCTAAACAAGAAAGAATTAATTTAATAAATAAATGAAAAATAATAAGAGAAATAATTAATGAAAACTTTTTTTATAGGTGATGATGATAACGCACATCAATAGTCTAGACACAATTTTCTGGTTTTTAAATTGTGTGTCTACACTAATATCACATTTTGTGACGACGCTGTCGTTATTTTTTCACCTTTAAATTGCATTTACTGTACTGGTGAAATTACCTGTAATTATGTTAAAATTAAATATGCGTTGCTGCTTATAGTTTTAACATTGTTTCTTTTGGTATAAATGTAACTAAAAGTCCAGCACCAAACATTTATTTATAATTTCTTTGAAAGGATACATATTTGAAACGAGTTTTTATTATTTTTTTTTACCTGTATAAAAGTGTACTTTGGCTCTGTACTGTTTTTTTTATTTATTAGTTATTTTGGTTGTGGTGTATTTAAGCTGCATAAAAAATATATATATATATATATCCAAAATGAAGAACTTTAACTAACCGGTTTAGTGTTATGTTGGCGTTTTTAAGCCAGACACAATTATGATTTGATTTTAATTTTGATACAAAAAAAATTATTGGGGTAGATTTTGGTCCCTCTTTGTTCGTTTTATTAACTGCGCAATTATGTTTGGTTTTTTAAATTTATGTTTTAACAAAATAAATAAATGCATTAATGACACACACACATATCACAATTTAATTTTCACATTAATTATTACAATAATTACCACCTGTATGATTGCAATTTGATTAAAATTAGGCAAATTCATTAACATAAAAAATTCACACGCACAAAATTAACAACACAATTAGCATAACTTTTATTAGTTTTTTCTGCTTTTGTTTTTTAATAAAGTCATAAAAAAATACAAATTCACTTAACATAAATTATGATTTTTTTTTTTGTTTTAATCAAGTCACTTACTTAATTCGTATACGCTTCTATATCGCGTAAGTACCGTTTTCAAACTGAAATTTACTTATATACAGCGCAACGAAACGGAACGATGTTAACATAAAATCGATTATTCGAGTTTTTTATGTAACGAATTGCAGTCATAACATAACATAACATTTGGATTTTTCATTGAATTATGTTTACTTTATGCATTTTTAGATTAAAAATAGCATTATAAATATCAATATTATTAATAAACATGAATTTTTATAGTATTTAAAATAATTTTTTTATATATTTTAAAAATCGAATAACAACAGTTCATCGGGTAATATAATTTTTTTGACTTTTTTCTTTCATAATCTGACATCTGTCATCCAAAAATATCTGTACCAAAGAAAATATTTAGTAAACTCAAAAAAAATAAAATTGAATACACCGTCTCGTTGAAATGTCAAAAATTTGGTCAAAATAGAAAAGAAAAAAGATGTGAGAAAAAAACATGAATTAAATAAAAAAAATTAAAAATACTCCGTAGTGAATCTTTCTATATATATATTTTTTTTATTTAATAAAACACATTTAAAAATTAATACCTATATAATAATTAAATAAATTGAATCCTTGTGGCAAAACAAAAAAAAAAAGGGAAATGCTTTAAAAATTAAATGTTAAATGGGTCAAATCTGAGCTTTTTTTTGTTTCTCGCCTATGTAAAAAGAAATTTTTGTTTTTTTTTTCTTTGGGTGGATTAAAGGTTGAGAAATTTATAGTTTTTCATATAGAAAATTCTTTGTGTTGTTGTTTTTTTTATGTTTATGCTTAATATTGGAAAAGGTGAAATAGGATTAAAGGTAATTTTTTTTAATTCAGGAAAAATCATAAAATCAATTTCCTTTGCATTAATAATGTTTTTCGTAGTTATTTGTTATCGCAAATATTTTTGTTGTTGTGTGTAAAAAAATTCTTGTAATTTTGTTTACGTCATTAAATTGATTAGAAATGAATTAATAAAATTATTTTTCTATTAATCTTCATTTATAATTTCAGTGAATTAAATAAATTAATAAAAAATGCGTTTTAATAAACAAGAATTAATAACATTAGCAACACAGCCGAGTAATAAATTTGAAAAGGAAGGTTTACTGTATATAACCGAACGGCAGGAGGGATTCTTTCGTCGTACTGAAGGTATTTATCATTAAAATCTAGGAAATTACATTGTGCAATTAATATAAAATCATCAATGTCTAGTGTTATCCAAGTTTTGTTCAGAAAAAAAAACTCCTCCTTGTGTCTTGTCTTGTCAAATATTGTACAGAAAAAAAAAAAAAATTTATGTTGTCTAGCCTAATTAGCATGATTGTGTCGTGTCTCTGCCTAATTATTTAATTAATCTGTTAAAAAAAAAATTACATTTCACTCATAATTTTGTTAATTTTTTTTTTTTTTATTTTAATTTAGCTAAAAATTTTTTTCTCTCTTCTATTAATTTTTTTTTTTCTTCTTTTTTTTTTTTTTATTTATTTATTTACAATTTTATTAATTTTTTTTTTGTTTGAAAAACATAATTACCTACCTACACCTACTTAATTAATATAAATAAATAAATAAATAAAACATAGCGAAAACAGGTGATTTAAAATCAAATGCAGCTAAAACAACTAAACATAAACAACCAAAAAGGACAAACACATTCAGTTGTATAGGGGGAACAGCGAAAGGTTCGAGTTTTTATTAAAAAAAAAAAACGCTAAATAAAACAATAATTAATTAATGGTTTTCTTTTAATTCCTTATTTGATGCAAAAAATAATCTTTAAAAAAAATAAAACGATTAGAAAACTAAATGTTTTGGGAAAAACACTGCTAATAATTAATGTTTATAAAAAGAATGTTACTAAAACCACAGCACATATAAACACACAACACATTAATTAAATTCACTAATTACTCCACTTAATTTTTACATTATTTATTGGCTATTTTGGTGGTAATCCCTTACCTTATCGTACCGTACCGGTACATTAAATAAATTATTTTTAACAACCAAAACAACACACATTACTAACCAATTTTTCTTTAGTAAATAGAATTTATTTTTATTATTTATTTAATTATTTATTATTATTCACTTCTGGTTTTTATTTAATTAATTTATCATAAAAATGCTTTATTTACTTTACTTACACATTTCTTTTATGATTTTCTTTGTAAAACATTTTTTTATTTTATTTTTCTCTTTATCGCTTTGTTTTTTTTTATTTTTTTTAAATTAATTAATTATTAATAAAATATATTTTAATTTTTTTTTTAGTGAGTACTGAACGCTGGTGTCGTCTACGTGGTAATTTATTATTTTATTTAAAAACGAATGATCAATTTTCGGAAGCACAAGGTGTTATTGTATTAGAAAAGTATAAAGTGATTGTGCATAATGAGAAACGGGAACATGATGGTTTTGTTTTTTTTTTAGGTGAGTCTTTTCTTATTTAATATAATTTCTTGTTAATTTTTGTGTTTTTTCTTTTCATGTTCATTTAAAAAAAAAAAAAAAAAAAAAAGAATTTGATGATGGTTTAAAACAACGTTTAGCGGCAAATACAGAATTAGACCGTACCGAATGGATAAAAATAATACGTTTAGCTAGTTATGGTGTAATGCGTACACAATTACAATATTTACGCGAACAAATTGAAAAAAGACGTGGTGCAATACAAGATATTGATGTTGATATGTTACGTTTACAAAATGGAAAAGAAATAGGTGATGATCTTATACAATTTTAATTTATAATTTATTCAATTTAATTTTATTTAATTTAATTAATTTAACTATTAAAATGGCATGTTTTTCTTTGTAAAAAAAAATTAATTAACTAATTTACTATCGAATAAATTATAAATAAAAACCAAGAGCTTTTTTTTCTGTTTATTTAAAAAAAATTTATTTTATTACTTAGATATAACTGAAATTCCAATATGTGAATCAGCAATCTCTTGTGATAATTTATTATGTGATGGACATGGTCGTCCACCAAATCCATCGGTTGTTGTACAAGTGACCGCACAAAATCGTGCTGGTTGGATTAAATATGGTAGAACTGAAGTTATTGAAAAATGTTCAAATCCACAATTTTTGTGTACAATAACATTTCGATGTTGTGACGGTTTAAATATTGGTTCCCTGGTACGTTTTACCGCGTATGATGTACGTGAGAAAATATCACAAACGGCTGTACCATTAGGTTCAGCAGAAATTGCATTAGGTGTTATACAGGATACAACAAGATTACGAATACCATTACGATCTAGTAATGGTAATGCTGGTTTTATAACAATTGCAACATGGGTACCAGAGACTGATAAAAAAACACCAAGATCCCCAGCCAAAGTTGTTGAACAACAAAATCTAGGTCATAGACGTTCACAGTCATTACCACCTAAATTGGGTGTTAAACTTTTTGTACCATCACAGGGGCGGCTTAGTTTATTATTTTCTAATCCAAATGTAATTTTACCTTTTTTTTATTTAATTTTCTATTATTTTCTTATTAAAAAATGACATTTACTCATAGGTTCACACATATCGATTACATTCGGGATTAGGTGGTGATATTAGTGTACAAGAAATAATGATGGAGAGTCAACTATGCTTTCTAATACCACAACAATTATTGTAAGACAACATTATTAAATATAAAATATCAATGCAAAATTAATAAATTTATTTTTAGATCAATTTATATACTACGTGAAAAAGAATTATTACAAGAGATTAGTGGTATGGGTGAATTAGGTGGGCAATGGCGTAATAAACAAATGGACTTATTAGACAAACATTTAAAATTATTAAAAGATTATTCGCAAGCGAAACAAAATTTACAACAGTGCAATGGTACTTACTTTAAGCAATCAATTAAAAAGGATGATGAGTCGTTAGAGTTTGCTCCGGTTAATTTACATTTGCAACGTATGTTTGCACATAATGATACATTGAAACGATCTGGTTATTTAGATGTAATAACTGTTGGTGCATTTACCCGGCATACGGGTAAAAGTAAAACAGGCGGTTTAATAAAGTAATTTTTTTCTTCTCTAATTATATATAGTTAATGTAATAAAATAATAATTTTTTATTCAAGATTATTACATCAAATAAAAGATTCACCAACAAAAATGGATCAACAAGGTTGTAAAGTACAAACGGCAAATGATGCTGTACAAGCGATAAAACAATTACGAAAAGAAATTGTTGAAATAATGTCCCAATTATTATTTTTGGCAAAATCAAAGAATCCTAAGGGTATGCTAGCATTATGTAATGATATGATGACAAAAACAAGATCATTATTAAATATATGGGAACCGAATTTGGTTGAGGAAGCTTTTGAATTTATTGAACGTCATCGGATTATTGATGAGCCCGATAATAATTTAATGCCAATGTCACCATTTAAGAAAATAACACAACAATTAGGTGCACTGGATTTAAAGTCACCAGAATTAGAAGATTTTGCAACACCTATGGGACCAGCACCAGATTTATGGCCACAATTAAAAGGAAATCGTTACAGTACACCAGCATCCTCCTCAATACCACACTCAACAAATCTATGTAATTTAAAAACAAAGTCACCATCCGCTACGGACATTAATGCTATCTCAACAATACAAAATACGGTTAAATCATTTAATCAGAGCAGCTCTAATATGATATTTGCTATCCAAAACAAAACAAAAATCCATTCATCAAATGATATGTTATCGTGTTCATTGCCAGTCACTTGTAATCTTGGTTTAACGAACGAATTTGAAGGATTAAAATTTAATGAAACACATTTTGATGTAAACGGTGAAATATCCACATCATGCTCATCGAATAAAGATAGTTTAATTGATGATACAAGTTTTCCAACTACAATAAATGATCTGCTCAGTGACAATATGCAGTCACAGACACCACAGCATAGCACTCACGAAATTTCCACAAAGAACAAAAGTAACGAAGACATACATAAAAGTGAAAATAATTTATTAAATAATTCATCAGGTTCATCATCATTACAAAATCATTTAATTGAAAGTCGTAATGAAATTTTATTAAATTCAAATCAATTCGATGAAAATGGTTATGCAATTGAAAATCCATCAATCATATTAGGGTATAATGGTGCATTCCTTGATACAAAAGTAATGAGTTCAAGTCCGTCGGCGAATTATTATCGCCCAACGGAAGAACCAGAGCCACTAGATTTAACGCAGTTGAATATTGAAGCGAGCGTTATGTGTTTAGTTAGCAAAGTAAAATTCTTATGTGGACGTTGTGGTAGTCCTGCAGTACGTTTAAGACAACCGAAAAGTGCAATTAAACGTGGATTCAATTCACAGCCGCCGGTATTTTATTTTTATTTAATTTCGGTTTTAATTAAATAAATTTAAAAAATAACTTTTAATTTTTTTTTTATTAGGATGTAGTAACAAGTCAACCGATTTCCAATACTCAAGAGCATGACACAAGTTTAGCCTCAAGTTACAATTCTACAACAGTGACAACACCGGCCAATACAACAACACCATCATCATTTGCTAGTGGACAACATTCTGCGGAAAATAGTTGTGCCACTTCGATAAAATCGAGTAAAGATTTAAATTTAGCATTAACACAAGCAGTTGGTGAAGTTACACGAAAAGTAAAAAAAGGAAATAAGTTTACTGACGGTATTCTAAAATTTTGTGTTTTATTTATTATTCGTGAATCTAATGGTTTGACTTTTCAAAAACAATATTTTCTAGGCTTGGATTTATCCTTAACAACAGACTGGGCATCTGAATTACGGCCATCAATGCGTAAATTACGACAGGCTATGGATGGATTATTGAAAACCGCACGTCTAATGCATTCTGTGCAACGTTTACAGCAAGATATGAAAAAGATTACTTCAGCTTTAACGATTATGTATCGTCGTGATGTTTGCTTTTCGCAAGCTGTACGTATTTTCATAAACATACCTTTTTTTGTATTTTGCTAATAAATTTTTTTTTTATTGTTTTAGTTAACGTCGTTAATCACGGGTTTAATGACAAAATTATGGGGTACGGTCGTTACAGAAAATTACCTTCATATATTATGTAATTTAGGTCCTTTGGCTTATTTTGAAGGATTATTATCATTGTATGGTCAAGAGACTGATATGTGGGGTGACATGAGTGTAGCAATTGAAGACTTGTCAACCGTTAATTTTACATTAGTACGTAGTAACATAAATCGTGATACAAATTCGTTACCACTACCACGTTTAATTGGATCACGTCAATCAATTAATGTTTTATTACCAATACCCGATAATATTTATTGTTTGTTACCAACAAAAAGCCAAATACAATTTAAAGTAACGCCGGTATTTTTTAATATTGGCATAAATGAGAAGGCGACAATATCAGAAGCGTTAGGGCATACACGAGAACAGCATCGTTCCAATTGGGATAATTTTGATCGTTTAAAACAATACCATATACGTTATAAAAAATTAAATTTTCAATTTTCTGATAACACATTGGGTTTAACGCTGAAACAACAATTAACGACATCAAATAATAATAACAAAAATAATAATAATGGGGATGTTAATACAAATATTATAATAAATCAATTAAATATTATGGAAGACCTATTACGTTTGAATACAACAAAGAATATACGTATACTGCATATAGCAGAAGATATTTGTCGTAATTTACATGGTATACGTTTTACATCGTGTAAAAGTGCTAAAGATCGTACATCAATGGCTGTTACATTAGAACAATGTAGATTATTACAACAGGAATTTCATTTGCCATCAACAAATGTTCCAACTGTATTAAATACAATGAGAAGGTAATTAAAGCTAAAACAAAATAAAATAATTATGCAATTTAATTAATTAATTAATGAAAAATATTACAGTGAAGGAACACGAAGTGATAATACAATGAAAAATATAGGTTTAAAAAAATACGCATTTAATTTGCCACAAGTATTATCATTACCAACCATGTATCGACCGCCAGCCGGTTCCTATGGAAAAGCACAAACATAAGTAATTAAATTTGTTTTTTTTTTTCATTTTATTTTATTTTAATTAGTTGTTACAAAAAAAAGGGAAAAAGTTTTCGGTCAGGTGGTTTATTACTTAAATTATTTTATTTCTTTTAGTTTTTTAATCATGACATTAACTACGAATAATAAATTGATAAAAACATATCGTAAAAAGAAAAAAAAAATTCAACTTTGTCATAATTTAGTAATTAAAAATGAAGAAATAATGAAATGGAAAACGAATTTAATTTTTACAATAAATAAATAAAGCAGAAAAAATAATAATAAAAAATTATTTATATAGAAAATAAATGAATAAAAATTTAATTAGAAATGTTATCAGAATTATCGGGTCTGTGTTTGTTATAATTCATAGATACAAAATGTGGTTAAGTTTAATTAATTGTTCCACCTGCTTATGGTTTATGTACATTATTTAAAAAAAATAATTAACTACAAATTTAGGTATATAAAATGCTTTTAAGCTTGATTGAAAAGTTTTTCTTTTCTATTTTAAATTTTATTTTCAATAAATTGCTAGGTTATACAAACGGTTTAACACTTTGCTAAAACGTTTTTTTTTTTTTTTTTTTTTTTTTGTATTATGAAAATCCTTTTAAAAATAAATCTGCATGCACAAGTTTAAATGAATCTCCTCCTCCACCCAATACTTAACCAAAAAAAATAACGAAAAAAAAAAATTCCTTCATTCACATTCTTTCACCAAAACATTAATTAATTAGAAAAAGTTAATTCAATATTAGAATATTGATGAAAAAGAAAAAAAAAATTCTTCCCTTAAAAAAAAAATAAATTAACCAAAGAAATATAAAATATAATTTTGTGTTTTATAATTAATTAATTAATTAATTATTTTTATAAAAAAAAAAAAAAATTAAATTATTTGTGCCAAATATATACACATACACACATTTATCGTACAAGTGAAATAAAATTAACTAAAAAGGTTGAATAAATTCTTCCATTATTTGCTGTTTAGTTTGTTTGTTTGTTTTTTTTTTTATTAATTAAATAATTTATTTATTTACTGTATTTCTATATTTATTGTAGTTTTTTTTATGTATTAATTGTTATTAATAAGTTGTTCGTTTTATAACGATTTATACTTTGCTATATGCGATTGTTGTATACGGTGTAAGCATTTGTTAGAAAATTAATAGTCAGCAAACACACCAACACCACCTCATTTCAATAAATAATCGATGATTAAAAGATAAATTTATTTAATTTAATTTTTTTTCTTTTCTTAATACATTTTAGTACTTAGCGAAATAATTAATTATTTAAAAAATAATTAATTTCTTTATATTTTATATCGAAATTACTACAACAGTCAAACTGTTTATTATAATTACCAATAATTTATTTAATTAAAGTTAAACTTTTTATACAAAAATAATAACACACAAACATAAATCACACACAAGTCAATAAATTTTTTTTAAATTAATTTATAATTTATATAAGAATGTCTTCGTATATTTATTAAAATAGAAAAAAAAAAAAGATGTTTTTATTGTACTTAAAAATTAAGTTACTTAATAAATAAATAAGGAATAGGGATTTGCAATTGGTATTTATTAGAAAAGAAGGACAAAAAGAAAAATAGATAAAATATAATTTATTCCGTTATAATTTGTTTAAATTAATCCTGAATTATTTATAAAATTCCATGATATACAAAAAAAGAAAAAAAAGGAAATAAATGGAAGAAATAAAAAAAATTTGTAATTGTTATTTATAGTTATATATATAAAATAAAATAAACTAACTAAATAACTTGTTGATTAATTAATTTTGTTAATTAATTAATTAAATAAATAAAAAAAATAAAAATTATTGTAGAAAAAAACTTATTAACAAAAATTGTGGTTTTATTTATTATTAATTCATTTACATTGCAAGAAAAATAAGAAAAAAAAATTATTCAGTTGTTTGTGTAACTAATGCTGTACCACGGAGTATCCAAAATTCAGATTTTTTCTTTGAATCCAGATATATTGATAAAACAAAATTCGTTGAATGTCCGGTTGTAGAGAGTACACCAGCGCGCACTTGTGTCTTATACAGTGGAGCCTTTAGTAATTAAAATTGTAAAAAAAAATATTCAAAATGATTAAAATAAAAATATTTTTCTTTTTAATTTTACATCGTAACGAGATCCTGCGGTAACAGTCAAACATGGTTTAAACCACACGGCCGGTAAACGTGGCATTAATTCACCTAGCCGTGCATCACATAGTCCACCTTCGTTCATATCCCAACGAGCTGCTTCAATGAATAATCCATGTACTATAATTCCTGTTTCTGGATAGTTTAACCCTCCATAAATCTCCGGAGACTGTTTATTATTAATTAGAAAAAGATTAGATTTTAAACCGTTCAAAATTACAAATTGAAAAATAAAATACCTCAGGTACACCACTGAGATGTAAATCGTAAATATTTTTTTGTACCACAGTAACTGGCATAATTTCAAAATCAATTTTCAACGAATCGATTGGTAAATTATGACGCCGGGCATGTGTTTGTAATGTTCCGGTTAAAAATGATTGAGGAAAAAATAAACCGCTCAACCAGGATGAACGTGGTAATCCCTTATTTAACCACGTTTGAATAAAATCGATGCGATGCTGAAAATCTATTACCCAATAGCCTAATGTTTTTGTCGAAAGGTATCCCTTGGACGCCCATAATGTCGGTACTTGATTATTTAAAAATGAATTAAATATCGCCTCAAGTGCATCCGACATGACAACGAACCCTTTTATTGCTTTCTCTAATGTGAGTAAACTCTCATGGAGAACTCTGAGCAATTTATTAAAACGTTCAGTCTCCTGCATTAGCACAGTTGTCAGAGAAGGAACACGCCCTTTACTATCCAGCTACAATTGAAATTAAATCAAAATAATTTATACAACTTTTAATCATAAAAGAAATCACCTTGATCAGTTCCGGTAACGGTTCATCAGCATCAACTTTTTGTGCGATGACCTTTGTTATGCTACGAATCATATCCATACAAATATCATCACTAGACATGCCTGTACTACTACTAGAGACACGAGGCATCCCTTCAAGCATAGTCAGTAAGAAGAATTGCGTCTCCTTTGTTTGAAATACAATATTTGCATTTTCGTGCATTCCAAATATATCCGGATTGTCATTGTAAGGTAAATTTGCGGCGTACTCCCTATAAACACTCAAAGGCTTACCAGTTGGACAGAAATATGTCCCAGAAATGCTATATTTGTAATCAGGAGCAAGAATTCGACGCGATGAAAATATTTTCAGGATTGTTTTCAGACAACGTTGATCCCAATAATCAGTAACTCGTCCACCCCATGTTATTTCACCATTTATATACTCTAGCGCATCCCACGGTATTTTTTCCCCAGCATCTTCACGACTACAGAACATATCCAGCGTTTTAAGTCCGCACTCACGATCGCTCTCACTAAACTCATACGTTATATTCCAGCCGAGTGGACCGAATTTTCGTCGCTCAAGAATTACACCGTGGAACATACATACACCAAATACCATTGCTCGCCACTCATCTTCCAGAACATGATTTTCAAAATAATCATTTGAAATATCAGACAATGAACGAATCATGTTAGCGCGTAATCCTTTCGGCGGCTCATTTGTTACTTTTAGTGAATTCTGCAACACACTTACTGGAAATGTAGTTGACGGCATCGAAGACATAAATAATCGGAAATCAATATGAGCAACAATTACTCCTAAAGCAATATCACGAACAATTTTTTCCATATTAGCCATCCACGATGTTGCCAAATGACAATTTTGTAAAAATATCCAATGTCCGTGCGCTCGACCTTTTTCAATTAAACTCTCCGCAGCTGGTCCTTGACCCTGGCCTAAAGAAATCGAAGTAAGTTTCTCCATATAATTCATATCCTGAGCAAATCGCAATAAACTGGCCATAGGATCCGATCCCGTAGATAAAACAAATACTAGTGGCGTTATGGCTGATGTATCCAAGTATAATGCGGCCAGCGTACTGTTGCGAGGTGCTTCCGTAAATTGAGGACCCAAAGTCAATCGAACATATGATCCAACAGCGATAATTAATTTTTCATCTTTCACAGAATTCACCAGCATTAATTTTTCAAACGGTGACAATGCAGCATTCCAATCTTTATTTGCCGGTGTTGGATTATCGACAAAAGATATTTCTAACGAAAAGTCACCTAATTGAAATGAGATGCTTTGCTGAATATCTTTAACCAGATTGGAAAATTGAGGATATTCATACTCCAAGTGATGACAACATTTCCATTGAAAGTCATTCATTCTTTGCATTGATGGCGGTTTACGATTTACTTGTGCATGCGAGCCAATAGGACCACGCAGCAAATACTCGAATTCTACATCCGATACTTGTTTCAGTTGTTTCTCAACAGCAATTGCCAGGAGAAAACTATAAACTAATTTATGTTTTTCAAATAATCCACGTGAAATATTTTCATAAATAGCATAGATTTCTGCATTCATGAGAGTTGATAGCCGCTCCTCTAGCAGCATTTTAGGATGTTCTAATTGAATAACAGAGCAGAAGATAGAAGTGAAATATTTCAAACTATATTGATACATTGGATCGATTTCTGCAAGCATAGCAACGACAAAGAATAAAATTGCTCCACGAGCAGCCAATGGTCGATATTTTTCACGTGTCGCTGTTATTATAGCTTCCGTTTGTTCAGTATCAATAAGTCTTGCTGCAATTATAGCTGATGTTTCTTTTGCCTCATTTAAAGTCTCCACTAACTCCTCATCGTCCAAGATATTACCTTCTGATGAGAACAACAACTTTAATACTTTGTCCTCTAGTAAAAATAGCTGCTGACGATCTGAGTTAATTCGAACAATTAAATCACTTCGTTGCTTTTCCAATTCAGGTAATTCTATAGCCACAACGTCACTGCAATAAAAAGTATGTATTCAAAAACATTAAAATATTGAGTTTACAATAAGATTTGACCGAATGCCAGCCAATATAGTGGGACTACTACCATTTTTTTTTATCAATTTTATATTTTAGTAATGAAAATAAAACTTACGCCAATAACTGGTCCTCCAAACCTGTAACTGTGACAAGAAAATTAACTAAAGTAACCTGAATGCAAACTTCAGGTAAATAATGTGGATTCGATAATTTAGTTGTCATGTACAGTCGAAAGTTATTATCATAATCGATATTTGATTCTCCTACTTTAATTAGCAAACGACCGCCTTGAACAAATGTCATACGTCCTAAAATTGGTGCTAAAGTAGGATCTAAAAATTCTTCGATTTCTTCAATTAATAGTGGGTAACCCTGACGAATACAAATTTCCAAAAATCTCATCATATTTGGATCTGTCATTTTTAGTATCCTTAAATCATTTTCCTTCTCCATGCTTCGAATCCAGCGGTTAGCTTGCTCCTGAGGATCAATCATTAATGGCCAACGAAGTGCATTTGTCACAATTATGCCATTTTCAGTAGATACATCATCCCTCGGTAAGCCATGCATGTTCCAATTTCTTATCGAATAAGCATCGCCAAGTACTGTGACCAAGCTAAATTCACTGCTGCTTGGTATATTCAATCGTCTGCATTCGTCCACCCATTTTACAGTTAAATCGCGACGATAATTAATTGAAAATGCACCTAAGTAAGCAACACACGCAGAAGCGACAATAACATCACCAGGAATTGACCATAATTCTTTAGTCAAAACTTCTACAAGCTCACTCCAGCGTACCTCTTCATCTGATAGCGCAGACGTCAATCGGCCAGCACGATTTAGTCTTCCCGTTGTCAAATCAACGTTATCCTGTATAACTTGAAATTCACGATTTTTTTCGTCAAGCATATCCTTCAGAGCTTGGATTTTTGATTCTACTTGAGCTAATTCGTTTTGCTTTTTCTTCAATAATGCCATAACTGCTTGCAATTCTGATTCTGCTTGTTCATGTCGTTTTACTTTTGGCTCTACAACACGATAAACCTTTGCAAATTTATCAATAGCTCTTACCCATAAGCACATAGATTTTGCTACCTTTGACACCTTTTCAACAATCTATCAATAATAGTTTAAAATATGCAATTAACCAAAAAAAAAAGGACGTTAAATGTCATTCAACTAATTACCGCCGGCTCAAAGTCCTTGTTCTCAACATAAACTTTTATTTTTTTCAAAATAATATCCGGTATGTGTTTTGCATCGTAATCAAAAAGTCGCTTTAGGAAATTTACATCAGCCATAACTGCCTTAGCTGAGGCCCAGTCTGGTCTGCAATAAAAAAAACATTATTTAATTTATAACATTAGGTAGGATAAACAAGATAAATTACTTTGCTCCCAAGAGTATGCATATTGCTTCCATGACAAACTGTACAAGTCTTGGTGGACTTTGAAAGACTTTTAACTCATTTATATCATTTTTGTTAAGTGCTTTCAGTGCATCTTGTGCAGCCTTTAATGCTGGCATTGCAACTTCTAAATCAGCAGCAGCATCATCTGCTATTGCTTGGGTAGTAGCAGCAATTTCCTTTGCTGCAGTTTCCTCAATGGCTACATTAGTTCGTACAATATCAGCCGCAGCTGTGTCCTTATCCAAAACCTTTAATAATTCTTTCATGTTCTTAGATTGTTCCTCTAGCATTGGTGCAAAATTTTGTAATTCCACTTGCATCACCGCAACTAATTCATTTGTTTCCAATATTTTATTCAATCCATTTGCAATTCGTCGACGTTTTGCAATTATTATGTCGCTACGTTTCTTCAACAAATTATGATATAACTTCAATAGTTCTAAATAACTAGATGGTGTAGTGTAGTAATGACGGCGTACTTCTTCATAAAAACGTTCTGCTTCATCCTCAATGGTCTTGTAATTAAGGAAACACGATCAGCATTTAATTACAAAAAAATAATAATAAATTTGCAAACCTCATGCATCATAACACAAATCCGTGCTAAGTTCATGCACTCCTCCTCATTTTCTGTAACTTCCTTCAAAGAGCCAAGTGCCACCGAATATAAAGCCTCCTGTGGCCATTTCACAAACCAATCTATTGTACAACAATTAACTAATGATGGAAACATACGACATCTTCGTCGAAAAGCATCACCAACAGGACTCATGCATATTACTACATGTAAGTTTGCTCGTACACGATTAATAAAAAAATGAAAAATTCCATCACGGGACACATCCTTAGCCTTTGCTTCGATTGCTGCATCTCTTGCGCCTAAAATAACTTTTTCATATTCATCACCTTCAAATAAATTTGGAACTTCTCCGGAATTTAAAATATTATTAATATCCTCAAGAAACTCCTCTTTAATTATTTGTGTATCGGTTATTAGAAACACAGTAGGTGTATTTTTAACACCTGCCAGCCAATAAAGAATCCTCAAATCTTCATGGAACGAGCTATGATCATATCCTCTGCATAACTCAATTTGAATGCTTTTATAAGAATTCAAATGTGCGGATAATCGTGAAAGTGACTGTTTACCCATACCAGACAAACCAACTAGTAAACCGTTGCCTCTCTCAGCTCGGAGCAAACGGGCTAGCCTAATTATATGCTCAATTGCATCTTGGAATAATATTAAATTCATTTCTTTTCCTGTTACACCATTATAATCTTCAAGATAATCCATTAGGACATTTTTTAATTTCCCTATATCTTTAATCTCCTCATAAATTCGATCCTCTTTGTTTTGACCAAATATCAAAAAGTCACCATACAACAAAACTTCATTATCCTTTACTATTGGATTTTGAAAATATTTTACGCATGTTTCTCTCATTAAACCCTTAAAATAAGTTTTATCATCCTCATTAATTAAACGATCGTGAAATACGCGCATCGCTTCATGGTAAAATAATCGAAGCACTTGCATTGGCATATTGTAGTTACTTGAATCAGCCTGCAAAACTCCTTGGATACACTTTGATAAATCACGTAAGTTGAAAACATAATGTGACTTTGCCGGCGTTGGTAATAATTCCTGAGCGATTCTCGCATAAATATCAACTGCAGCATCAATCATGGGCTGAGCAAGTGGACGTATTGTAGCAGCAAATTCACTTAAGAATCCAGTCATGATTGCACTAAAAATCGCAGTTAGCATAAGATTGTTTGGTGGTGGTAATAATAGTAGTGCAAAATGACGAACAAAACGTGGTGTTAACGGATTTCTACCACCTCCTGGTGGAGCACAAGCACAGCCAAGAATAACATCACATATATCTTTCCAAAACATCTTGTCCCTATCAAATAATCCTTTAAAATCTAAGAATTGTCGTAACAGTTCAATTGGAGGTTGACTGCCGTATGTATCCAATTTTGGCATATTTACATCATCGACAAATACAATTAATAATTTCCCAAATGGAGCACCAAGAAGGGTACGCTTCCTCTTTTCCAAACGGATTTCAATCATTTCCTGAGTGCGTTTACTACTTGTTTGTGCCGAGAAGTTCAAGAAAACCGGAATAATATCTGTTTCAGATAATTTCATCATAACAGACTTTGCTAGAACTGATTTTCCAACGCCAGTATCTCCAGTAAACATAACCGGACTCCGTTCACGGAATAGTAATTCAGCTATATAGCCAAACCTTGCAGTGTCAGAGGTTGGCACAAGCATATCAAAGAATTGTACTTCAGGATCAAAAGTAAAATCAGGCACAATTTTTGACCATGTTTCCCATTCTCTTGTCTGTGGACTTATTCTATATTCCCATAAACTTAATTCTGGTAACCTATAAAAATAATAAAATCTGTTAATGAAAATCAAACACAAAAATATTTTTATAAAACGTCTACATCTCTTTCAAATCATTTTTTTCAGCCAAATTTCGAACATATGTTTCCAGACTGTGCATTGATTCGTCAAGGAGATTTCCACCAACTGACCATAAAACCGAAAAGAAGAATGTTTTTGTAATAAAAGTTTCCGCTTCACTTCGTTCGATCATATTTATTCGTTTACTCTCCTCAGTTAATGTCTTTATTAAAGTACACGACATAGACACCTTACTAACTTCCACCTGGTGAATAGAATAGCTACACTTGCGCCTCGCATACAATAATATTTTATCCAAATATTTTGTATATAATTCGATAATAAATTTTTTCAATTCTTCGCATAATGCACTGTCTGGTAATGTATCTATCCACGATAAGACAATTGGCATCCAGCCTAATTCACCTGGATCTATATAAACCATGCCGCAACGAGATACTGTCGCTGGAGATGCCTGTGATAAATCTTGTACCTCAAATAGCATGTGCACCCATGGTGATAATTTTATTCGCTCCGAATTGGCCAAACATAGCATCTTGTTATCATCTAAAACGGTGTTCATGTTTTCGATCCAGACAGCGTCCACCGGACCATCACAAACAACCCATTGATGTTCCTCTTCTATTTATTTTTTTTAATTATTATTTTCAATTTGTTTATCTAAAAAAAGTGACAACTAACCAAGTACAACACAAGCTGCGCGTACAGCAAGCCCCAATAATCCATCTTTCCATTCCAATGTTTGACTGTTAACAGCTCCATACAGTTCGTCCAAATTAACAGCCTTTGGATTTAATGTTTGAATTTTAACGTTTCTATAATTGGAACCCTGTACACCGTCATTGAATAATTTTGTCAAAGCACATGCCAACGAATGAAGAACACTAGTTTTACCACCGCCCGTTGGCCCAACCAGCATAACACCCCATCTTACACACATTGTTTCATATAACTGAATGGTTTTTGTTATTATTGCAGGAACAGTTTGTAAATTCTTCTCCACCATACAATCAACTAAAAAAAAATTTTTTTAATTGTATCGTATATTTATGGTCATCATGATCAAACTAAAAACAAACCAATAGCTTGTTGAAGGGCTCCGTAATCTGCTTCTGGTAGTTCAACACCGGGAAACAAGTCACCTAATATTCCTTTAAACAATAGAGCATCATCGGCTAAGAATTTGGGTAAATTTGAATCACGCAATGCCGCTATAAGTGTAATGTCTTCGCTTTGATCAGGTGCGGCT
Organism: Ptychoptera albimana; assembly: GCA_961205885.1. Lineage (NCBI taxonomy): Eukaryota > Metazoa > Arthropoda > Insecta > Diptera > Ptychopteridae > Ptychoptera > Ptychoptera albimana. The sequence goes on along the minus strand of OY540802.1, from coordinate 31,932,129 downwards.
CGCTTAAGAGCACCAGCCATTACCAATACACTTTTAACTGCTCGCATTCCAAAATCATAATGATCCTGTTGACTTAATTGTTCACTACACAGTTTATACATTTGTACCATCTTTTGTGCTAATATTTTCGATGCTTCAAAACCTTCTGAATATAAAATGACTTCAGCAATAAGGGCATAATCTGGCACCATCATAGACATTGGTCGGAAGAGTGCTTTTAAATTGTCCGGTAACTCTGTACGACCCGCATAACCAGGATTCATTGTAATAAATGCAGCGCAAGACATATTTAATTTTATTTCACGTCCTTCAAACATAAACCGCATCTGACGCATTGCCTTCGCATTACGAATCGTTATCAATTGCTGTGCTATTACTGATAATACTTCTATGTCAATTCGATTAAATTCGTCAAAGCAACACCATGCGCCCGATTGTGCCAAGCCAGAGAAAAAACGTCCCATCATTTTATAATCTAAACCTTCAGAGCAATTAAAGACAACGCATTGTTTTGCCAAAGCTTTCGCTAGATCTTTTGTCGTTTCCGTTTTCCCTGTTCCTGCTGGGCCGGCAGGAGCACCTCCTAAATCCATTTGTAATGCGCCCATCAAGCATAAATAACACCGATCTGTTAACGGAGTGATAACTAGAACACCACCAGCACCTAAATATTCATAAAAGTAGGGTAGATTCGCAGATGCCATCTTGGCTGCTATTGTCTCAGTATCCCTGACCCAATAATAACGTAACATTTTCAACCAATTAAAGTCATTACTGTAAATAATTTGGAAGTAATTAATTAATTAATAATAATAATAAATGACAAGTGACTCAACGATTGGCAAACTTTTTCTTTAACCATGTTCGTGATTGTGTCCTTGTTATGTACATCTATGGTTATCAGGGCGCACAATACTTTTCGCAATAATTTGCTGATATCAGTACGGGCTATAGTAGCTAATTTTCCTAAATCGACAGCACTTTTCTTCTCAAATAATTTCATTTCTTCCAACTTCTCCTCATTGGAAGTATTTGGATGGTCTAGTAATGCGTGCACATCATTACCCCATTGTTGCTGTGAGATTGTTAGAACAATTTGATTGGCGTGATCTTGGAACCATTCTGAACGATCCTTTGATGCATAAACTTGGAGCGCATATTTCATGCAACGTTTTAATGACATAAACATCGCTTCCTCAACCTTACTCAACCAATCCTCCACTGGACCACGAGCTTTTAATCCCTAAAGATTTGAAAATTTTAATAAATATTCCAAATAAAATTATTCCATAGGATTTACCTTTCCATATACGACTTTTTCACCTTCTGGTGAAATCATACCAACAATATCAGTCGTTAATATTGGTGGCTCACCGAGAACACCTGAATCTTTACTTCCAAATTCTAACTTAGCAATTGCATCAAAACATTTACGTAAATGCGGCTGAACAGCAAATGGATTTCGTGTTTGTGCTAAAATCTCCAATAGCTCATCATTCGATAAAAAGTAAAATCTGAAAAAAAAAAATTTCTTTGTAATTAAAATTTTTGCCTAAATTAAATTTTCATCTTTCACCTTGGAAATGCGACACGTTTAACTTCCAAATAAGCTTCCAAACATTTAGTAATTTTCTCTAGCAACATATTGTTATTCTGCATAGCTTCTAGTACATCTGGATCAGTCATTGTTGGTAATGCTAGTGGCATTTTGTTTGTTTTACGCATTATATCCTTCCAGGATTTATCAACAACTAAAAACATTTTCGCCTCATTTGGTAATTGCCGTTGGATGTCTGGCGCTGAGAATATTGCCTCCAAGTATATCCATGATTGTTGACATGACATCCATTCATCTATTATTAGTAATTAGTTTAAAAAATAATTTAAAATAATTTCATTACAATGATGCAACTAGTAAACCTAAAGTTTGGGCAAATGTATCCAATAGTTTTGTCCATTCGTCAACTCGACTTTTAATTGGACCCACATGTCTTGATGCCGCTATTGTATTAATATTAATATTCGATTCATCAAGAACCGATTGTAATTCATCAATGCCTGCTAATATAAATACATCAGTTGCATCACGATGTGGAACAACAGATAACTCAAATTCTTTCCAAGCATTCTCAACTTTTTTCAATAAAACTTCTAATCCAGCTTCAGCACTTGCTTGGCCGGAGATCTTTATTGGAAAAAAAAAAATAATAATTATATAAATTATTACAATTATTGACTTATATTACCTCCATTAATTCCTCAGATGTTTCAAAATCAAAAGCTCCTGCTTCTTCAAATGTATTCAGTGTTACCGAGTCATCTGTGTAAACTTTTTTATTTAAAATTTGTTCGATTTTAATCCAATGTCGCTATTAAAGATAATAAAAAAAAATTGTTATTAAAATATTTTTCCCTAATTCAATTAATTAATTTATACAAACCATTTTCAATGATGGATTTCTCATATAACCAATAACGGGTAATTTCTCTTTAAATTGTTCCGCACTAGCACGTAGCTTTGGCACAATTTCATTACTTGGCAAATTCTTCTCCAGCATAGTACAATTTTTCAATATTTTCGCTGTCATTGCTGTCAAATCATCCATATTTAATTCATGGAAATTCACCGAATACCATTCTTTCAAAGAATCATTCCATTGATCAAGACTTTCCCATAAAGTTTGCCGTAATTTAACTTCTTGCATTACACTATCCAATAAATCAAATCGTGTGACATCAATCTTGAAGCAACCAATTTTTTTTAAATTATTTATTATTCCCTATAAATAATTATAACTCAAAAATACCTTAAACTCCCGTTGGTATTTACGATATTCCTGTGATTTTTCTTGACAGTAAAATAGTCGATCGTATAGTGATTGTAATGCTTCTTTTACTTTTTCCGGATCAGAATTATCCTATAATTTTAAAAACAAAATTATTTACAACCGGATAAAATGTATCTAAATAAAAATTCAAAATTTACATCAATTAACCAGGGTTGTAATACTTCCTCCTCAACCAGTTTAACTTCATCAAATATTGCTTTAATATCATCTTGTAATGTAACTGATAAGTTCTCAACAAATTCACCACGCTTATCAATTTGTGCATTTAACGTATCTCTTGATTCATTTATTAACTCTTCTAAATCTAAATATTTTTCAATTTCTACATCATCCACTTCAACCCCATAATCTTTCATTAATACAAATATTTGATATACATATTCCCGTTCAACATCTAAATTATCAATATCTTCACCACACTTATTTATAAAACGAATATAATCAACATACTCCAATGTTGTTTGTGGTAATAATAATAATTTATCACGCAACTCCTCGACTTTTTGAAATAAAATTCCAGTTTCATCAACAGCGATTCTTTTGGTAGCATTAATACAAAAATTAACTTCCAATGATAGTTAAAAAATAAAAAAAAAGCTTACCTTGGCATATGTGAGTCTAAAACAACTAATAAATCCCTGCACACCGGGATAACTTCTTCTTTAAACGTGCCCTGCTTCAATTGTAATAATCCAATATTGCATGTGGTTAATAAACCTTCTAGATCAGTCATTTCCTCATTGTAACGCACACAATAACCACGTAATACAGATAAATCTACAATCGTAGAATAATAAATTTAATAAATAATTAAATAATAATAATAAAATTCAACCTTTTTCCGCCTTAATTGTCTTCGGATCTGTATTCAAATCAATATCATAGTTAATACGTATCGGTTCAAAACGTCTCACATAAAGTTCAGCTAAATCATATGCATGATTAATAGCATACGTTATAAACGCCCTACGATATTTAATTATTTTATTAAAATCTCTTTATACAAAAAAAAAAATTATTTCATTCATAACAAACTTGTCGTCATATAACTCCTGATCAGAATCCACAACAAAACCTAAACTAGGTGCTGGACCACATAAACGATCTTCTTGTCGTCCCATTATACTCGGTCTAAAATTAAAATTTAATTAAAAAATTTGAATTTTTAAAATCCAACCAATTAGTAAACAAACTCAGTAAATTGATTATAAAATGGATCATTTTGAAAACGTTTTATATTAAACACGGCATCATTAATTAGGTTCATCAATTGCTTAATTATATTCATGGTTATCTCACGAGATGGATCCACTTCAACACGATTTGGTTTTAATACTAATTCCGCTAACATAAACGGTGTCTTTGGATCATTTTCACCACGTTCATCTTCCAATACAAAATCGAGTGCCAGATTTTCAAATCGTTCAATTGGTGGCGATAATGCATCATGAATCTTAAATATTGATGATGCATCAGCAAAACAATTATGCAATAAATTATGCAGCATTGTTATTGTCATATAATCACAATAACTAAGAAAACTGTAATAAAGAGATAACAAAATTATTTGCATATCGTAAATTCAGTTAATACGATTACTTTGCTAATAGTATGCAGTAACGTCGTTTTCTCGCGCGATCAGTGAAACTCATCATTTCCTTTAGTTTCTTAGCCGTTGTATACGTCAAAGCTTCGTCAACTGGTAAAAATCCCTTCTCAACAATAGCCGTATGACATGCCTCATCTAAAAATTTAACTCCAATAGATTAAGTGAATAATCAACATAAAACCATTTTTTACATAGTATATCCGTCATTTTTGTACGAAACTCAATTAGTAAATTTCGTAATTTTTCATACGTCAACATTTGTGCCTCGACAAAATAGAACAGATACCAATTCTCAATGATACTCTTATCAATAAAATTTACTTTTAATAAATTTATAATTTCTGTACGTAATAATAATATTGCATGGGCCAACGGTGGTATAACAATAAATAAATTATCTTTTATAAAATTCTTTGCCGATAAATGTTTTGCCCATTGTAATGTTTTTTGCCAAACTTTAAAACCTTTCCATATTCGAAAGTTTAAAAATGTTTTTATCTTAATTAAAACAAAGATTAATTAAAAATTAATTAAATTTAAAAAATGACCAACTTGGATGTTACCTTCATTAATTTACAATATTTATCGTACTCAATAAGCCAGGTGTCTAATTCAGTAAAATGATTTTCCGTCGTACTCCAATATGTAACACCATGTCGACTAATCGTGTAAAATTCATTTTTATCAACTTCTTGGTAGGGAACCTCACTAAAAATTTAAAATAAAAAAAAATTAATTCTTGAATCAAGGGGTGCAAATTTTATTAAATAAACAAACACAAGACTATATGGTGTGAAAAATTCATTACTGCTCGGCACTGTATACCGCAGATAGACAAAACTGTTATCAGTGAATTTTTTAATTTTATTATTAATCAATTGATTTAAATCGGTAACGATTGGTAATTGTTTCTTCTTTAGAATTCGTCGTTCTTTAGTTATTCTATCGCCTCTATCTAAATCCTCTTCCTCCTCCTCTTCCTCATCTTTCTCATAAGATAGTCCCTCATCGCCGGCACCACCATCTTGTATACTCTCTTCTTCTAAGGTAAGAACGGGTAACCTAAATTTTGCATGCTTCTGTAATTCTTCAGCACGTACTGCAACAAAATTACAAATTATTTAATTAAAAAATATTTTAAACTAAATCGTAAATTGTAACTGACATTGAATTGTTGAAATTTTTTTTTCAATCGGTTTCCTTTCTATTGCACGAAAATTGTACTGAAATTTTATTATTTAAAATTCAAAATTAATTGCAAAACTATAGTCGAAAACATATTCATCAGATTACTAACAATTAAATTCTCTGTATCACCCATAGTATTATCCAGTTGCATTTTATCAATTCGGTCAATGCAAACATTGTGCGGTACATGAAATGGTGCTGAATCATCCTCAAAAACAGGATTTTTATTTGGCTGTTTAAATAAAATAAGGAGAAGAACATTTAAATCTTTTTACAATCACTTTTTATAATAAATTTTTACCCTTTTCACAATAAAACTATCAATTTTCTTTTGCAATACGCTGGAAGCTCGTTTTTGCGGACGTTTATTTCCCCGGTTTCCACTAGACCGTGTCTCTCGAGACGGATACATTTTTTATCAGTATTTATTTTCTTTAATTAATCAATTATTCTATTAATTCTTAATAATTAATTTCATTTAAGAAATGTTTTTCTAGTTATTTCCTTTTGTTTTGTTTCTTTACTTTTTTTTTCAAAGATTAACGTTGTCTGGTTACTATGGTTGCTTCTTGTACTGCTTTCCATAAATTGGTTTTGGCCAAACATTCAAAACTCACTTATCCGAGACACATTTTTTATGCCGTTTTAAAAATGGAAAAAAAAACTACTATAACTTAATACTCACCACAAAATTTTATTTCTAAAAAAAAAGTATTCAACACTTACAATCAGTGAAACGTCAAATAATATACCAATTACACCAGCGAACAAATATAAATACATTTTTTTTATTTAGCATTTTATTTGACAGATGAGGTGGAGTTTTTTTTTTTTTATATATATATTCGTTCGTTTTGGATTACAACAAAAACAACAAAAAACAATAGACTATCGCGGCATTTAAAAGAAGAAAAAAAATTTTTTTTTTTTTTGCCACACAATCATTACTAAAAAGGAAATATATTAAAGAAGAAAACTGAAAAATCCAAAATTTATTTTTAAACAAAGTAATTAACGAGGAAAAGTACATTTAAATAAAAATAATAAATAAAGTAAAGTGCTTTAAAGGGCTTTTTGTTTGATTTTTTTCGTTTTCGTTTTAGTTTTTGTTTTATTTTTTTTTTTATTAAGTTTACAAGTTTTCATGTAAATCAGTATTTGTGTTTTTATTTTCTATAAAAAGTATATATAATAAATTAGGAAAATAGATAATCGGATGTTTATTTAAATAAATAAATAAGGAAATAGCAAAAGAATAAATAATGTCTGATAAACAGCAACAAACAGTTAATGATCTGCAGCAGCAGCAACAACAACAATTATTGGTATTATCTGGTGAAGAATCATTGAACAGCTCAGATGATCATCATCAACAGGACCAATTAAATAAATCAAATGAAATCCCGGCCGCTTCAGTAAGTGTACACAATATTTCCTTATTTATTTAATTAAATTATTTTATTTTTATTATTATTATTATTTTAATTACGAAACAAAGTTTTTGATAAGAAAAAAAAATATTTATTTGAGTTTTAAACACGTTTGCTAACATTTATGAAAATGCTGATAAGAGTTGTAATTTATTTTATTTCTTTTCGATTTTTCGCAATAAAAAATTTATTTAATGCTTAAATCCACCATTAAATGACAATCAAAAAAAAATTGAAATTTATTTTCCAATTTTAGGTGCGGTCTGGTTTAGCAGAATTAGAAATGCAGGCTTCACAGGTGATACAGCGTCTTGAAAATTTACGAATGACCACATCGGATACAATTCAGCATGCACAAACACCAGGATTTTTACCATTAGAAAAGAAACAACAATCGAACATAATAAATAATTTATCAGATATAATTACGACAATAAATATTGATGATGATTCAGTATTTCCTTTACCACCCTTAGATGAAGTAAGTAATTTAGCACTTGTGTCACACAGTATTGTGGCGTATATAAGCAATATGGAACGACAACGCTTGAATAAAGTCGCATCTAGAATAGTAACCGATACAAATCGTTGGCTAGGACATTTATTCCGTTTTACGGACTCGTCCGCAAGTTATCACAGTGATAACACAGAATGTATATTAAGAGGTGTACGATTAGCAATATTGTCAAGGTGTCCAGGTTATTTGGAAGGTGGCGTCCAAGCCTTAGCTAATCCTTGTTTATATATATCCGAAAATAGTTCAATTATTGGATTACAGTTTGCGTGTCGCCAGTTAGGCTTGCCTATAGATTCAATACGATTAGTACCATGTAACACGGTATACGGATCAACCGGAACTATGGATATATCTGCATTACAAAAAATCATAACAAATGATGTCCAATCAAATCGTACACCGTTATTCGCGATTGGAGAAATTGGATCAACAATATGCGGTCATATTGATAATATTACACGATTATACGATGTTTGTAAAACGTTTAACGTTTGGCTACACTGTCGTGGACATAATTTGGCTGCTCTGGCTGTACTACAAGGACAGACCACGGTACTTTTTTTAGTTTTTATTTTACTTTTGTTATAATTTTATTAATTCGTAAATATTATTTTTTAGACATCACCAATATGTGATTCCATGTCATTATCATTGGGGAGCTGGTTGGGCATTCCAAGTCTTCCTGTTGTTGTATCCTTTTTACTTGACTTATTTTTCTTCGTCTTCTTTTTTGTGTTTGTTGTTGTTTTCCTTAAGATATTTTTACCATTTAGTGTCTACATCGTCAAATACATAATGTCACATTATCTATATTCGATTCTGATCCGATAATATCAAGAAGATTATCCTCGTTAACATTGTGGACAACGCTACAAGCATTGGGACGGGAACTAATTGTTGAACGATTACTAACATCATTTGAGTCGTGTCGTTTATTATATGATATTATAAGTAAATGCAATGGATGTCGTATTTTGGTAAAGTTTCCTAAAGATTTCATTAATCAAATGACAGATTTAATCAATTTTGTTTATTAAATTATAATTTTAGAGTAAACCACCCTGTATTGGTGGAGAATCTTCTTCATCAATATTAGATTTTATGCATCGTACAGTAAATCCATCAGTTTTATTTGAAACAGCTGTTGGTGTTGTTGTTTTTCAATTTGATGGTAATATAATTGATGTTCAACCGCAAACACCACAACAACCAGAATTAGATCAAACAAATACAAATATTTCTAATGATGGACAAGCAGCACAACAAATAGCAGAAAATCAACACCAGCAGCAACAACAACAACAACAAACACCATTTATTGATCCAACACAAGCTATAATTAATAAATCAATAGAAAAAATAGCGAATGCCACTTATTTTGATCGTTTAAACTCTTGGCTAGGACAAATATTACAACGGGATTGTCCAAATGTAATGAAATTAATTTTTATTTTTATTTTACTTATTGAGAATTAAATTTTTGTGTTTGCAGTTGTATTTAGAATTAGTTGATCATCCGATACATGGCACATGTATGCGTTTTTGTCCATTTGAACTTGGACTAGGGGACACCGTACCTACTATAGAAATAATAGAGAATTTTTCCTCATGTTTAGATGGACAAATTGATATATTACGCGCAACTGTACGCCATCGTGTTACATTTAATCACTTAGTAGAACAAAGTGACGTTTTACGATTAATAAATTTAGCTGATTGGGCGGGTTTGGGTGGTGTACGTTTTGTACCTGATGGCTGGGAAACATTATTAACCGATCAAGCGAAAACAGAACTAAATAAATTAAATACAGATTTAGTTGATGCATTACGTTCTACAGATAATGCCTTTTCACTGGGCGAAGGTGCTGATGGATTAATTTGCGTTCGGTGAGTTTATAAAAATGAATTTTCGAATTTTTTATAAAAATAATATTTTTATTTATAGATTCGGAATGGTAACACATGATACAGAGGTCGAGGAATTACTTGATTTAGTTATAACCGTTGGTAAGCGTGTACAAGAGAATTCCCGTGCATTGGATTCAATGTCGGAAATTGTTAAAAAAGGTATTGAGACGGCACAAGCAGATTTACAACGTGAAAGTGATGAAAAATTATGGCAAGAGGGTATTTTTCGTCATGTACCGGTATTTGGTCGTGTTATAAATTGGTGGTCACCACCACCAAAAGAAAGTGGCATCAAAGGACGCAGTCTAAACTTAACACAGGGCGTTGTCGAAAGTACAGAAAATATTTATAAATATCATATGCAAATATCTGGACAAATGTCTAGTCAAATGATACCGGGTAACCGTAGTCCACCACAGCCGATGGTACAAACACAGGTTAGTGCTGGACACTCGCGCAATGTTAGCCAAAGTAGTGGAACATCTAATGCAGAAGCTCCATAAATATATATCCCTATATATTAACTAAAAAAAAAAAAATATTTATTTCACAAAAACAAAAAAACTTTTATTCCTAGTTTAGATTTTTAATTAAAAGATTATATTAAAAAAAAAAATACAAGACAAAAACCTTTAATTAAATTAAGTAAAACTGATAAGAAATGATAATTTTTTTTCTTTCTCGTTTTTAATTTAATTCCTTTAATAATTCACATTCCCTTTGTTTATTATTGTTGTTGGTTGATTATTTACTTACACACCAAAATCAATTTTTTATTTTTTATATAGCGAAAATGATTTTTCTTTCTTTACGTGTTTTGATCAATTTTTATTTAGGAATTTTCTTTTCCCCCGCCCGCTATAAATTAAATGTAATTGAAAAAAAAACACAAAATATAAAAATAAAAAAAAGTAAATAAAGAATGACATGAAAAGCAAAAAAAAATTAAAGAGAAAAACCACTTTGTAAATTATATTAACTAATTATTTAATTAATTAACTTTAAAAAAAAATCCACATTAAATAAAATTGAATAAAGAAAAAATGTTTGTTAATTATTCTTTAAAAAAAGAAAAATTTTTTTTATTACTGTGGAGAGATTAGAGAAATCGAAGTGAATATGCTGATGTTATAGGGGAAATCAATTTGCTTTGCTTTTGTAATGGTGAGTTTAGTTGACTATGGTGACAGATTGTTTAAATGAATTCTTTTGCTTTAATGGAATAAATTTGATTTACTCATGTAACGATGAGTTTAGTGGACTGATGATTTAGTGAATCTTCTGCTTACTGAATCTACTACTTTGTGACACTCCTTGATTAATGAATCAAGTGCTTAGTGATTTTTCTGTTTATTGAATCTCTTGCTTAGTGATTCATCTGCTTACTGATTCTCTAAGCTTTGTGAATCTTCTGCTTATTATTGAATATCATCCAACAGTAGTAAACTATTTTACGAATCACACAGATACAGAAATTTTCAATTTTTTTTTTTTTTTTATTAATTTAATTTGTATTTCCTTCTTTTTCTTCACAAACTTCATATACAATTAATAAAAATTACAAATTTTTACCAATTCTCATATAAATTATGTTTTCAAAAATTTTATTTTTTATTTTATTTCTATATTTATTTATTTTATGTAATATATTATAATATAATTAATTAATATTCATATGAATTTGTATTTTTTTTTTTGTTTAATATTTTTCTTATTTAATTAAATTATTAACAAATAATTAAATTAAAAAAAAAAAAAAACAACAACAACAAAAAATTAGTCTTACATATTTTTTAATTAATTTAAATAAATAAAAAATAATTAATTAATTAATTAAAATTGTCGGTAGGTTATTTATATGTTTTTTGTTATTTTTTATTCATTTTTATGCCTTTTACGTATTTTGATAATTGAAATGATTTCAAACCAGCACGGTTGTTATGTGGAGATTAATCAATCAATCTCAACGTGTTTTTGTTTTGTTTTTTTTTCTGTTTTCTATCACATTTTTATTTTGGATAAATTATTCAATGATGTAAACCAACATTATTATAACTTTTATTATTAAATTATATTATTTGATTGAGGTATTAATTATTATTATTTTTCGTAGTTACAAAATTTCATTAATTATCAAAGAATTAGTAAGAAAAATTAAATATTTTTAAAAACACGAAAAAAGCGTAAAAAGTGTAAACCAATTTCCTTTAAATCAGACTTTTTTTTTTAAATGTACCCAAGAAAAAAAAAACAAATAAAATTAATTATTAATTATCTGTTGTGTTTTAAAAACTGTAAAAAAACCTTTTAAATTTTGTAATAATTAATAAAAAAAATTTATTAATTACGACGTAAAATGGCGTTTTTTTTTTTTTCTTAAAGTATATGAATTATTTCCATGTGTATTACATTTTGCATAAACTCAGGTGTTTTTTTATTATTTTTTTATCTAGATTTAATTAAATTTGCTAATTTATAAATCAACTAGATAAAAAAAATAAAAAAAAATTCAATCAATTTCATTTGAGCAAATTATTTAAATATTTTTATTTATTTAGATTATTTTTCTAGTATATTTATATATATTAAAAATTCGATTAACACCCTTTCATCCCATCCATTAATGAAGTTTATGTCGGATTTTTCACTATTTTTTTTATATTCAATTCACTATTTAAGATTTTTTTGGTTTACCAGTAGAACTTAGTTTTGTGTTAATTAAATTGCTTATAAACGACTAGAGTTTAATTATTTTACTATATTTATTATTATTATTTTTATATTAGCTTATTCAATGATTTGTTTTTTACTCGTTTTTTTTTTGGGTAGTTTAATTCTCTTTAATTATTTAAATCTTTTTATACAAAAATTGTTCCCAATTATACATTTTTTTTTTTTTTTTAATTAATTAATTATTTATTATTTTATTTATTTAATTAATTAATTTGATTAAAAAAAAAAAGAAAGAAAAATAAAGAAAAAGTTCTTTAACAAGAGACCAATTGAGTAATTTCGAGTATAGGAAACATAAGAGAGAAAAATATTTATTTAACTTTTTAGTGTCATATAATTTCATTGTATATTTATTTATTAATTAATTAATTAATTGGTTAATTTTATCATTGTTTTTAGTTTATTATTAAATATTATTTTTTAATTTCCTTGTTTATTACAGAATACAGAACTAAATCCTAAAAGTTATTTAATCGTTTTTTTTTTTTGTAACGTAGATTATTTTTGTTATCATTTAAATAATAAAAAAAAATAAAAATAAAATGTTTCTTAATACAAAACAACTACAATTCAAATGATTATAAAATAATATTAAAAAATCCTTACAGAACATTTTTATACAACACTAAATCAGTTAAGAAATGATTTTCTATCATATTAGGCAGATCTACAATAATAATAAAAAAAAAAAAAAATTCCATCATTTTGGCAAATAAATTTCTGTTTTTTTTTTTTTTTTTCTTTATCTTTATTAATTAATTAGAATTATTATTTTTCCTCCCCTTTTATTCGTTTTAATAAAAAAAAAAATTGTCTGTTTAATTTACAATAAAATAATCAAACAGATTATTGAGACCAAACATCGAATTATAATTTTTTCGTTTAAACCGAATTAGATACTCAAAACGATCTATAAGAGATAGAAGGTGGACTATCTAGGTATTTAAATCCAGCATCTACCTCTTATCGATTGGTTTTTGAGAGTCAAGCCCTAGTCTCGGTAATTTCTTACTTTTTCCTATAATTCAAATATCATTTATCGTTTATCGTTTTTCTAATAATAAAAACATAAAACAATATAATTTAATAAATTAATTTAATTAATAATATAACTTAACTTAATTAAAAATTAATACAATTTTTTTTCTTTTTAATAGATAAAATTAAATTAATGCTCAAAAATAGTTTTTTTTTTTCTTTTCTTTTCTTTTTTAAATAAAATTTTTCATTTCATTTATAAATCTTTGGTATTTACTGTATATATAATTAAATTTATTATTTTTTAATTTATAATTAATAAGAAAATTAAGTAAAATAGTAATAAAAATTAGTAAAAAAAAAAAATAAATAAATAAACCTTGACTAAAAAATAAAAACCAGCTAATTGAAGAGTTGGTAGTGTAGTCGGTAATAAACGGTATCATCATTGTACGCATCTTGTTTTAACTATGTATTAATAATGTGTTATTTTAACGTAATTTAATGACTAATTTAGATAATTTTATTACTTTTTTAATTAATTTAAAATCTTTGTTAATTAATTAAATGATGAAATCTACTGAGTTTTGTGTTCGTCTCATTCTTTCTTTCTTTCTTTCCTTGAATATAAATTGATTACTCTACGTTGAGTAATTTGTTATATTTTTGATTTTAATTAATTAATTAATAATAAAACAATTGGTACAGTTCAGATTATATTAAATTAAATAAATGATTAATACGTAGAATAAAATGCTATTAGCTGTATAACAATAATCAAGTAAATTCCTTTGTCACAAAGGGTAGATAAATAAAAAGGGTTTTTAATTTTGTAAAGCGTTAATAAAGGTTTTTTTTTTTTTTTCGTTTTAAATCTTTCCGTTAATTTATAATCTATAATTAATCTTTATATTTTAATAATAAAAATAAATAAATAAAGTAAAAATAAAAATAAAAAAATTGAATAAATAAGTTCTTACAACATCTAATTACATTTTTAATTAATTAATTAATTAATTTTACTTCTTCTTATAACTATTTCTCTCTCTCTCTCTCTCTCTCTTTCTCACACACTTTTTTAATTCTCTTAAAAATTAATTTTTTAACTAAAATTAATTTATTTATATATTACTAAGATTATTTTATTACGAAATATTTTATTACTTAATTAGTAGATTTCATTACTTTACGTTACTTTTACTTAATAATTTTTTAATTAATTTATTTTTTTAAAAATAAAACAACAAAGAAACAAAAAAAAAATTTTTTTTAATTAAATTAAATTGACAGCCTGCAGCGACTAGAGATTAATTTTCTTTCATTTTTATAATTTAATTTAATTTTATTTATCATCATCCTAAGAATTTTATTAATTAATTAATTAATTAAATAATTTAAAAAAAAAGGTAAAGAAAAAAGAGAATTAAGGATCGTAGCACCTTTTTTTTAAAGGATTTTCTCTTTCCTCATCATCTTTTTTTCTTTAGTTAATTAATTAATTTTTTTTTTAAAAACAGGGTGAAGAAAAAAAAAACATCCGCGAATTTTTTTATTTCCTCCCCATTTCTGCTTCTACATTAAGCGTTTTTCTTCTGTACTTTGTTTACATAGTTTAGTTTTATTATTGATTATTTTTATTGTAAAAAATATTTTTTTATTCACCTACACAAATTAACGTTTAACACCTGTGTTGTTTCTGACTAATAATGATTTTACTTTTTCTTTCGTTAAAAACTTGATGAAGCAACAAACTAATCAAATTACGTTTTTTTTTTTTTGTATATAGAATTTATAAAATGATTTAATTAATTAATCTGATTGAATCGCTATTCGTTAATTTCCTATTGAATAATTGAAATTCACGTCATTTATTAGTTTTTTTTTTTTTGCAATTTTTTAATTTTTTTTTATCAGTGTGTTCAAATGAATTAAAACAGTTTTTATTTGAGTATTTACATTTAGGTTTTACGTTTGTGGCAGTTTTGTTATCATTTTTACTTTTACTTTTCATTTCATTTCCTCATCATTAATTATTTATAATTCAGTCACAGCATAATTAGATTCATCATTTGGATTTATTGTTTGGTTATTATTACCTAGATTATTAATTGATTGATTCTTTAATTTATTATTATTATTATTATTGCTATTGCTATTATTACTATTATTATTGTGAATAATGTTTGGTGTTGTCTGTGTTAAATTACAATTTTCAATTGAATTTGATTGTGGTGGTGGCACTGTAACACCTGCGGTTACTGTCGTTGTATTTCCTATTGTTGATGGTGGTGTTATGATTTTTGGTGGTGGTATTGCTTTTGCTGTTAATTGTTTACTCGTACGTTGCGTCATAAATCTAAAACAAAATTCATATAAATAATTTAAAAATTTGTTGGCATGATAAAACAAAAACAAGCCGCAAAAAATTTACCGTGAATTATTTAAATCTTCAGCACTGAGTGGTTGTTTAGTTGCTTCGTCCTCTTTCTTCGGTATTTCCGGTAATGGACAATTTAATATTGATGGTTTTATTAATTGACCCGTTTTCGTATCGTATTTACCACCGTGCCTCATTGTCGAACATTTGTAAATTTGTTTATCACGTTCGTACATGGCACTATCAATTGCATTTGAATTTGGTATAGCCTCGACTGTGTCTTTAGCTAATTGATGGTGTTGTGCTGGGCGTCGTAATGTATGAGCCATTCCAATCGCAGTCGATGAAGACGGCGGTGGTGGACTTTTTATATTACTTTCGACACCTTCACGTATGGTTTCTCTCATTGGTGGTAACGGGGGTGGTACAGCACTATCTGATGGATGCCGATGATGCTGATAATGGGGATGTGCTTGCGATGTTGGATGCGCTTGATGATGTGGTGATGATTGATTTTGTGCTAGTTGTTGCTGATGTAATTGCGAATGCGGATGTTGATGATATTGCGGATGTTGCTGCGGATGCGGAGGATGTTGATGATGATCGCTGCAGGCAGGTGATTTTCAGTAAAAATCATTTGCTTCCAGTGTCTTGCACTGCTTGCTTAAAGTGGCATATTTACCGTTGTTAGGTCCTGTTTCAGTATTTTTTAAAGCAAATTCAATACAATTAAAATGGAAAAGACTTTTTTAAACAATTTTCTAAACTTACTGCTTGACATATGCGATGGACTATGATTGTGCGATGGCAAACGTCCAAGTGTATGCGAGCCAAGTTGTCGCATATTCTGATGCTGCTGATGATGCTGTTGCATCTGCTGCTGTTGTTGCTGTTGATGATGGTGTTGTGCCATCATCTCATTTTTACGCGGATGTTGTAACGTATGCGAACCACTAATCACTGGTGGCCTAGAATTAAATTTCAGTTATAAAAAAGTTTTATCGTAAACATTTCGCCAATTTACCCATTTTGATTTCTTGGCAATGTACGTGACATGGTTTGATGGTGATTTGGCTGTGGCTGATGCGACACATAAGACGGCTCCTCTACTTGTGCATAGTCATTACGTTTTCTTATATAAATCCATGTGTGCGAGTCAACCCAAACCATCACTGTTAATAATATAGCAGCAATAAAACTGGCAATCAGCATTAGTACTAAGCCAAGTAGGCCACCCTCACATAAACCTCTTGTTGCATTCAAATAATTATAATGGACCGCCTTACAATCAACTAATGCCGTTAATTGGGTTAATAATCTCTCACTGGTATTTAAATCAGCCGTGACAGCTGCCAGCTTTGATGTTAATCCAGATTGTTTAAATAAAATTATCGATATTCTTTGTACGGTTGACATTGCTGCCCGGGCATTATTAATTGAATTCTGTGATTCGCGTAGACGTTGTGTAAAGGGATTCGAACGTGCGGTCTCGCACTGTGTATAATACAATAGAACGTCACGTGGTAATTCCTTTGGTGCTTCCGATGCTAAATAATCAGCTGGATCAATACATAAATCACCGACAGCGACCGAACTTGATAAATATAAACCAGACATCAGCCATGAACCGGTCACAGCTAATAAACCGCATACACTAAATAATATTAATGCACAACGTGAATGTCTGGCTACACCCACTAATAACACCGCACAAAGTACTAATAATAATGCTAATACAGCCACTGTTCCTGGCCATCGGATTAATTCCCATTGATCACCTTTCTTAAATTTAAACAAAACATTAATTAAAAATTTGAAAATGAGAAAAAAAAACCATGAAAAACTTACTGTTAGGAATGCAGACATAGAAATTCCCATGAGGGGACGACGAATATCACCGGCAGCATTAACAGCGGCTGTAACATTCTTTTGTACAATATTTAAAGATTTTAATAAAATTGATAATGCGGTTTGATTTGATGTTGGCTGGTCAAATATATCAGCTAATTCAACTAAAGACGGTCGAATTTTCATTGATAAAGTCGTTTCAAGTGTTGTCGTCTGATTTCTAACCGATGCCACTAAATTATCAACTTTTCTACCAGCTGTTAATACTTCCAGTAAACCATTATGTAAATCATCATTACCATAAAGTCCTTAAATTATTTATTTTTTATTAGGTAAGTTAAGATTCTGTTTAATAAATGAAAATGAAAATAAAGAGAAAATCTGATTACCTAATCCAATTGCAGCACAACACAACACTGTGACAACAGATAATGTTACTTTCAGGCTCGTTATTGAATGAGCCGGTCTTGGTTTTCTATCACAGCATCTCGTTAACAAATATAATAATAAACCAAATAAAGATACAATTAATAGTGCTGCTGGTACAGAGCCCAATATCCCTAAGCTCTAAAACAAATATAAAAAAAATTATTTAATAAATTTCGATGTCGATTTCACTGGACTTACTTCTAAGTAAATTTCATTTCTTGGCCGAAATGTACTATTTGTACGATGAAATGTAATATTATAATGTGGTAGGGCGTGTAATAATTTTGCTAATAAAGGTACTTTATATTGATCATCAATATATTGTGTTGACTCTTCAGCTGTCGCCTCATCATCCATTGTTACACTTTGTGTTTTTTTTTTTTTTTTTTTTTTTTTTTACGTTTCTTACACTTTTACTACCGATTTTTTAATCAAATTTTCCACAATTTTCCGTCTACATAAAAATAAAAAATAAATGAAAGAAGAATATTACGTTATTCCCAGAGGGTGGTTAGAATTTATCTATTTTTTTTTTCTTTTTTAATTAAAACAGAAAATTTTATTTAATAATACACATTAGAAATAGTAAAATAGCAAAATAACCCCTTTTTATAATCTGATTAATAAATATTCAAACTAAGTCAGCCGTTCCTTTAACAAAACTCACCTATAACTAACAGAAAAAAAAAAAAAAAAAATTAAAATAATAACAAACAAACAAAAAAAAGAGGAGAAAAACAACAAAAAAAAACTAATCGCACAGCTTGACCACCCACTTAAATTCGCCTAACAGTAAACTACACTACTAGCACGATATAGTAAAAACTTAAAACACAAAAAAAAATGGAAACTTAAAAAGAAAGAAAAGAAAATTCCTTTTTTTCCCTTTAAATATTCTTTTCTTTTAATGAAATTTATAATCAAAATTATTTACTTTTTTTTTATTGTTAATAAAAAAAGCCGGCACACCCTTTTTTGTTGTTGCTATTTTCCTGTTTTTATCCTTTCAATTTTTGATTGATTTTAACAAATTGTTTTATGACATTTTTACTATGGTCAAACATTTGCACACCATTTTCCCTTTAAAATGTTATTTTCCGTTTATCAATGATTCAGTTGGTTTTTCTTTTGTAAATAATTTATGCGAGTTTTTTTTTGGCTATTCAACTCTCTGGCAAATAGAAATTTAAAGTTTTTTTTAAGAAAACCAATGGGAAAAACTAACTAAAACATAACAAATGAAATAATTTTTTTTTTTTGAATAAACATTTATAAGGATTAAAAAAAAATCAAAATAAAAATATTTGTTTGATCGGAAAATTTATTTGTTTTTCCTTTTCTTTTCGCTGGTTGTTTTTAATATTTCTACAAACTAATCGGACGGGTCACACCCTTGCTTATTATTAGCACCGACCGCCGCAATAGAAGAAAATCTGCGAAAGATTTTCTCCTTTTTTTTTGTGTTTATTTTCTGGGCAATTTTTCGTTGCTCAAAATATGTATCGAGTTTTCCTCGAATTATCCTTTAATTTTACACAACGCAACACAAACACACACTTGAAAAATATTTTAGGAAAGTATATAGGTTTTTCTTTACGTACATGAGTTTTCCCTAGTTACGTCACAAAGTGACAAATTCGAGGCTGCACAGCTACACCTCCCATTTTATTTATGACGTTTATAAATAGTTGCGGAAAATATGATGAAATTGGATAAATGCGACATCTAGTTTCTAGTGGATAAGAAAATTTTAACTTTTTCGAAATTTTCCTCATTATTTTAGTGAAGCAGCGTTCCTATATTGCACATACCTTAATCAATTTCTATCAGATCTATGCGGTTTTTACTTTAAAATCCTTCCTAAACTATAATAAAAATACTGATAAATAAAATTAGGTAGTAAAAAAATCTGATTTATAATTTTAAAAGCTAGATTTTTGGTAATAACTCGATTTGAGTGTAGTAGTCTCACTATTTTAGCTGGCATTCGGTCAAATCTTACGGTAGAGTCGATATTTTAATGTTTTCAGGAATAAATTATCTACTGAAGCAGTAAATAATATTATAGGGTCCAGTAGACAGTAACTTAAGTACGGATAATAAAAATAAACAGAAAATGATTTCAATAAATTTTTATTTTCACATTTATTGTTTCTAAATTAATTTTTTTTTTTGTATTTAAATAAATATTCACTATTTATTCTCTTGTATAAAAAATAATAATATAAATATAAATAATAATAAATTAAATAATAATTAAAATAACAACAATAATCCAGTTATTCGTATTAGAATTATTTTTTTTATAAAAATAATAAATTTTAAAATGGTGAATTCATACCAAGTTTCGTACCAAAATCAAGTCTTGCACGTCGTTGATAACGTAAATTAACTCTAAAAAAAAATAGAAAAAACAATTAATTAAAACAATATTTAAAACAGAAAATTAATTATAATTTACTTAATTTCCTCCCATTTACATAATTCAGTTATTGAAAATGTAATTACAATTGATAGTAACAGAAACAATATGACCGGCCATGTTTTATCAATTTTCTCAATAATCTCGTCATCGTTTATAACTTGGTATAAACATATTAGTGTATGAAAAATTAAACTAATTAAAATAGAAGAATTAAAAGATTTTAATTATAAAGGATTAATGTAATTAATGCAAAAAAAAAGTACAAACATAAAACAGCAAGTGATCAACCAACAATGATTTGTAAATGGATTCTTTTGCCATATTAGTGATTCACGGTGTACAAAACTTGTCGAGATTATCACTAGAAATAAATATTTAATTAATTCACAATCTATAATTCACTAGAAATATTTTCAACAAATATTACCAAAATGTACAACAATCGAATAAAGTATAAATATTCTTGCAATCCTTAAATTAATCTCATAATCATCTTTGGCTGTATATAAAATTGTTATTGGATGTGACATGAATGTACAATACGATAAAATCTAAAATACAAAAAAAAAACAATTAATTAAAATTAGAAAATTGAATAAAAGACTAAAACAAACCATAATTAAAATCGGTGGTATAAATTTACAACCATAACTCCATAAAACGAATATAAAAATTCTTGAATTAAATTTTGTTTGCTTTTTACCAGTTGCACGATTCATAATATGCTGTGGAATGAATAAAATTTAATTAAATCTAATAAATAATAAAAGACAAACAAATATTTTACTTTTGGATCAGATTGTGTCCTGGACAATGACACAGATAATAAAGGTATAGCAATACACATTAAATATAAAAGGCTTATCGGTGTTAACATTATTGGAAGAAATAATAGAGATGCTAGAAAATTTAATAATACTAATGTGCATGTACAGCACGACCAAAATTGTATACAATTCCATAATCCGGTTGTGAAACGTCGTGATAATTCAATTAAACTAACAATTGATAATGGATCATCGCGACACACCGCTATCGAACAACTAATTGAGTTTAACATTCGACTTAAGTATATCGGCGATATTGTGGAGTTTCTTAACGGTAGGATTGGCTAGAAAAAAACAATTTATTTAATAATATAATTTGGAGGAAACATTACAAAAAAACCAACCATAAACCATTTATGCTTTTTTTTATTGATTATATTCGCTTCCTTAGTGTAATTTAAATGATTATTGTAGATGTTGGACTCATTGTATGAGGGATAATCTTGACACACTTGCGGATATAATGGTTCAACGCCAATACTGCAATCAGCTTGTAAGAATATCTCTGCATTTGAGTTACTCGAACTTGATCCAATGCACACAACTATTTCACCATATTGTTGCATTATGTTTAGCATTTCACGTGTTGCCTCTGCTGAGCAATCTGTAAATAATGACACCAACAATGGAACATTATCAACATTTTCTAAATGCGGTTGAATATTTTCGATTCCTCTGGGTAATTTTGCCTGTCAAAAAAAAAAAAGAAAAATTATTCAACAGATTCCGGAACTAATGAAATAATTATTTACCCGATTGGACATATCGAAATGTACTGGAGCACTTTGTTCAGTACTATCTGTTAAGCAACTAATTGACCGATAATTCTCATCATTTGTGTGACAATCCATTGCCGAGTCACGCGACGAACGATGTCTTGTCAGCATCTCATAACTATCATCCAAGCTTGCATTATTCAAATTATCGCCATTTGTTTGTTGTAACAGATTATAGCATTCTTGGTCGGAGATAGCACCAGGTGCTGATGAGCTCAAAGCTTTACTAGTTTCTAAACAAAATGGTGATAACAGGTGTGACATCTCATGATCACCAATTATATTAGCGGCTGGATTATCAATATCATTTACTTGGGATTGTGTCGTACATTCAAAAGTGTGTGAACTTTTTGGCGACGGAAGGATACTCTGATCTTCACTTAATAATGATATATGACAATTCCAACCAGATTCCAAACCCATTTTCTCAGAGAAAACACGAGAGCGCAACTCATTCTCTTTACTGAAATGTACGAAACGTATACATGCATTGTCCAACCTCTCTATCAATTGAACAATATCCGTTTGTGCCTGATACTGCATTGTCACCATACCAATAAACACTTGATGGCATTGCATCTCGTAACAGCCTTCAACATCCGCAATATCATCCTCTTTGATATCCGAGAACAATAACGAATCAGTACTGATTGAATGATTTAACGTACTGTGATGTCCATCAAAATTACAATTTTTATTATCAACATGATGTAGCTGATATTTTGCCTCTGGCGGCAATTCTAAATAAGCAATATCTGTTGTATGTATACCAGCTAATGATCCACGAATACCATGCCTTAACGGACGATAAGCAAATGCCGTACAATACGCTGTTAGGGCACTTCTTTGATAAAAATCTTGTGCACGTTTCCGTTCCGTTTGTCCTAACGGACGTAAATCTTTACCATCCCAATAATCATCACAACAATCCAATACCAAATCGGCTGTACCCTGTGTTAATAATTGTAACGAACCATCATGTGATTCACGCATCACAACCGATAACGAATGTGGAAATGGCACTTTAACTTTTGATGCTAATTGCAATTGACGTGCAAAACGGATATCACGTCGAACAACTTCTGGTTGCTATAAAATTAACAAAAAAAAAAATTAATTAATTATTTAAAAACAAAATAATTTTTTTTCAATATTTATGTACCAAATGTTTATAAGATGCGATTTGTCCTTCCAAATTAAAAATATCCCGTGCTTGTGGTGTAAAACCAATTTGTTTTGCTAATTCACATAGGCAACGTCTTCAAAAATAATTTCAGTTAATTAATTAATTAATAACAAAACCCAAAATAAAAAAAAATCAAAATTAAATATAATTAATTAATTAATTTAAACAAAAATAAAAACAAAACAAAAAACATTAATTTTTCTTTTCTTTTCCTTTCATTAAATTAAATTAATAAATAAATCAAAAAACAATTAAATTTTTTTTTTATGCAAAATAAAACCAAAAACAAAATTAAAAAAAGCACAAAAAAAAAGAAACTAAACTTTAGGCAAAATAAATTAAAACAAAAAAAATAATAATCAGAAATTAATTAATGGAAGGAGAATGTGTTGGTGTCTGTGGGTGTATTTTCTTTTTTAAATGATTTTTTTTTTGATGATAAGAAAATTTACAATAGATTTTCAAACAGGAGAATTATACTGTGCATTAGGGGAATATTTATTTATTCATTGAACAAACAATTCCAACTAGCACACAGCTTGTGCTTTAGAAAAGTAGAAGGACAAAGAAAAGTTTTTTTTTTCTTTTTAAAAAGCAAACTTCAACTACAAATAATCCCAATAATTATAATAATTATAAAGAAAAAAAGAAACATTCATTAATTAATTAAATTATTTAAAACATTAAACTCCCATAAATAAATAAATTTACCAACATAAACTCTCACTACAATTTTCTTTGTAGCGTGTATATAAAAAATAAATAATTATTTTTTTAATTTAAAAAAAGAAAGAGAAAAAAAATAAATAATTTTGTCTGTAAAAATTAATTAATTAATTAATTAATATATATATATATATATATATATATATATATATGTATATGTTCATGTAGAGAGAAGTAAAGCATACGAAATGGTATGTCTATAACATACCCATGCATAAAGCTATTCAAACTGGATTCAACTATCGCATACCGATTTGTTACCGGTACTAAGTCTTTATCTAGCATCGCAACAGCAGTTACATGACCACAAAATTGTGCATAATATGCCTGTGTTAATGGGCAGCATGTATTTACTAATATTGCTAAACCTAAAAACAAAACACAACAAAAAAAAAAATTATTTTTAATTGAAAAATATTTTATTGAAACACAGAAAACAAACCCAAAGGTTTTAATGAATTTATATGATTTTTCCATTCATGATCATCAAATTCTAATTTAAATGGACTATGTTGGTCATGTGTCAAGTCTAATACCTCGGCTGTGGTGCCCGCACGTTGTTGTTGCGTCTCATCCGATTCCAAACTACTTTGACTAGACATTTTCGATACCTTATCAGTTGAATCATGTAAAAAGAAAACTTTTTCCGCTGTTGGATTTGGCCACGATAAAATACCTTTTTTATCCACACAACATAATGCCTTAAAGGGGAAAAATTACAAATTTTTATTTCATCAGGAAATTATATAATTTAGAAAACAAACCGTAACTGAACCTAACACTTGTACAATATTAGCGCTACGTCCTAATAGATCACTGTTACCCTTGATCAAACCGATCCAATTTAAAAATACTTGCTTCGATGACAGTTCAACGTGTTCCCAATCAAATGTTGGCGTATCGAGATCCTCTTGAAATGATTTATTTTGCTCTGACATTATATTCGGTTGTGGAATTGATAATAATGTTTGTAACCTAAAAATTAGGAATAATTTTCATGAATTTTTTTTATTTATAAAAGTGAAAAAAAAATGTGAAATTACTTTGCGATTCCCCATAAATTCGTAAATATCCATAATACCGGAAATATCAATGGTAATGTTGGTATTATTGTTATTATCGGTATTTCAATAAATAATTCAATCCAATTAATTTTATTTTTACCGAAGAATACAAGTTCACTATAATGTACTCCCCCAGCAATAACTGTTAATAAAAATATAATTGAAAGTCCCCACTGTTGTATACATTGCGTAATCATGAGGTAACGTTGCTGATTCGATATTGTCGCCGGCCGATTAAGAAAATTCTCTAATGATGTCTTTAAATTATCTAAATACGGTGTTATCTCCATTTT
Organism: Ptychoptera albimana; assembly: GCA_961205885.1. NCBI lineage: Eukaryota > Metazoa > Arthropoda > Insecta > Diptera > Ptychopteridae > Ptychoptera > Ptychoptera albimana. The sequence continues at coordinate 31,906,966 of OY540802.1, read as the reverse complement.
ACAGACCAAATCGGGTAATGGTAGACGTGCGGTTGGACGCAACGGTGGATCTATCGGTTGGGTCAATCCATACGTTTCACCACATTTAAAATTTCGTTTACCATTTATTTCGGAACAGGTGCCCGGTGCAACTTGACCGGGACGTAAAACAATATAATCACCACGCACAAGTAACGCCCATGGTAAATTAACAATATGATTATCACGGTAAGTCCATTGCAAGGTAACACACGGTGACAACGGACTACACAAATGAGGATAATTATTAAATGTCCAATCATTACATAAATTCGTTGCTACTTTTATGTCATCTAAAATTTTATTAGAGAAGAAAAAAAGTTTATTTTTTTCGGATTCAATGATAACAGTAATTAATTACCTAGAACACTACGAACTTTACGATAAATTTCCGTTTTCCTTAAATTATTTTCACGTATAACGATACAAGTACTAATAATTAATATAATTAATAAAATTGTTGATGAGAATATGTAGCCAGTACCGTATAAACAGGTGATTGTAATAATTGTTGCAATAAAGGGAAACAATCCCATTGGAGTGTCATATGGTTTCAATAGAGATGACTTTAAGTTTCTCAACCAACTAAAAATAAAAAAATAAAAATTCAAACATATTTATTCCTCTTATGTAATTAACAAAAAATTAACCTTTCTGTTTCATATTTTAATTCATATTTTTCTAATACATCTAATATGTCATTATGAAGTTGATTCAATGCATCAACAGTTGTTAGACCCTTTGGTTCATTCTTTTCCCTTTTTGTTGACATTTTATTTCTTTTATGATTTGCTCGTTTTTATTACTTAAACACTTGTCGTCTTTACATTTATTTCCAATATGATATTATCAACAATCATAAAACATTTAATTCTTGACAAAGTGTTAAATTTATATACAAAATCCCAGCCTTTTTTCTTCATCTAATGTTATACGGCTAAAACTCAAAGTGATAAAAAAAAATTCTTTCTCTCACGATTATCTCGGTTTTTTAGTTTCTTATTAACTTTTTAAAACTTTTCATATTATAAACAAAATAATATTTAAGATTAAATTATGAAAATAAAAATTATAAATCTCCTTTTAGTGGCAATGCACATTAAAATATTAATTAAAAAAAATAAAATTTTTCTTAAAATAATAATTCAGCTTTTTTTTTTGACATTGGCAGTGTCGTCTTGGTATATGTTTTTATACGGTAGCTTTTTCTTTTGACTTTTGATATTGATTATTTGATAGGAAAGGAAATTGGGAGAGCGAGTATCAAAATATTGTGATTAAACAGCTGTTTAAATTAAAGCCACATTCACAACAATATTTACACAAAAAAATGAATAAATAAAAATATATAATAATAATAAATAAAATCGAAAACTATTTAATAAATTATTTATTTAATATAGATAATAAATAAAATATATAAAAAAATTAACAAAAAACTTTTTGTTTTTTCATTTCTCTACAATAGATGTAGGGCATGTGCTATGTTTTTATGCAGTGTCGCCAATCGATAAGTTACAAACTCCCTGTTTTAATTATAACAACATAAAACATAACCAATTTGAAACTAAAAAGAATTTTTGGATTTTGACTTTTGACATAATCAAAAGTAAGACAACAAAAATAAATTTTTTATTTGTTCTTCGAACATTTCAAGTGTTGCTAAAAGTAAAATAATAAATAAATAAAGATGACGAGTGCAGCAGAAGCGGCACAGGTGATGTCCTTACCATTGCCACCAGCGAATTATGTTAATTTATATACAGATGAGAATATACGAAAAAATAGAGCACCAAAGCCACCACCACCACCAATTCATGATATGTATTCAATGTTTGGGAATACATTTAACAATGATGATACCATAATCAGACCACTGGAGAGTCAAGGCTTTAAAAGACTTTACCCATTACATTTTGATAGAAGAAAAGAATTAAAGAAATTAAATCATTCGTTGTTTGTTAACTTTTTAGACTTGTTGGATCTACTTGTTTACTATCCAGACAATCCTAGGCGCACTGAAAAGGTTACTAAAAACAAGTTTCTTTTACCTTTAAATTAACCTTAAAAAAAACTTTTCTCTGTTCCAATAATTACAGATTGAGGATTTAAGTTTACTTTTTGTTCATATTCATCATTTGTTAAATGAATTTCGGCCACATCAAGCCCGTGAAACGTTGCGGGTCATGATGGAACAACAAAAACGCCAAAGAATCGAAACTATTCAAAGGTTTTTTTTTGCTATTTCTTTTTCGTCATCTATTTTTATCCTAATTAAATACTTTTTAGATTTCAAAAACATTTAGAAAAGGTACGTGATATTGTTAAAAATGCATTTGGTGCCCTTCCTGATCACACAGATACCGATAATAAATTAATGATGCCCATAGAATTAATGGAATTAGATAATGAGGGTCAAACGTGCGACACAAATACAGACGGTTGTCACCCACTTGATAGATTAATGTGTAATATTGTTGATAATATGTAATCTCTTGAATGTATAATTTTTTTTTTCATAATTCCATTATATCATATAATTTATTTAACTTTTAATTATTATTATTAAAAAATTATGCAAAATAAGCATGAAAATGAGATTCTAATTAAAAAAAATCGTTTTGTGTATTATTTCTGTCTAACCTTGAAAACAATTGTTGAGATCCTGGAAAAAACAACCTTGTAGTTAAAAATAAAATCGTTTCATTACTGGAGCAGCACATAATTACACCAGCAAGTAAAATTACTCGTTGCTTGTTGTTAGCTATAAGGTGTAACAACATTATAGAATAAATATAATCGACGCATATACGCATTATTATTATATACAATCCATTGAGAACATTTTGTACGGCTCTAAGACCATACTAAAATAAAAAATGGTTGATATATGGCATCATGTGCAAAGAACATATATTTTTGTTTATGACAAATTAAAATAAAAAAATTAATGTATTTTGTAAACAAATAATTAAAGTGTATTAATTATATATTTGACAAGTAATAAACAAAGTGTAACTAATATAAAATGAAAAGGAAAACTTTACGAAAATTAAAGTTAAAGCAAGCGATATTGAAAAAACCACCAAAAAAGGTTAATTGGAAAGAAGAGTTGAAAACTTTTTCAAAACAAGTAGAAGACGATTCACTTTGGAACGGTGGGGGACGTTACCGTCAGGACGATACTACAGAACCATCAATTGTAAATATTATGTTTTTACTCTACCGTTTTATTATTCTTTTCTATCGAAATTAGCATAATAAAACATCAGATTGTTATGAGAATTTTATTCTTCCACCATTTATTATAAAAGTGAAAAAAAATACTCAATTAAAATTCCCTCGCAAAAATAATTCTACTCAAAGTTGAAATGTTTTCAGCAAAGAAAACATCAAGAAACTTCCTTAATTAATAATACTCCATATAATAAAGTTTAAAATTTCTTTACAATAATTGATGACAATGGATCGAAAGGGGATATACAATTTTGTTGTTTTGCTTTAATTAAAAATATTTTTTTCTCCATATCGATTTTTTGCTTTGCTTGAAAGCGAAACCGTACAAGAAACATATTTGTATAGGTCGCTTCTGAATTAAAATTAGTTGAAAAGCATATTTCTATCAAAAAAAAATTTTTTTTTCTTCTGTTATGTCTTTATTTTCTACTTTTATTATGTAATTTTTTATATTTTATTTTATTTCATTTAATAAATTATTTGTTATTATTCTATATTAATTTAAATTAAAAAAAATGTTTTTTTGTCTCTTTTAGTTGTCTCAATTTGATGATATTGACTTTGAGGAAAGTGATGTTAGTGATGTAGATTTTAATTTGGATTTACGGGAGAAGTTGAATGAGAATGAGAACATTTTTCAAGAGGAGGATGATTTATTTGATTTGTTTAGTAGTGATGTATCATGTGATACTGATGAGGAAGCGGAGACGACGGATGCTCCTCCATTAAATGAACTAGTCACTGAAAATATGGAAATTGATGAACCACTTGTTGAAATTGATTATGCTGCAATACAACAAAATGTTGAGGAGAATTATGTTCCTGAATTAGATCCAGATGTAGAAGCAGAAAATGAGGAGCTCGAGATTGTTGTCCGTAATCCAAAAAGAAATTCAAAATATACAAAAGAGGCAGAACGTCTTATGGCTAGGCAATCTTTGAGTGCTCTTGAAATAATTGTATTATTACGGGAAGTCAGTAAGTCTATAGCATCTGCTATTGATTTTCCATTGCAAAAGGTAATTTCTGATTAATAATTATATTTATAACAGATTTTAATATTATAAACAGATTTCGTTTATTATTTATTTTTAATTAAATTAAATTTTTTTTTCTCTTATCAACATTTTTTATTTCGTTACGGTTTGTTTATAATAAAATTTTTATTTTTTATTTTATTTTCAGTACTTGGATATGTATAGACAAATTTATAATAATAATCGAATATATATAAATTTTAATGAAGCTGGAATCTTTATATATGAATGTAGTGAAATCTATAGTAGAATAGTAAATTATGCGTTTGATCTGACGGCAAACTTATCTGTAACCAAATACGAGTATGGTTTTATCAATTTATTTAATTATAATAATAATAATGCATGAAATATTTGTTTATTTTAGTGATTTTATATTACCATCGGTTAAAATAGCGAAAAATTTAAAAAATGCTAAACCAGCAGCAATTATTAAACCGCCAATAAAAGTTTGTGTTGAAAAAAAAACGGAAAACAAACCGCTAGAGAAATATTTTTTCGATCGAAGAATATTTGACGTACATTACGAAGTTGATTTACCACCTGTTATACCAAAATCTATTGTTAAAGATAAAGATATAGATAAACAAACAGAAATAGATGATGCCAATGTGATATTAGAAAATAAGGAATTTACAGTAAATGAAAAGTCAATTTTTTATAGGTTAATATTTTTATATAATAATTTAATGCCAATTCAGACGTCAGACAGTTTTTTAACGTCCTCAATTGATATAGGTTTAACACGCAGTGAAATACCAAATCCAATTTCAAATATACGAATACGTTATTTAAGAAGAAAAACATTTGGAGATTATTTTTTATTAAATGGTGCTTATGATCCATATTTAGGATGCTACATGAACGGTTATACATTTCAAAATACAAGAAAAGTAATGTTAGTAATAAGTTTTTTAAAGTGGTTAGCAAAAGCTAAAGAGAATTTATTAAAAACATTAGAATTAGGGATTAATAATCGATTCCGAAGGCCATTAATTGTTGATGATTTAAACTATCAAACATTTTTGCCAACTGAATTCTTATTGGATTTCTTTTGTATCGAATTACAAAGTAATAATAATTATAGTAAACGTATTTCCTATGAGAAGAAAGTTCATGCGATTTTATTAAAGCGAAATGATGGTGGGCTCTTGGCGGAGAAATTCAAACCGTTAATGTTAAAAACAGTATTTGAACGTTTTCCAAATCGAAAGATAAAGAAAGTACGACGTTCAATGAGAATTGATAGAAGTCGAGAGATAATCGATTTGACAGCCGATGGTGATGATTGGATTTATTTAAATACCGATATTAAATCAGAAGTTGACGATAATGTAGTAGCAGATCCAGCTATAGATAATAATGATCCATCAAAAAATGTAGAGATTGAGGTAGAATCCGTAAATCCGTATGAGGAATTTTTAAAACAATCGGAACAAATAATGGATAGAAAAAATTTTTCATTTAAAGATCAGGATCATGTAAAATTATGCAATTTAACAGCGAATGATCAACGATTATTAAACTGTCGATTGGTATTACCAAATTTACTCAAGCATATACCGGTGGAACAAATAAATGTTGCTAATTTCAGTATAAGCGTGAGTAAATTATTAGGAAAACCAAATTTATACAATGAAAATTTATTCAATATCGACAAACGTTTATTGTTGACGGAAACTGATTTCAAATTGCCAAATTCCTATTTGGTTAAGTATGTGCCTTTAAAACAGAATATATTAGAATTACCTGAGACTTTAGTCAGACGTAATAAATTCTTTAAGTTACCAAATGATTTTATAATTGGTTTAAAGGTAATTTATTCTATTTGTAAAATTTGTTCTTTATTAATTATTTGTTGTGATTTTTAGGTGCCCCGAGCAACCAGAAGTAATGCAGAAAGAATAACGCGGATACAAGAGAGTCATGTTGAATTGAATAAATCGATTATGTTATCATCAACAATGGTTGGACAAGATGATTCGGGTAATGAAACAGCTTCACCCGTATTACAGGAACAATTAAATGCGGAAGAAAATAATTTCGGAGACATTTCAAATATTGAAAAGATAAACGACGAACATCAAATATCTCTAGATTCTGGTATCCAGAATGATGAAAATATATCAATAAGTAGTATTGATTCTAACGAATATTATAACGTTCCAAATAAGTTTGAACTTCCAAAAGTTTCACATTACAATGTGGAAAAAGAGCGCATAAATCACTGGCATAGAAAAATTAAACCGATATTAAAGCAATCAAAACGGCGGAATAAATTCGATATACATGCAGTTAGTAAAGAAGTTTTAAATAAAATTCTACAAGAGAATAATGTAACAGCGACAGAGTTAAATAATAAAGATGAGAAATTGGAATTGCGTCCGATAACATTTAGCGATATTATCCAGCAGAAGGGCCAAAAGAATACAGCCCGTTATTTCTCCTCATTATTGCAATTAATTAATTTTAAGAATATCTCAATAAATAATTTAAATAAAAATACAGAGCAAGTGACAGGTTTCGATGATATTGAAATAAATTTGTTGAATGACGTTCAGTATTTTGAGAATAACGTAATGTTCTCGAATGAAGGAGAGACAAATGCAAAGTCGGAAGGTTTTACTAAGAAGCTGGAAATGAGGAAAAAACGAAAGCGTAGGCGTTTAATGCGGTTGAAAAAAAGGAAGCGAATAAAAGAGAAAAAGCGGCTAAAGAAGAGAAAAAGGAAACAAGAAGATGAAGAGTATGGTCGGCTGTATAAAGTTCGTAAAACTTTATATGATATTGACTCTACTAGTTCTAATGAGAGTCAAACAAATAATAAAAAAGTTCAAAGTAATGGAATAAAGATTTTGAGTAATGAATTGGTAAATTTCGGTACAAATAGCTTTAACTTAGATAGTACAAATGTAACAAATATAATTAGTAATAAGCAGTTAATACCTACGAAGAGTATTAATAGCTATAATAACAATAGGAAAATATCGCTACCACCACTAAGTAAAGAATTTGATTACAATCAAGTTTCGCAGATTATAGATGAATGCAAGAGAAACAATGAGAATATTTTCGATCAATTTGATTATGATGATATTGATGATGATGCCGAAGCATGCAGTAAAAGAATGAGTAGAATAACAGAATTTATTGAAATGAAGACATCATTAAGCCTTATAGAATCAGTAACTCATCATAATCAAATAATTGATAAAGGGAAACCGATAGAGATAGTGAAGGAGCCGGAGAAGGCGAAGGAAAAAGAAAAAGTTGATTTAGTTTTGGAGAAAACTTCTTACACAAAGTCCTATAATAATAAAAAACGAAAAAAATTATCATCAGGAAGTAGCAGTAGTAGTTGCAGTAGTATTAGTTGTAGTAGCGATAGTAGTTGTAGCAGCAATATCAATAGTAGTATCAGCAATAGTAATATTAGTAGCGTCACTAACGATTTTAGTGATAAATCCAGTTTGAGCGAAGATAGTAATAGCAATAGTGACAGCGGCGATAGTGACAGTGACAGTGAAAGCGCAAATTCTAGTGATAATGAATTAAATGTTCAATTGCAATACAGTCCAAAAACATATTATAATAAAAAGAAGAGTAGTAAAGTTGGTGTGGATGAAGTGAATAATGTCAAGCGATGTTTAGAACAAACTGCTGTAAGCGATAATATAAATACAAGCGTAGAACCATGTCAACAACATGTACCGATGGAAATAGAAAATGATCCAATTACGGAGAAAGAAAGTAACGAGATACCAAAATTCAGTTTATTTAAAAATTATAAAAAAGTTGAAATAAAACCAGTGGCGGAAATCGTAACAGAGAACAACACATCACATTATCAAGAGTTATCCTCCGATGATAACACAGACAAGGAATTTGATACAAACCCGGAAGTTCAACGAAAAATATTAGATAGTTATAAAAAAAATAATAAACCGTTCAATAGTGCACGCACCAGTTTCTATGATTCAGCGTATTTAAGTAATAATTCATCGAGTTCATCGTATTCAGAGACCATCAATATAGCTGCAGCAGGAAAATCCATTAATAGAAATATGCCAGGACCAAGCGGATTGCAAAAGAAATAAAAACATTTTTTTTTATTTATTTTTAAATTAATATATTTTTTTTATTTTTCTTAATATGTTAATTTAATAAATGTTTTTAATTTAAATGTAAATAAATGTATGTGGCATGAATAATGAAATTATTTTTTTCTATCTTTATACATATGGACTCCAATTACTTCCATCCTCTGGTAATAAATTATTCGTTATTAATAATACAATATCGACTATCCACCATATTCCTACACCGCCTAATGTTAATAATTTACCAACGGCAGTACCAGTTTGTCCTAAACAAAAACGGTCCATTCCAAGGAATCCTAGCAGTATACTGTAGATTAATGTTGTCACAAAATAATGTTCTGCATATTTAATACATGGTACACCGTCTCTCATAAATGTTCTTGATCCATAACATTCAATATCTGGTAGCACAGCACAATGCACTTTGGTCCTTTCAACATCATCATAGTAAACACCACCAAACTTAATACAACCGTATCCTAACAATTCTTTTGCTGTTCGATTACCATCATGATTGAATGGTGGATCACACTCCAAAAAGTCCATTGGTAAAAATGAACATTTTACTAATGGTGATAATGGATTATAATCAGAATTTCCACCGTTTTGTTGTTGCTGCTGTGATTGTTGTTGCGCGGGTTGTTGTTGAAGTTGCTGTTGAGGTTGTGTCTGTTGATTTTTATCCTTTGAAATTTGTTCACCGTTGATAAATAATATAATTGAAAATATAATTAATATTCTCATTGTTTTGTTTATTTTGATAAAGCACTTTTATTTATTTTAAAAACTTTTATTTATCTGTTTACAATCAGCTGAAAGAAATACATTTCTTTGACAGATATTTGACATTTTTAATTTTGCGATGGTTTATAGTAAAGAATTCAACCTAAATTATAGGGTGGCGCATTAATTCAAATTTTTTTCGGAGTACATGTATATGTAAATTGTTATGTTAATTTCTCATTTTAATTAATTAAAGGAATAAAATTTGTACATTAAATATCCTTTAATTAAATTTAAAAAAAACACCCTATAAGAAGAAGTGGGAAAAGAATTAATTTTTTATAAATTAATATTTTCTAAACACCAGACATAACACTGCATAACAATTTTATTTCCACAGAGTTGGTTCTGGTTGTGCATCGTCAGTAGTTTAGTTAGTGAAATAAAAATGGCTGATTGAATACAGCAAAAGAGAGTAAAAAAAAAAAAAATAACTTGACCCGGGTTAGGTTTTTGTCTTCTAATAAATAAATAAATAATTAAATAAAACATAAAAGTGTATTTTCTTATTAAACATTGTTTAATTAAAAAAAAATAATAAGAGGAAAAGTTAAATAAAAGAAAAATCGAAAAGATGAGTGAATTTTTTAAATCAGCTATTGGTTATTTCAATCCAGGCAACAATGGTGAAATGGATAATGAATTTATTGGACAAATTGTTGAAGTGGGAACATTAAAGTTACGTATAAAGCGTGTTATTGCTGAAGGTAAACAATTCACTTCCTAGTTTCCCTTTAAAAAACACTTTTTAATTACTTTTTTGTCATCATTTTCGCTTTGTTTAAAAATGCTCAAGTGCACCTTTTGACATTTGCTCTTAATTTTTCCTTAATTTTTTTTTTTTGCTTTTTTGTAAGAAATATAATTTTTTTTTTTTAATAAAATAAATTCCTTTGATTAAACTACAAAAGAATGAACGAAAGCAGAAAATTGATTAAACTAGAAGAATAAAAGAAATGAATTGGGGGCAACAAAGAGACATCACAAAGATTTTCGTTGTTGTTGTTGCTTTAGTTTCTGTAGACAACTTTTTACAACTGGTATAATAATTCCTTAATAAATAAGAATTCAATTCAATTAAATTTAATTTAATTTAATAAATAGTTTGATTTAATTTTATTAAGTCTTTTTATCTATTATAAATATATATATATATATATTTTGAAATAATAACACAACGAAAAAACATTTATAATACAAAACGAGATTGATAACAGAAATGTTTTTTTTTTTTTTTATTTTTTTTTCTCTTTCCTTTCCTTTTTATTTTTATTTAATAAAATTTTATTTAATGTAATTTGATTTAATTTTTTGTTTTTTATTTATTTCTATATACATTTATTAATATTACTTAATTATTTATTAATTAATTAATAAAATGAAAATGGAAAAAAAAAACTATAAACATCAGGCGGTTTTGCATTTGTTTATGTGGCACAAGATATACAAAGTGGAAATGAATATGCATTGAAAAGGTTATTGGGTGCTGATAAACAGGCATGTAATAATATAATTAAAGAAATAAATATTCATAAACAATTATCTGGTCATCCGAATATTGTTAAATTTATAACGGCATCATTTATTGATCGTACAAAAAGTACCCAGGGTGTTGCTGAATATTTACTTGTAACAGAATTATGTAAAGGTAACAAAACAAAAAAAAAATTCCTTTCGCTATTTAAAACCAACGTAATTATTATTATAAAAAAAAATAAATAAAATTCTTTTGTAGGTGGTTCATTAATTGATTGCTTAGGAAAGTCTATTGATCCGGGTATTATATTAAAAGTTTTTTATCAGGCAACCAAAGCTGTTGGACATTTACATACACAGAGTACGCCCATAACACATCGTGACATTAAAGTATTTATTTATCTATTTATATTCAATGTTTTTTATGTAATTGAATTTTTTATTTTTGTTTATTATTTTTATAGATAGAAAATTTTCTAATTGGTACTGATGGTATATTAAAATTATGTGATTTTGGTTCATCAACAACAGACATTTATCAACCAGATATACATTGGTCGGCACAGCAAAGAAATAATTTAGAGGATCAATTAGCAACGGTAACAACACCTATGTATCGTTCGCCAGAACAGTTAGATACATGGACAAATTATCCAATTGGTATTAAATCCGATGTATGGGCATTAGGTTGCATTTTATATAGTATTTGTTATGAAAGACATCCGTTTGAAGATTCAGCAAAATTACGTATTATAAATGCTAATTATACATTACCCAGTGATTCACGGTATTCATGTTATCATGAAGTAATTAAAGGCTGTTTGCAAGTTGATCCAAATAAACGATTTGACGTATCAAATATATTGGAATGTTTAGCATCGATATCAGAAACTAAAAACTGGCCTCTGAAAGGTTCTTTAGGATTAACCGTGAGTGAGATTAATGCATTGTTTAGATTTGTAATTAATTTTAAATAATATTTTAAAGGGAAAACCAATAGCAACACCTCCACAACAGATAACACCTTCAGTTAGTCCTGCACACATGATAAATTCACAGCAGCCGCAACCTCAACAACCGCAAAGTATGCAACATCGTAACAATGCAGCAATATTAACAAACAAAAACGATGGTTACCGGTTGCCAAATGATCAACTAATTATGCAACAACAACAGCAGCAGCAACAACAACAACAGCAATCACAATCGGCAGCTGTGCAGCAACCACAGATGCAATCAGTTGGTGGAAGTGGTGCAGGTTTATTCTCCTCATTAAAAGGTGGTGCTGGAAGTTTTTTAAGAAATTTAAAAGATACATCATCAAAAGTAATGCAAACCGTGCAGCAATCAATTGCCAGAACTGATTTAGATATAAGCTATATAACGTCGCGTATTATTGTCATGCCATGCCCATCCGAAGGTCTTGAATCAACATACAAAACAAATAACATAGACGATGTCAAATTATATTTAGAGAGTCGTCACATAGCAAGTAAATTGAGTATATATAATTTAGGATTAAGGACATGTCCGCGCTTGCCACCACCAGTCCGTACAGTCGAGGGCAGTTTTATTTATTCAACGTTATATACCAAGGTACCATCGTTGCATGGTATGTACTCATTAATTGAAGATATGTTTGGATTTTTGAGTGCTGACCCAAAGACTGTAATTGTTATACAGAGTCCAGATAGTGGACGTGCTGCGGCAGCCACAATGGTAAATATTTTTAATTAATAAAAAAGACTAAGATAAATAAACGTTTCAATTTTTATTTTTTAGATTTGTGCATTATTACTGTATGCAAATTTAATAAATGAGCCGGAAGATGGAATGCAAATATTTGCCGTCAAACGTATACCACCAAATATGAAGCCATCAGAATTAAGATATTTATATTATTTAGGTGATATAATACGACCAACGCCACATTTGCCTCATTACAAAACAATACAATTGGTGACATTAACAATTAATCCGATACCACGAATGACAAGGGCACGTGACGGATGTCGTCTATACATTGAAATAATATGTAATGATAAGGTTGTGTTGAATACATCGCAAGAATACGAAAAAATGAGGTAATGACATTCGAATTGTTGATGTCATTAGACAAAAAATATGTTTTTATTATTAATTAAAATTATAATTTCCTTGGTTTTATAATCTCTTTTTAGATTATATTATGCGTCAGAAGGTAAAATACAATTACCATTAAATTGTACTGTGTGCGGTGATTTAACAGTCATATTGTATCATGCACGTAATGCATTGGGTGGTATTGGTAAGCAGCAGAGCATTCGGATATGTCAATTTCAAATAAACACGGGTTTTATACCAGAAGAGGAAACATTATTAAATTTTAATAAACAAGAATTAGATGATATCACAGAGAATGTAGAGAATATACCAAATAATTTCTCAATAAATTTATCAATATTAGTGAATACTAATGAGAAGCAACCGTCAACAATGCCTCCATGGTTAAATATGAATAAAACACAAATAAGGAATCCGTTAACATTATTTAGTACACAATTAGAATATGAGGAGAATGTTGATAATTTTGTGTCGAAACCGGTATTAGTGAATAAGCAGAAGCCACCACAAAAACCGCCGCCACCACGTCCCGTTGCACCACCATCGCCATTGCCACCACAACACGCACCTAGAAATAAAACCATTGAAGAGCCAATAAATTTATTAAGTGATAATAAAACGGGAAATCTTAACAATACCAATGTGGATAATGTGGATTTATTAAACTTGAGCAATCACGATAATGGTGATGTAAATAAATTAGAAAATCATTCTAATGTTGATTTACTTGGTGGCTTTGTGACCACAACATCATCGGCAGCAACACTAGCTAATGATAAAAAGCAGACGCCAGATTTATTAAGTAGGCCCCTGTGGTTTTATATATTTTTTTCATTTCTAAATTAATTTATTTTTATTTTTGAAATCGTTTTAGGTAATGTACAAACAAATCCAATTGGTCTAGATGATATTTTTGGTTCATTGAATGGAGCAACCTCATCCAAGTCAAATACATCCGACTTGAATGGTTTAAATATTGATTTTGGTGGTAATACAACTGGTGGACAAACCTCAACAAACACAAATGGTTACAATCAAATGAATTTTGCGTCGTTTGATAATAATTTTATAAATTCATCAGCAAGTAATAAATATCAGCAGTCGCAACAAGCCCCAACAATAGTTAAAGAAGAGATTTTAAATCGTGATCCTTTTGCTGATATTGGTAATTTAACAGCAGGATTGAATGCTAATTGGAATCCTACATTTAATAATAAACAGAGCAGTCCAATGTCAACACAGTTTTCAAGTCCGACACATCAATTTGCGGCAGGCGGTGTAACAGCACCGACTAGTGGTGCAACATCACAGGCTACGTCTCCAAAAATACCGTCAACACCGATTCATCAAACTCGGAATACTACCGACACTACAACATCAACATCACAAAGACAGCCTGATTATAGTCGAATGCATTTTGATAATAAGCAACAACAGCAGCAGCAACAACAACCACAACAGTCTGGTGATATATTTGCCGATATTTTAGGATCACAGGGTTATAGCTTTGGAAGCAAAACATCACAAGGGCCACGCTCAATAAATGAAATGAGAAAAGGAGAATTGGTTAAAGATATGGATCCGGACAAAATTAAAATTCTAGAATGGGTAATTGAGTCACTTTTAAAATTTTTTTTTTTTCTTTTTTAATACAAAATTTTTGTTCCAGACCGAAGGCAAGAAGAATAATATTCGGGCATTGTTGTGTTCAATGCATACGGTTGTATGGTCAGACACAAAATGGAATAAATGTGATATGCATCAGTTAGTAACACCAAGTGATGTTAAAAAAGCGTATCGTCGGGCTTGTCTTGCTGTACATCCTGATAAGGTAAGCTGCTGGAAAATGTGTATTAAATCGCTGGTTGTTTAAAAAAAATATTTTTCTATATTTCGTAGCTAATGGGTACTGAATATGAAAATCTAGCGAAAATGATATTTATGGAATTAAATAATGCATGGAGTGACTTTGAGAATGATGCATCACAACAAAATATATTTGCTTCTTAAAGTATGCGGCAGTGAAATGGAGATAGATCAACACTTTATTCAATTTTTTTTTTATTTTTATTTTAAAATAGTAAATAAACTAAACTAAACTAAAAAAAAACTTCCCGCAAATAAATATTCCATTTTTAATTATAATAAAAAAATAAATTCTTGATTAATTTATTTAATTATTTATTTAATTAATTAATTAATTATTAAAAGTTGATTACACTACACTAGAATGAGAATAAAGTGTCAGATAGATTAAAAAAATTAATATAACCTCCTATTATACTCAAAAAAAAAAAACTCTAAATTTAAACTAAACTAAACTAAAAAATATTCTATTTAAATTTTAATTCAAAAAAATAAAAACTTATTGATGTTAATTAATTAATTAATTAAAAATATATATATTTATATAAAACATTTAATAATTTTATTGGACTCTAAAATACACGAAAGTAAAATAACTTAACCTAAGTTTAAATAGCTTATTTTCGTTTATTTGTTTTTATTTATTATTTTGTTTTGTTGTTAAATAATTAAAATATATAAACAAAAGGATTAAGATAAGAAAAGTCAATTTATTTTGTTTTGCTCAGTTAATTAATTAATTAATTTATTTGTCTGTATTAAAAGTTTTATTATAAAAATTTTTTAAGTTTAAATATTAAATGAGGCAAATAGGCTAGATAGTGATGGTTAGAATAATAAATTAATAAACCTTGCTCTGGCTCTCATAGTTTTGCTCTGTTAATTCCATGTTATATAAATCTGTTATAATAGAGAAATTTTTTTTTGGATAAATCAAATAAACACATTTGATGTGCACACATTACATGAAAGAAAGAATGAAAAATCTTTATTAAATAATTAAAATATATTTATTTAGTTTTCCAATAAATAGCCTGTGATTTGATTAATTAATTAATTAATTAAAATAAAAAAAAAAAAAACTATTATTAAAAAAAAAATATGGGACGACATAAGCAAGAAAACATTTATCGTGTTTTTGTTGAATTGTGGTAATAAAATATTTTATCTACCGCTAAATGAATGATACATGAATTTTATTATTATTTTATTTTATTTATAATTAATTATCCTGTATTATGTATGCAATTCCATTAAATTTCATTTAATTTAATTTAATTTTAATTTCATATTTATTTACTTAATTTTTATATAAAAAAAAAAAATTATTTTTTTATTTTCTTTAATTAAATAATAAAATTGTAAATATTTATTATTAATTTTTTTTTTTCTTTTATTATTGCTTAAAAAAAATTAATTACAGACAGTTGATGTGTTAATTTTAGTTTAAAATAAAAAATGTTTTATTGTTATTTAATATCTATATATAAAAATATATTTAAAAACAGAAAAAAATATATATATATTAATTAAAAAATTTTAATTAAAAATGTAATAAAAAGAAAAAATAATTTATCAATATATTTAAACATAATTAAATTAGTTTTCATTCATTAATTATTTTCCTTATAAAAATAGTGTCTTTACTAAGTTAACATTTATACCACTTTTCTGTATATATACTGTCCGAATATCAAATACACAATCCACATTAGTACATGTTTATAAGATAAATTAAAATTTCCTAAGGCATAGAAAAACCCAAGATAAAAAAAAAAAAAAATAATTTCCCTAATAATTATTTGGACCAATCAAAATAAGCCATTTGTATCAATACAAAACAAAACACATCCATCGTAAAAAAAATTTGTTTCAATATATTTTTACATTGAAACTACGTGTACCTGTCACTTTCCTATAAGAATTCATTGTTGCCGGTTCAATTTTTAATTTAATCATAAATTAAATTAAAAACTGAAAAATTAAATTATTTATTATAAAAAATAATAAATAATATAATTAATAAGTGTGTTGTTTATTTTTTTTTAATAAACTAATTGTAGTTTTGTTACAATGAAAATATTTTATTGTATCCTGGGTTTGTTCCTAATTTTAGGTAAGGTTATAAAACATTTTTTTTTTAAATGCATCTTTTGTGTGCTATTCCTCGTGTTTTAATTAAATTTTATTAATTAAAATGATAAAAAAACGTATTTTTTGTACTTTTGAGTGGTTTGCTTAATTTAATATCTTTTTTTGTTGTTAAATTGTAGGAATAACCCATGTGCGTGCGAATGATGTAGATGACGATGAAATTGAAACTATTGAATTGGATTTAGGAAAAAGTAGAGAAGCATCCAGAACTGGTAAATTTGATTTTTTTATTTAAATAAATTTTCAACGTGGCGTTATTTACAAAAAAAAAATATTTCTTTTTTAAAAACTATTTAATGTAGACGATGAGGTGGTGAAAAGAGAAGAAGAGGCAATAAATATTGATGGATTGAATGTGTCGCAAATGAAGGAACTTAGAGATAAGGTAATTTAATTAATTTTTCTTTTTCTTTGATTTATTTCTAATCATTTAATTTTTTATTTTATTTTTTTTTTTTTTGTGTTTTTAATAGGCTGAAAAGTTTACATTTCAAGCTGAAGTTAATCGTATGATGAAATTAATTATTAACTCATTGTACCGTAATAAGGAAATCTTTTTACGTGAATTAATTTCAAATGCCTCTGATGCATTAGATAAAATTCGTTTATTGTCATTAACTGATCGTGATGTGTTGAATACAAATCCAGAATTAAATATAAAAATAAGGGCGGATAAAGAGAATAAAATATTGGAGATTTTTGATTCTGGTATTGGTATGTCAAAAGCAGATTTAATTAATAATTTGGGTACAATAGCCAAGTCTGGAACGGCTGACTTTTTGGCTAAAATGCAGGACAGTGATAAGTCACAAGATGCCAATGATATGATTGGTCAATTCGGTGTTGGATTCTATTCAGCATTTTTGGTAGCTGATCGTGTTGTTGTCACAACCAAACATAATACGGACCAACAATACATTTGGGAGAGTGACGCAAACAGTTTTACAATTGTTGATGATCCACGTGGTGATACATTGAAACGTGGATCACAAATTTCACTTCACTTAAAGGATGAAGCCCAAGACTTTTTAGAAGAAGACACAATCAAGCAATTGATTAAAAAATATTCTCAATTCATTAACTTCCCGATTTATATGTGGACCAGCAAAACTGTAGAAGAAGAGGTGCCAATTGAAGACGAGGTTAAAAAGACAGACACAAATGATTTGACTGACGATGAAGATGCTGACGAAGATGGAAAGGTTGAGGAGGACGCCGAAGAGGAGAAACCAAAAACAAAGAAAGTATCAAAGACTGTTTACGATTGGGAAATCATGAACGACAGCAAACCAATCTGGACACGTAAAGCAAACGAAGTGACTACCGAAGAATATGAGGAGTTTTATAAAAGTTTAACAAAGGACACCACTGCCCCATTGATTCAAACTCACTTTGTAGCCGAGGGCGAAGTCACCTTTAAATCTTTATTATACATTCCAAAGGTTCAACCTTCAGAAAGCTTTAACAAATACGGAACCAAGTCCGATAATATTAAGCTGTATGTGCGTCGCGTTTTTATCACCGATGAGTTCAATGACATTATGCCAAACTACTTGAATTTCATTCGCGGTGTCGTTGACTCTGATGATTTGCCATTGAATGTGTCCCGTGAGACATTGCAACAACACAAATTGATTAAAGTGATCAAGAAGAAGTTGGTGCGTAAAGTATTGGACATGATTAAAAAGATCAGCAAAGAGGATTACAATACATTCTGGAAGGAATATTCGACGAACATGAAATTGGGTATCATGGAAGATCCAAGCAATCGTTCACGTTTGGCCAAGGTATTGCGCTTCCAATCGTCTCACGGCAAAGATTTGACAAGTTTGGGTGAATACGTTACTCGCATGAAGTCAAAGCAGGAACACATTTATTACATTGCTGGCTCTGGCCGTCATGAGGTTGAGCGATCTCCATTCGTTGAACGTTTGTTAAGCCGCGGATACGAAGTCATTTATTTAACCGAAGCTGTTGATGAGTATTGCATATCTGCGTTACCCGAATTCGACGGTAAGAAATTCCAAAATGTCGCCAAGGAAGGATTCGTTTTACAAGAATCTGAAGGCTCACAGGCTAAATTTGAGGAATTAAAATCTCTATACGTACCGCTAACAACATGGCTCAACGATAACGGATTAAAAGATGAAATTGCACGCGCTGTAGTATCAGAACGTTTAAGCAACTCTCCATGCGCGTTAGTCGCCAGCATGTTTGGCTGGACCGGCAATATGGAACGTTTAGCAGTGTCAAACGCCCATCAAAAGTCAGATGATCCACAAAAAACGTATTATTTGAACCAAAAGAAATTATTAGAGATAAATCCACGTCACCCGTTGATTCGTGAATTATTACGTCGTGTCGAAATCGATGAAGAGGATACCGTGGCCAAGGATATGGCAAAGATGATGTTCCGCACTGCAACATTACGAAGTGGTTTCATGTTGAAGGAGACTTTGGAGTTTGCCGACAGTATTGAAAAAATGATGCGTCAAACACTGGGCGTTTCGCTAGACGAGCAACTGGAAGATGACATTTTCAATGACGAGGAAGTAGAAGAAGCACCTGAGGGCGATAATGCCAACGGCGATGAAGCAGAGGAAATTGATGCAGATGAACATGATGAGCTTTAATTTAATAATTATTTCGTATTTTTTTTTTTTTTTTCAATTAGTTTAATTTAATTTAATTAATTAATAAATAAATAAAATGAGGGCGGAATGCGGAACAAGAAATCTTGCTCCATTTCCTCTCTTTTTGTATAACCGTGTGTGCATGTAAAAATAATTAATTAATAATTAAACAAACATTTGTGACTGATTATGAAGATTATAAAAGAAGAGGAAGATAGAAGGAGATAATGATGAATAAAAAAAATGAAGAAACACAATTCCATAATTATCCCCATTTTTTTTTTTACTTTTATTTTCTTTTTATTTAAAATAAATAATTAATTTAGATAAATGAAATTTTAATTGATTTTTGCTGCATTTATTTGCATACAAAGACATGAAACATGTTTCATGTATTTTTTATGTTTCTTCGTTCCTTATTATTATTTTTGTTTACTACTACTTGAAATAAATTTGTAAATTGAATATAAAACATACGAGAAAAACTCTTTTTATTTTTTTTTTTTTTTGACTTCCCATGCATGATTGTGGAGATGGTTGAATGAAAAACCACAAGTAATCTCTTTCTCTTTTCATTTATTTAATTCTGCGTACACAAATAAGGGGGAGAGAAAAATATAAATTTAATTATAATAAACATATATATATATATATATATATAAAGAAAATAAATCGCATTTGGAGTAAATAAAAATAATTTTAATTAGCGTCAAAAAAAAAAAAAGTCCGGTGATCACCAGCTTAGTTCTTCTGGAATACCACCAGGATATTCGCCTGTGAGGCAGGCAGTACAGTGACCTGCCACTTTGGGATTTCTGATTTTCATATTTAGTTTGACCGCCCGAACGAGGCCGTCAACACTTAGGTACGCCAAACTGTCTGCGCCCACATATTTCGCAAGATTGGCGGGACCCATTTTGTTGCCAATCAACTCTTCACGGGTCGGTATATTAATGCCCATATAGCATGGGTACAGCAACGGGGGGCTTGCGATGCGGATGTGAACTTCTGTGGCGCCAGCATCACGCAATAATTTTATAATCGGGCCGATTGTGTTACCGCGCACAATTGAATCATCGATGAGTATCAAGCGTTTACCGGCTACGTTTTCTGAGAGAGCACCGAATTTTTTGGCTACACCAAGCTGTCGTAAACGGGTCGACGGTTGTATAAATGTTCGGCCGACATAACGATTCTTGCATAATACTTCGGCAAAATGTAGTCCCGATTCACGGGCATATCCATGCGCTGCGGCCGTACCAGATTCGGGCACAGAACTGACAATATCAGCTAATACTCCAGCCTCGCGTGCCAATTGACGACCACACTGCAAACGCACCGAATACACCATTTGTCCCTCGAATATTGAGTCAGATCGTGCAAAGTAGACATACTCGAAAATACAGAAGGCTTGCAGTTTATCCTCTTGACGTTCAACAATATCAATTGTGCGTATGCCATTTCTGGTCAATTCCACAATTTCACCTGGTTCCACCTCACGAACGTAACGCGCTCCAATCGATAGGAATCCACAACTCTCACTTGATATTACCCAACCCTCAGCTGGAGCGGTTTCAGTATTGTCTAGAATTTATTGGAAAATATTAATCAGGTTTCCCAGATTTTCAGTGATGTAGACTTACGTGCTTTACTGGCATTCAGTGGTACAATTTTACCAATGCACAGCGGACGATTACCGTACGGATCACGGACTCCGTAAATTTTATCCTTCATCATAATTACAAGGGAATATGATAGTGGCGCAATTTTCATTAAATGCCTTATGCGAGCTGGCCAGTCCGGACCATTTATCTTTTATAAAGAGAAAAAAAAATTATCAATGACGATTCGGAACTGAGAATTGAAATATGAATGAGACTTACTTCGCCTTCACCGGGTGGATTCAAACATAATGCCTGTGTTATTAGTTCAGAGTCGCTGTGCGTCGATAAGCCAACTCCACGCGCTAATACATTCCGCCGTAAGCTTTCACAATTTACTAGCTCCCCATTATGGGCAACCGCCATAGCACCATGCGCTGTATGCACAACAAATGGCTGGCAGTTCACCTCTTCCGAAGCCGCAGACGTCGAGTATCTCGTATGCCCAATGCCAAGGTTTCCTTTCAGTTTTCTCATTGAATCGTCATTGAATATGTGATTGATCATTCCCATTCCTTTGTGAACGTTGAAATTTTTTGTACTTTTACCCTCACTGGTGACGATGCCAGCTGATTCCTGGCCACGATGCTGTAACGCCACCAAACCCAAACAAATCACCTGAGCGACATCAATCTATACAAAAACGATGAAATTACGTAAAAGTAATAAAAAAAAAACAAATTCCAAAAACACATAAATTCAGAACTCACCTGTGTCGGCCATTCACCACATGCAATTGCACCAAACACACCACATTCATGTGTTAAACCAGATGTAACAGCACCACGACCCATTTCACCAGGTGATAAACGTTTTGGATTTATTTTCACTTTGCCATCCGATATCTGGTCACCATCACCATTCTCATTATTTATTTGTAATTTTTCCATTAAATCAAATGTTTTCCGTTCTGTTTCAATTTGTGTTTCACTACTTGTTTCATTCATATTCATTTGTTGTTCTTGTTGTTGATCGTTTTCCAATGAATTTCCACCACAGCTTGTTGTTGTTTTATTATTAGTATTATTTACAAAACTAGGACAATGGCAAATCTTATTTGTGTCATCATTATTTATTTGTTTATTAATTAATAAATAATTTTCCATTTCTATAATAAATAAAAATCATTAATAAGCGAAAAAGCAAAAAAAAAAAAAACACACACAAAACGCAAAACACTACATGAAACATGATGCAATAATTATAATATTTAAACACAATAATATTATGATTAATAAATAATCATAATCATAATAATAATGCGATTAATTAAATAAATAAATTTATTATCATAAACAAATCTCAAAAAAAAAAGAAGAAGAAGAAGAAAAAAAATCCACTGAATAAACACGAAAAACCGAAGTGAATTCTCACAAATTTACAACCACCCATTACCGACTTGGCTGTAATAAATTCAACGAAACAATTATTCTGTAAGTTAAACATGACTTATCCTCTTTTTTTTTTATTATCATTTTTTTTTAAATTTAAAATTGTGGGGTCGGGCTAATATAATTAATAAAAAAAAAAAAATTTTTTAAAAATCTAAAATGGGGTTAAAAAAAATAAAATTTCAATTGCGCGCACAACTTAAAAACTAAAATCACAAATTCACCCTACAAATGATCCACATAAATTTTCTTTTTTTTAATCCTAATCTCAGTGCCACAAAATGACTTAATGTTTTGTTAAGTTTTAAATCCGACAAACACGTGTAGGTTTACGGTTGAGCGAAATTAAAAAAAGAAAAGAAAAGAAAAAAAAACAAACTTAGGAGAGAGTCGTCGTCGTCGTCGCATGACTTAAAAAAAAAATTTTTTTTTGTTTATTTCTGCTATCAACAATTGATTAAAAAAAAAAAAAAAATTTGACAAACGAAAGTAAATGAATGAATGAAAGTGGATCAAGTAAATAATAAAAATCATTCGACTTAAAACGAATTATTTTATTACGTAGTCTCTAAGCCAAATGTTTGATGTTTTTTTTTTTTTACCTAAAACACAAAACAACGTAGCACACGCACCTAGTTTTTTTTTTTTTGTTAATTTAATTAACTCAGATCACCAAAAATAAAACAAACAAAAAACACAAATTAAAAAAATATATATTTATGAAGAAATAACTTGGTTTATGCTAAGTAAGCTAAATAATGTGTAAATTAAAAATGTGACTTAACTAGAACACTAGAAAAAATTGACTGATTTTTGTATTAACAGAAAAAAAAACAAAAACAAAAAAAAAAAAATGAAAATAAATTTAATTAATTATTATTAATATAAATATAAATATTAGTATTGACCCCCCATAGTCAGTTATCACTAAATAAAAAAAAATTTTATTACTTTCATTTCTCTATCCCAGCTTTTATCAATTTTTTTTTTTTTTATTATTTACAGTCATATCTCGACTTATATGGTGGTGGGCAGAGTTACGTAAATTTGTTGAATGTAAATCAACCAGCTCTCTGGTATCCAAAATCACGAGCTACAATTTTGGCAATAACTAGAGAAATAATTTTTTTATGAGAACAAACCCAACCGCCGACCCTATATCGCCCAATATTCCTCCTTATTGTTTTAATCCATCTGGATTTAATCGATTTTTTGCATAAAAAATTGAAGAAAAAAAGCTAATGGATCAGAACTTTGAGGAAAAAAAATTAATTCCAAATGGTCTGAAACTTACTTAACGTAGTAAATCGTTTTAGTCTCATTAGATTGGCTGGCATTCGATCAAATCTTATCGTAGCTTCGATATTTTAATGTTTATGAATTCAGAAAAGAATTATCTTTCGAAGCAGCAAATAATATATAAGGGTTCCGTGAACATTTAAATTTAATTCCGTTGATTAGTATGGATAATATTGAAAAATCAGTCATTTTAAATGATAAACCCTGGGTGACATAATATCGTAACAGGAGAACCAACTGTGCATATTTAATTTATTTTCTGCTATTGACATATCAACCAGAATAATGAATAATAAATCTTGTAGGCCTTTCATCATTATTATTATTATTATTATTCAAATCTAATTATTGATAAAAAATAATTTTGCAAAATAATAAACAAAATGATTTCAAGTAGATTTCTGTATAAAAAATAAATTAATTAAATAAATGTAATTATGCTAAAAAATGCTGCGGTTGTCATTAAAACGTACGAATAACAATCTGCCATTTACCGTGTGTTCTCTCCAAAACATTAATTCATTTCCAACCGCGTCTAGACTTTCGATATTTTTTTTCTTATATAATTATTCTAAATTGTTCTTAACATGATAATAAAATAGTTTGAGCATATTTTTGTAATCAGAAAGACGAAAAAAAAAAACTACAAAATGATGGAAGAAAAGCATAGAAACAACGAACCTGTTATGCAAGTTTAAGAATTTCTTTTCGTATTTTTTACATGGGTAATTTACCAAATGGCCCTTTCTCTCTCACTCTCTCTCTCTCACTTCTTCTGTTTATTTATTTAAAAAACATAAAATATGTTGCCGTTTTATGTTGTGTATGCATTAAAGGCATTAAAATTACAAGAAGTCATATAAAAAAAGGAAAAGAAAGCGGCATCAACAAAAATAGTTTATGAAAAGGATTTTTCTTTTTTCTTTTCTTTTTTTTGTTGTTGTAATAAAACATAAAGAAACACATGCTAAATGTTGGCAAGTCAAGGATTTTTTTTTATAATAGAGATTTAAATGCTTTATTATTTATTATTATTGTTATTATTAATAATTAAAAATACGAAAAAATTGTTTTTCAATAACAAAAAATAATTTTTTTATTTTTTTTTTGCTTATCAAAAATAATTAATTATTTAAATGTCAACAACTATGACATCATTAAAAAATTTATATTTTTTTATTTAATTCTTGATTAATTAGCACACAAAAATATATAAACAAATAATTAATAATCATAATAAAGCATAATAGAAAAGTACTTACTGGTGAAAAATATAGATGACGAAAAACACTTGTTGCGTCAAAATTAAATGACAAATAAAAAATTGTTTGTTGGTTTTTGCTGTTAATACCTTTTATGTTAATGTTAAACACCCTTAATACATATGAAAAAATAATAAAAACAAAATAAAACTTCACACAGCGTTTGTTTCAATTTAATTTCAACAATAATTCGTTAATTAATTTACTAGAAAAAATGCACTAAAACTGAATTTACACTGAATTAACTCAACCACGTGTTCTTTAGTACGCAATTTATAATAAACGACATGCTGTTGCATTTGATCAATGAATTATGTATCATGGTTAATTTTTGCTTGATTTATTTCGTACTGTAATACAATTCTCTTGTGTTTTTATTACTTTTTGGTTTTTTTTTTTGTGTATATTAAAAGTTTAATCAAACGAGATTTTATTTATTAATAATAATAAAAACAACAATCAACACCCGACAAAAAAAAAATTATTTACGACAATGTTGCGTGTGTTGAGTTTCAAAAATCAAATAAAAATCTCTCTCTTTGACTCACTTTTGACATTTGTAAGCGGCATTTTTTTTTTTTTTTTCTATTAACTTACCCCTCTAATTTTTGGACACGAAAGAAAATAAATGTCAACCGTTACAACCGGTTAAAATTTTTTAAATCTTTTATTACTAAATAGAACAATTAAATTATTATTTAATGTAAATAAAAATGAATTAAAAATATTATTTGTTATCCTATATTTTATTCTAAAAATGACTTTATTTATTATAATTTTATTATTAAAATAAATTAAATAAAAAAAATAAATTTTTTAATTATGTTTACTGACTATTTATTGTAAACACTGCATGCATTTACTCTACAGATGCGTTATCGCGTTTTGAGTACTCTCTTTCCTACTCTCAAAATAAAAAAAACACAAAAAAATACAAAAACAAATCATGCCATGTTTTTCATTTTTATAATGCTAAAGTTCTTTAATGTTAATTAAATTAAAAAATTAAATTGATGAATTGTTTTTTGATAATACATAAATAAATAATAATACATAATAATAATCCCTCCACAAAATAATAAAATTATTTATTTATTCTTTGATGAGTAAAACGTTAAATCTTTGAATTTGTTTTGTGTCTTTTAGTCAGATTTTTGTTTTCATTATAAACGCAACGCACGTGTTTTTGTGAATAATTAAATAAAATATTTCATAGAATAAATAATTAAATTTTGTTAGATTTTCTATAATGGCTTGTCCAAAAGAGAGTAAGTTTAATTATTTTAATTAATTAATTTTGATTTTGGTTATAAAAAACAATTTTAATAATAGTTGCTGGTGTTAAATTGGGCAACCTGTTGATCGAGGGAAAAACAAAGCAAATTTATGATTTGCCATCAATGCCTGGACATTGTTTGCTTTATAATAAAGATAGGATAACAGCTGGTGATGGTGTTAAAGCACATGATTTAGCTGGAAAAGCTGTAATCTCTAATCAAACAAATGCAAGAGTTTTTTCTATTCTCAATGAAGCAGGTAATTCGTGTTTTTTTTTTAAACTATTCAAGTGTTTTGTATTTAATTCGTTTTAATCCTGTTCAGGCTTAAAGACGGCTTTCGTTAAAACGTTGTCTGATTCAACGTTTATTTCAAGAAAATGTGCTATGATACCGATTGAATGGGTGGCACGTCGTATCGCTACTGGTTCGTTCATTAAAAGAAATCCAGGCGTACCAGAAGGCTACAGGTAATCCTTGAAATGATTTCCCCCGTTTTTTTTTTGTTCAATTAATTTTCATTTAATCAAATAATCAAATTAGATTCTCACCACCAAAGCAAGAAACATTCTTTAAAGATGATGCAAATCATGATCCACAGTGGTGTGAGGAGCAAATTATTTCAGCGAAATTTTTATTAAATAATCGTTTAATCGGTAATCAATTAAACTTTATTGATAATTCTGTAACCTTTTCAAATGTTGTGATCTAATTTATTTATTTTTCTGTTTTAATTTATGAAAAACACACAAAAAGGTCAAAACGAAGTTGATATAATGCGACGAACAACGATTTTAATTTTTGAAATATTGGAAAAGGCGTGGAGTACTAAAAAATGTTCTTTGATTGATATGAAAGTAGAGTTTGGTGTTGATGAGAATGGTGATTTGTTATTAGCGGATATAATTGATTCGGACTCATGGCGGCTGTGGCCAGCTGGTGATAAACGATTAATGGTTGACAAGCAAGTCTATCGGAATTTAACCACAGTAACCGCTGATGATTTGGATAAGGTGAAAAGAAATTTTAATTGGATTTTAGAGCAGCTAGAGAATATAATCCCAATACCAGACCATCTGATTGTTATTATTATGGGAAGTATATCTGATCATGACCATTGCAAGAAAATCGCTAAATACTGTCATGATTACGGTTTAAATGTTGAAATTCGTGTTTCATCAGCTCACAAGGGAACTGGTGACACGTTACGCATTATGCAAGAGTACGAAGGTGTTATCTCAAATTTAATTTTCATAGCGGTCGCTGGACGTTCAAATGGGTTAGGCCCAGTATTATCAGGGAATACATCATATCCGGTTATTAACTGTCCACCATGCACACCAGCAAATATGAATTTTGATATTTGGTCAAGTTTAAATATACCATCGGGTTTAGGCTGTGCAACGGTTATCTATCCAGAATCCGCGGCTATAAATGCAGCACAAATACTTGGCCTAAACAATTACCTAATATGGTCAAAGTTACGTGTCAAACAATTAAATAATTATATAATGCTGAAGGATGGTGATAAACAAGTAGCTGCTGGCATACAATAACTGTCATAAATAATATATTTTTATTTTTCTATAATTAACGCCAGACATATGCTCTGTTTTTTTATTATTATTATTATTATTATTTAATTAATAAATTGAATTTAATAAATAGAAAAAAAAAAAATAATTAGAATTCCCATATGCATTTATTGTTGTAATAAAATTTATTTTTTTTATTTTTTGTTTATCATAAGATAAGAAATAATTTTTTATTTTTTTTTCTCTCTGTTTTTAAGCATAAAAAGCATAGAAACAACAAATAGTAATAATTATTATTGATTATTACCTTACCGTCTCTTAAAATTTTATATTAAATTATTTGTTTTGTCATTGGTGATGTAGTCAACAAGTAGTAGTAGCAGTAGCAGCAACATCAGTAGTAGTAGCAATAGCAGCAGCAATAGCATGCTGACTGAACACTTTTATTCTGTCGCATTTAATTTACCTTTCATAGCACACACGAAAAACACTTTTTTTTTTATAACCTTGTTTGCTGTGTGGATTTGTTTTGAATTTCTTTAAATACATTTGCTATGCAAATAAAAACAGAAAAAAAAATTTACATATCTTTGCAACGATAACAACAATAACAACGAGACATACACACAAGATTATTAAATATATTTTTTGTGAAAAAATTGTTTTAAATTTAATCGTTTAATTAATTTGAAAAAAAAAAAATAAATAAAATTGCAATCAGAAAAATGAAAAAGTAAAAAAAAAAATAGATAAAAGGTTCAAGACAAGTTTATCTATCTATAAAGAAAAATAATAATAATAATTTGTGTTTGTCTGTGTATTAGGTAAAAGAAAATAATAAAAAAAAAATGTTTAAAAACAACAAAACAGGTTAATTAAAGTCAAATTTTTATATTATTTAATCAGAAATAAAACGTAAAAAGAAACAGTTAGTTAGTATAACAGTTGAATTTTAAACAGTCGTTGAAGTGGAACAAAAAAAAAAAAACAGTCAAAATGAGTGTTCATTCAAATGGTATCATTGAGGTACATAATATGCCAATCAGTATAATAACACGTCCAATACCATCAATATTAGATGATGATAAAGTTGATTCATTAATGAAAACATTAGAGGTAAGTAATTAAGGGTAAAATAGAAAAGAGAAACAAACTGTTTGGTTTATTGAATTAATAAAATTTTGTTTAAAGGATCCAAAATCATCAACAAACGTACCACCAATAGATGTATTATGGATAGAAGGCAGTGAGGGTGGAAATTATTATTACAGTTTCGGTGGATGTCATCGTTTTGAGGCGTATAAACGTTTAAAACGTGACGTTATACAAGTGAAATTAATTAAATCTTCATTATTCGATTTACAACATTATCTTGGTGGCAGCACACCGAAATCATTGAAATAAAAATAAAAAAACCATTAAATTCTTTTTCCTTTTTCGTTTTTTTTTAATTAATTTAATTTAATTTCTTATTAAATTTTCTAATTTTTTTGGCTCTTTAATACATTTTTCTGTCAATATTTCCACCTGTGTATCAGAACTAATTAATATATCATCCTCAATACGGATACCAATACCACGAAATTCTTCAGGCACATCTTGGCGATCTGCAGCTATGTAAATGCCAGGCTCTACAGTACAAACCATACCAGGTTGTAAAGGTAAACTACGGCTTACTGAGGATGTATCGTGAACATCCATACCCAGATAATGTGAAACATGATGGGGACAGAAGCTGTAAGCCATCTAAAAGCATAGAATTTTTTTTTATTAAAATACAGAGAGAAAAACAAAGTTGCTTACCTTTGCTAAGTCAATGTGTGCCAACTCTTTTGGAATAATACCAATTTCTTGTAGATAAACACCTAACTTTAAGCACATTGTATCAAATAATTCATCTAATGTTTTCCCACCCTCCTTTAACAATGTATCTAATAAGAAATAAATTGATTACCGATGCTAATAAAAAATATTTTATTCCGTTTTTTACTTATTAATTCCTTTTGGATTGTGCACAGAATTTCATAAAGAACTTTTTGTGTTGATGTGAACTGTCCATTGATTGGCCATGTACGTGTAATATCACTGCAATAACCTCCATATTCACAACCTTCAAAAACAAATACACACAGAGTAAGTAATTATTAAATAAATAAAACAAATTTATTCTATTCTATCACCTGCATCCATTAACACCATATCACCGCTGTTAATAATCTGTGAATTATTTATATAATGTATTGTTGTTGCATTTTTACCACTCGCCACAACCGGTGGATATGCCAAAAAATTTGCATTTTTCATACGACAATTATAATCCACTCGTGCAAATAAATGATGCTCAGAATCACCGGGTTTCGAATCAGAAATGGTTTTATTTATACTCTCTGATGCAATATCACAGGTTTTACGCATTAATTTTATTTCACTTGGTGATTTAATAACACGTAATTTATGTATAAATGTTATTGGTGATTCGGATGTATTTGGATTAATTTTACTTAAGCATGTATCAACAATATTTGTGACATCCGGTAAATCCGATGTGCATTTATCATACCAAAATGTAAATGTTTTATGTGTGGCCATATATCGGTCTAGATAGTTTGTTAATTTTTTTATTGGATATGATTCGTCAACACCGTAAAATTCAGGTGCAACATCAACGCCAGTACGTACACCTTCCCATAATTCAGAATATTTATCTTTTGGCCGTACAAACAATACACTTTTTGTATGACACTCATTATCAATGAACATAACCAAAACGGAATCTGGTTCTAAGCAACCAGATAAATATAAAAAATCTGAATTTTGACGGAACACATACGGTATCTTATCACTCATATATTTTTTTGTTGAAGACGGAATCACAACCTATAAATTATCGATAATTGGTTTATCTCATTTAAAATAAAAAATATAAAAATTTAACCTACGATGTGATTATGTAAATTTTTATTTAAATCAAGTGCAAACTTCTGTATACTTTGCATTAACTTTACTCTGCGTTCTTTAATCTCGCCTAATGTAATCCCTTGGATCAATTCACCTGTTTCCAGTAAATGTGGATGAGTTTGAGGTGTCGGCTGTCCATAAATATTCATTTGTGAATTTCTTAATTTTCTGATATTCGTTTTAACACTTGTTTCAACATTAGAACCACTAATACTTCTACTAGAACTAAAAGTTCTTAAATATTGTGAATTAAAATTACGAAGCTGTGTCCCATCTAAGTGGATTGGATAATTTTGTACATAACCTAAAAGTAAAAACGAAAAAACTTTTTAAAACAATTAATTTTATTACGTTTTTTTAACAATACATTACTTTTGATTAGTATTTTATTATAAATATTCTTTAATTTATAACAATTATTTAATTTAGTTAACATGATTCTATAAAAATAAATATTTATTCTTTTTCTTTTTTTTAACGTTTATTCTCGTTGATTTTTATTATTATTATTGGAATTAAAATTTCCAATTGCAATCTGACATATTACAGCAAAGAGAGTTGTTGAGAAATTCAAACACTCTCAAATTTTGCTTAGTGCTCGCACGTGCTGTTTGTTTTGACTTTTCACAATGTCAAATAAATAACATGAAGCTAGTAACGTAAAATTTATTGATAAATATTTGATTGAAATGAATAAAAAATTTTTCTTTATTTTTATTTTTATAATCATTTTACATTAATTATTAATAAGTCAAGAGTAAATAGAAAACTAAATAAATAAAAGAGAAAGAAAAATTGATTTTTGTTGTACATTCACTTTAAGAAAACAACAAAATCATTTCTCCCCTATGTAAAAGCTAAAAATAATACAAAAAGTAAGAAGAAGAAAATCCACTTGACATAAAAATAATAAAACAGCAAAAACAAAAAAAAAAGAGCAATGCGATCAAGGGAATTTATTTTTATTATTCCTTATCAATATTTAATCTTCGTCACTTTCCTTTTATTTTAATTTGATTATACTTAATTAATATGTCAGTATACTTTGTCAGATAAAGACGTGTTTTTTCTTTTAACTTTTGTGTTTCCGTTTCTATTCTTACTCTGTGAAAGAATAAAAAACTTTTGTTTTATTTATTTGTGTTCAGAGTTTCAAACGAATCAGCCAGTGTTTTGTATTTTTTTTGTGCTTCTCATGTGTATTTTCTTTATCACTTCTGGATAAATATCAAATCAAGTTTTAGTTAAATAATTAATCTATGTGCGAGATGTCCTCTCACCAAAATTTATCTGAAGTAAGTAAAATTCATTGACACAAATTTTCTGTTGACCACATTTCATTATAAAATCTCTCTTAACAATGTTTTGTGGTCAACACTGGTGATATTGTATTAATTCATAATAATTAAAAATAATTAAATAAAGTTTAATAAATCAATACAGGAACATCCAAGAAATCTGATACCTGAATTGTGTAAACAATTTTATAATTTAGGATGGGTGACTGGTACTGGTGGAGGAATTAGTATTAGGCTTGAGTAATTCTTCTGCTTCTAATATAATTCTTTCATTAAATTTTTGTTTGTTTCTTTATTAAGTGATGAAATTTATATTGCACCATCCGGTGTACAAAAGGAACGGATTAATCCTGAAGATTTATTTATACAGAACATGGATGGGGATGATGTTCAAGTGCCACCAGATTATAAAAAGTAAAACCAATTTTTTTTTCTTTTTTTATAAAATTAAAATTTTTGATTTCATTTAAAGACTAACGAAGAGTCAATGCACTCCATTGTTTATGGTTGCATACAAGCATAAAAATGCTGGCGCTGTTATACATACACATTCCCCAAACGCTGTTATGGCAACATTGTTATGGCCAGGAAAGGAATTCCGTTGTTCCTACCACGAAATGATTAAAGTTTGTCCAGAAAATTTATCCGTCTTGTAAATTATTTAAATTTTGGTTTTTATTAGGGAATTTACGATAATGAACTTGGACGTAATTTACGTTATGATGAGACATTAGTTGTGCCAATAATTGAGAATACACCGTTTGAAAGGGATTTAGAAGAACGAATGTATGAGACAATAAAAAAGTATCCGGGTACAACAGCGATTTTAGTCAGACGTCACGGTATTTATGTATGGGGTGATACATGGCAAAAGGCTAAAACAATGTAAGGACTAATTTGTTTCGTAATTTTTCTGTTATTTTATTAAATAATTATTTACAGGACTGAATGCTACGATTATTTATTTGCATTAGCCGTTGAAATGCGTAAGTGTGGACTTGACCCATCTAAAGGACCTGAAGTGTATGAGTTACGTTAAATTATTTGTTTGCTACAAAAGAAACAAGCTTTAAGCTTTATAAAAGTTCAATTATCAAGATTAATTAATTAATTAAGTAACTAAAAATGACCAAATTTATATTAGAGATTTTATAGCAATAATAGATGAATAGAGCGCTCAACATATCTCTGTAAATCTACCTGTAATTGTGTTTTGTAAATGTTTATCCATTTAATAAAAATATATTTCTTATTGTTTAATATTATTATAATTATTTATTATAAATAAAATATTAATAATTAATTAAGAAGCAATAAATAAATATAATAAAGAAGAAACCCCTAAAGAAGAAATTTTATTTTATTTTTTTTTTGTTTTTTTTTTTTTTGTGTTTTGTTATTGACGCGCCACTTTGACTGCATTTAAATTAGTAAATTAATTATTTATTACAAAGTTATTAAAAAAAAATTGATTCCTCCATACGTTGTGTAGTAATTTTTTTTTTTTTTAATTTTACAGTCGATGCAATAACCACCCACAACCACAATAGCGTTACGCAGAAAAAAAAAAAAAAATAGAAGAAATAGAAAAAAAACTTCATACAGGGAATAACTGATAAATAATCTCATATTAGAACAACAATTATTACGATTGGGCTTAACACATCTGCTTTTTTTCGGTATCGTTTAAAAAAAGTTTCAGTTTCACTTATAACGATTATTCAGTTACAAATTATTTTGCCCCTATTATTCTCGTTAGAAACCCTGTCATGGGATTGATAATTTTATATTAAATTATGGAAATTATGGCATTTTATGTGTGGTTTCTTCTTAGTTGTAAAAAAAATATCCAAGTATCATGTTGATCCCTAAAGAATATCCCAGATTATTCTTAATCGAAGAAAATCAGTAGAAAATGTAATTTATCTAGATACGCACAGAGCGAGTAATTATTTACCGAAACCACATTGCGACACAGATAAATTATCATCAATGATTACACCCTTTGGATAACGGGCCACAATACAACACCAGGTATTTACCATATATAAAAACATTTTACTGTAAATAATGACAAATTGGCTTACGAAGCTTAAGCACACAGAAGTTAAACATTTTTTTTTATTTTTCACACACAATTAATTAAATATTACCTTTACTAACCGCACCCCATAAAACCAAGAAAACAATACATTTGTATTAATTACGTAATTAAATAAAATAGAATTTTTTTTTTATTTACTTTAGTTTTATCGAAAAAAAAAAAATTATTATGCGATTCTGCCTTCTGAAAGAAATTTCTGTTTTTCCCTTATTTTTTTATTTTTTTTTTTTTTGTTCTCTGCAAATGATTTACGTTTTAATTAAGTGTTTTAACTACATTAACAACCCGAAATTTAACAATTTTTTTTTTATTTCTATTTAATAGCTTTAAACGGGAAGGGTAAACAAATTAAGTAAAAGCTTCGCCGTTTTTATTATTTAAAAATAAAAAAATTCTATTTTGCGACACACACAATCAATAATTTATTTACTTTAATTAAAATTTAATTAATGTGAGAAAAGAAAAGACAAAAATAAATTAAAAAAAAGGAAGAAAAATCGTTGCAAAGGAATTATTAATGAAGAGGAGAAATATAAGTTGGTTGGTTGGCTGGTTGGGTACAGTGCTGAACTTTTCTTATTGATGTGGGTTGTTTAACAAAACAAAATGGAAAAAATTTTTTTTAATAAATAAATAATCGAAAAAAATTCCAGCAAATAGCAATTAACGTAATTAAATTTAGCAATTCTAGAAGGATAAAGCTGTTTGTCCTTAAAGCATAATAACAGAAAAAAAAAAACAAATAATCGTGTCTTTAAGCCACCCAAAATATTGTTTTCTTTTCTAACAAACAAATAAGTTATTAATCCTCGTCAATAAAAATAATAATAATAATTCCTGTGGAAATAAACAAAACAAACATCGATTACCTTAGGCGAGCTTTTTCGTTAAGCCTCCTTTTTTAATTATTATTGTTGTTACAGGACTTTTCTGCATAAATTTTCTGTTTTTATTATCGAAGCATCTTAATAATCAAGTTCATTAAAGCGCAAAAATTTTGTGTTTTTCTGTGAGAAATATTAACAATCCACCAAAAAGTAGGCAAACAAATAGCGAAAAATTAATCTTCTTAGAAATGTTCCATCTTCATAAATATTCATTGCTATAACCATCCAGCCAAGCAAATGATAATGATTATTAATTCAGCGAATAGAAATGACAATACTAACCCTTCAACAACATAGAATAAATCATTTTTTTTTTTAAACATATTTTCCATTAATAAAACCAAAAAATTAAAAAATGTACAAACAAGAGAATTGAGTTGTTTTTATATCGATATATACGATGTATATGCATAACAAAAGCTCTGTTGTATCGGCGTACACGTTTTTGACCATCCTCATCTATCATAGAAAAATCACCCACAATCGCAAATAATAACAAAAAAAAAAAACGCCTGTAATACTGCTTGTTATTTTGTTTGTCTATTTTCTTGTATATAGACAGGATAACGAACATTTATAGGAATAATAACATACAAGACGGAAAAAATAAATAAATATATTTCAGTTGATGTGAAATTGTCGATGGGATAACTTGCGTTCCGTACCGTTTCATATCTATATTTGCGTTGCGTTATACATCGTTTACTCCTTTTCTTTATAATATAAAACCATCGTTTACATTATGTTTAGTGTGTTCGAATAAATTGCATTAAAAGGACGTCTTTGGTAATCATAATTCAGTACAGAAAAAAACTCGTCTTCAAACTAATGTAAATGAAAGTGTAATAACGAAAAGTAAACATTTTGGCGTAATTTAATTAAAAACATAAATTTTTGATTGATTTCTTTAATTATTTTTCTCTATCACAATTATAATCGGGTTTTTATTTAATTTAATTATAATATAAGTGATTGATGCGATATTTATTTATAACTGATAAAAAAAAAAAAAAAAAAAAAAATCCTAACTTTTTGATTGCATACTTTACCGTAACAATAAATGCTTAAGCTTTAAGTGTAGAAAAGTTCAATAAAAAAAAAAATTGGAAAAAACTCTTCTTTTTTTTTTTAATAATAATAATTAAAATTGATTCTTGATAATAATTGTGTGTGGTGTGTGATTTTATAAGCTGTTAATGTGTTTAGAAAAATTAAAAGAAGAAATTGAATTAAAGCTTTCGTTAAACGTTAAAGAAACTCTTCTTTCAAAAAAAAAAAATTAATTAAATCTAATTACATTTAGATAAACAATTTTTTTTTTTTTTAATGATTTATTTGCTTAATAAAAATATTTGCAACAGCAAATTACCGTACCCAAACCGATAAACCACCCTTAGTTACTGTTTTGTTTGTTTGTTTATTTTATGTTTATCGTTCCTTTTTCCACTTCTTTTATTTCATATTTTTTATTATTATTATTCTCATTATTAATGTAATTATTAATTAATAAAATAAAATAATAAATATTTTTTATTAATTAACAAAGAGATGAATATTTTTTATGGTTGTCGTTTTATGATTTTCGGTGTTTTATATTTCATTTAATAATAACGAAGAATTTTTTTCTTTTAAACCATCCCCTAAATTTGTGTTTCTTAAATGGATGATTTTTGGTGGTGATTTATAGAAAAAGCTAAATCTGGTAAATTCGGTTGTAACGCAAATGTTTAAGGAACACAAACCATAACCATCACTTCCTGTGTGAATATCCACTAACGTCATTAATACATGTTTTGTGTGGCTTTCTTTTAATTATTTTTATTTCATAACAATTTACAAAATACGTACATACACACACACTGAAGCCTTCTATTAAAATAAAAAAATAAAATAGAAAAAGAAAAAAGGGGAAACCAACAGCAAATTATATCACAAAAACAAATCTCCTTTGTGATATGATTTTAGATAATTTCTAATTAAAGACTTGGGTTGGCAAATGCATTCAAAATTTTAAGTTGTGGATTCTATAACATTCGTTAACTAATAAGAAAAAAAAAAAATTAATAATATATAATCACAGAAGTAATAAAAATAATTTAACAGAAAAAGAAAATATGAGAGAAGAAATTATATGAAAGCTTAAAGTATTATCATTATCATTAGCCGTTATAAATAACAAATATTATATAATTTAACTTAATTTAATAATTATGAATAATTTTTTTTTTATTTACTGTTGTACCAACAGGCATCCCCAGATTCTTCTCCCTTTATTTCCCATTGTTGCTAATCAAATTATACCAGTTCGGTTGTTGTATTAGATGTGCTACGTTAACAATACTGCTGCACAGGGGGACAACACAATTTTCACAATTTTATTTAGTCCAAAGTAATCATATTTCCTCGGCGATTGATAGATTTTTTTTTTTTTTTTAATTTTATTTTAATAAATTATTATTAACGTTAGTGACTTACTTTACTGTATTGAATATATCGAATCGTTACCAATATTATTTTTTTTTTTTTTATTTAAACGAAAGCAACGAAATTCGTTTTAAATTAAATTTAATTAATTAAATGAATTTTCAGGTATTTATTATAATTATTTAGAAAATAAAGTTTTAATTATCTTGATTAAAAATAAATAAAACAGAAGTACGTAAAAAAAAAAAAAAAAAAACTTTTGTGTAGAGTTTGAAAAAAGTTTTTTTTTTTATTTTACCTTAAACAAACATGTGGAATGGTAAATGCCGTAATATAAATAGTATAAAAAATGGTCGTGGCTGTGGTGTTAATATAATAAATGATAATGATAAAATAATAAAGCAAATGAATAGTATAAAAACGAATGATGGTAGCACAATTGATGGTCATTCAACGATAAGTTCCGGTGATGTATCTGTATCGAGTTCAGAGATGCATTGTTGCAGTGCTGAGGCTAGAAATCCGGCAATGAAACGTGGCAGACAATTGCAATTAATACAGGCAATATACATAAATGCATGGTGGAATATAGAGATATCAAAATTAAATTTAATTATTTATTACAGATGGTTATTCTACCATTTATACCGATATTAGCATTAATTGTGCAAACCTCACTCAAACTGAACGATGTTTTGATTTATCGTATGGAAGTTTCAAGCATTGAGACCCAGGTAAGGTTGACTCCTTGACTAACTCATTATTATTATTATTAATAATCTAAAAAGGGGTAGAACAAAATATTCTGTTTATCTAGGGAAAATTCATGTTTCTGGAATAAAATTACACGCAAAAGTGCTTTGTTGAATTTTTATGTTTAATTTTTTTTTTTTTTTTTTTTTTTGACACAGCATAATTAATTCATGAATAATTGTGGGTGTGAATATGTTATTTATCCTTGTTTAATATTTATTTTATTTATGTTAAATTAAATTGAATTGAATACGATAACGAAAAAAATAATTTGTGCGTGGCAATGGCAACAGAAATACCCAACTAAGTGACATTGACACAATTAAAATTGATTCAATTGTGCGAGCCAAATTATTATTAAGGACGAATTTTTGTTTATTTGTTTTTTTTTTTTTTTTTTTTTGAGTAAATTGCTTTTTGTGGGAAAAATTTACGTGGGTGAAAGCAGCTTTATTGGCGAATGATTTTCACTCATGTTGTTAGCTTTTACAGACAAACAACTAGTGAACCGAGTAGCTCTTACTGTTATTTTATTTAACTGAAAAATATTCCCACTATCATCTTAACTATTTAAAAGCTAGCAAAACTGACTAAAACCACAAACCAAAAAAATGCTTTTTTTTTCATGTATTCAACAGGTAACAATAGCAACTGATTTGGGAAAGGTTGTTACCCGTTTACAACTAGAACGTTCTGAGGTTGCTTTCTTTATATTCACTAATGGCAGTAAATTACGGTATGTATCATGCTCATGTAATTTAATTTAATTTTTAATAAAAAAAATGTTTGTAAAGGAATTACCTTGAAGAACGTAAAGTTTAATAAAACAAAAAATATTTCCATCACTTTCACTGTGCGAATAATAAACGAGTATCAAGTAACAAAAAAAAAAATAAATAAAAAAAAATTACTAAAGATTAAAATAGAAACTGATAAGGATACGTTAGCTTTTTATTTATCTGTCTTATATAAAAGCTTCTATTTTTATAGTAATGTCCTTGAACGCTTCTCACATATCCATTTTCGTTTATTCATCGCTAATAAAAATAACTAAAAAATAAATAAAATTATGATAAATTTAAGTGTTTATGGTACATTAACTCCTTATATTTCAGCTCGAATTTAAAGCAACGTTTTGCGGTAACGGACGAGGCCCTTAATAATATGACAACATGGGATGAGGTAAGTGTCTCCGCTATGGAGGAGGATGGCGTCAAAGTAATGCTTAATCGCTCTGAATTTATAAACAGGCTTAATGATTTTCGGTAAGTCAGTATATCATTTCCTTAATTATTATTTAAGTAATACGATCATAGCAGAGAGGGTGTTTTTAATTAAAATGTCACGTGCCGTAGCATAAAAGAAAAAGATAAAGCGGCAAAAATAAAAACCTTTAAAGAGCTGGTTTTTTGGTTTGTTTGAACAACAAAAATATAAACGAACCAAGACAAAAGCTTAAACAAAGCTTATAAAATACATTTATTTTTTTCTTTTTTTTTTACAATTAATTATTTGTTTATTTGTTCGCTTATTCAACTTGCTTTTTCTTTTATTTAATACACACAGTTCGAGTCACGTAACTAATATAAGAAAAAAAAAATTTCTTGTTTGCATTACACTAAACAAAACCGACAATAATAACATAAAAATAAAAAAAAAAAGGAAAATTAAATCAAAGAAATTAATTTTACTTTAAATAATAATAATAATAATAATAAAAAAGAAAATTATTTCTGGGTGGTATTAGGGGTAAATAATGTGGTATTACAACGGCTTGCGTTTTGATTTCTCTCTATCTAGCTCTATTTCACTAAAAGAAAATTTGTTTGGTTCTTTGCTAAAAAAGTCTTTGCTATTTTTATACCAGTTTAGTTTTCGTTTTAAAAAAATAGTATTTTTTTTTTTATAATTAATTAATTAAAATTCTGATTACAATGTATAGTGAAAAAATAAGTTCAGAAGATAGTGGAATTCTGCAGGTAATGTCCTGGTATACAAAGGTAAATGCAGCAATGCTGGATCATTTAACGAAGCAAATAAAAGAAACTGATAACAGTGGCGTTTGGAGGTTGTTAATTCATGTTTTTATTTTTTTTAAATTAATTAATTAATTAATTAAAAATAATTAATTTCTCATAGATATTTAATAAGTTTTAAAAATTTATTAAAAAGTATTGAATGCTTTGGTATATCATCTGTATATGGAATAAATTATTTTGGACGTGGTATACTTGGTACAGAATCGTATGTAAATTATATCAGTTACGATGTGTTGGGTAAAGATTTATTAAATGCGTCGTTAAATTATGTGCCAACATTAAAATTATTATATAAAAATTTAACATTATCTATGGAGAATTATGGAACAATTAAAAAATGGTAAAAAAAAAAATATTGCAAGGATTTTTTTTGTGGTTATGTGTATAAGCGATAAAATAGATAAATGTTGACGCGAATAAAAAAAAAACACTTTGCAATTTTAATTTACTAATTATTAGCAGTAAGTGATAAAAAAATGTTTTAATGTTTGTAGGGGACATATAATAGCGCATAATAAAAAACGAGAACCAAACATTGAAGATGCTATTCATTATTATGATTCTATGGCGACTTATGTTGATGAGTTACGTAAATTACAACGGGATCTACGACGTAGTATACGGTAAACGTTTAATATCCGTGTTATAATTAATTGATTTTTACACTTAATTAATTATCGTTGGTTTATTACAGGGATGATGTACATCAGAATTTGCGTGATGCCAGCGATAGTGAAGCGATTGGTATCATAATACTAATTGTTGTCCTTTTAGTATCGCCAATAATTATTATTTTGGTTAGAAATGCGGTGGCAACAATACAGTTGTATGCGGTTAATTTAGCACAAAAGGCAAAAGAATTAAAAATCGAAAAATGTAAGAGTGATCAGTTATTGTTCCAAATGCTACCACCTAGTGTTGCGATGCAATTAAAACAGACACAACAGGTGCCCGCTGAGTATTATGAATGTGTCACCGTTTACTTTAGTGATATCGTTGGATTCACGGAAATCGCTGCAGAATGTTCCCCTTTAGAGGTTTCTAACTATACTAAAAATAATTTTTTATCTTATTTAATTAATTAATTAATTTTCTACAGGTGGTAACATTTTTAAATTCCATTTATAAACTATTTGATGCGCGTATTGAATGCTACAACGTGTATAAAGTGGAAACTATTGGTGACTCTTACATGGTTGCTTCAGGGTTACCAGTCAAGAATGGTAATTAAATAATAAAAAAAAAATTAATTTATATTTACTAGAGATTAATATAAAAAAAGAGTTTATTAGGTAATAAACATGCATCGGAAATAGCAACAATGGCATTGGACTTACTGAGTGCTTCACTGTTATTCAAAATTCCGCATAGGTTTTAACACTTTTTTTACTGGTTTCCAACTATTAAAACTTTTTTTAATTGTTTTTTTCTAAAAATTTTTTTTTTGTAAAGATCATCAGAGACGTTACAAATACGATGCGGTGTTCATATGGGGCCTGTCGTTGCTGGTATTGTTGGCACAAAGATGCCACGTTACTGTTTATTTGGGGACACAGTTAATACAGCTTCACGTATGGAATCTACTGGAGAAGGTAATTAATTCTTATTAATCTGTTAAAGTTTTTATTAAATATTAAAAAAAAAAAATCTACAAAACAGCATTGAAAATTCACATCTCAGCTGAGGTTAACGATGCTCTACAAGCGATTGGCGGTTTCAAAACTGAACATCGTGGTCTAATCGATGTTAAGGTATTAATTAAACAATTAAACATTATTTATTTACTTCGTTTATTAACAATAAACAATAAATATAACTAGGGTAAAGGTTTAATGAATACTTATTGGCTGACATGTCGTGATGGTCCGATGCCTGTTTGTGATGAAATCGCATGGTTTGCAGACATGCAGCCAGTATTCTTAAAAACAATTAAAAATGATTGTAAATTAAATAATTAAAAATTTATTTATTTATCTATTTTTATAATAAATATAAATTATTTATGTTTTATGTAATTAATGAAAGAAATTAAAAAAAAAAAAAAAAAAACTTTATTTATTGCAAAAAGAATAAAAGTCGAGACATTTTGTGTCTTTGCTTTCGATTTTTCTTTTAATTTTTCATTTTAATTCTACTTAATATTAAATGTATTTTATGTTAAATGTTTTAATTATTATCAAAAAATAACATATAACTTAATTATTTATTATTATTAATATTATTATTATTATATTTATGTAATTTTGTATTAAAAAAAGAACCCCGAAAAAAATAATAAAAAATAAAATTTGATGTTTTGTATAGTGGAAAAAATACAAAAAAATCTTTTTATTTAACACTATAGCCGTCTATCGGAAACATATAATACGAAAATACATAATGTGTCTTGGATAAATGAAATATTTTTTTTTTTATTAAAATTTTCAAGCATCATTTCAATCAAATTAATCATAAAAAAAAAAACCTAATTAAATAAATAACAAAGTGAAATCATTTAATTAGAAAAAATAACAAAACTTAAAAAATCATTTCTTAAGAGACTGCTATTTAAATTTACCAATTGTAGTATTAAAAAACCGTCAAAATGTATAAGAAATTGTGCAACACAGAACGTTTATTGACTTTTAGATTGAATAGATCAATAAATTAATTTGAATAGAAAGGTAAATGATTATTAAATTTAATTTAATGTTATTTTTTTTTAATGTTGTGGTTGCTGCTAGTTCGTTGCTGCTGCAACTGCTGTTACCTGCTACAAGTTGGTTACAAGTTAGTAACAAGGAACATTTGATGAATACCTTTATTCTTACTGGTGACCATCGGAATGGAACCAAAATTAATAAATAAATTATACTCTTTAACCGGACGCTTTAATTTGTTTATTATTATAACAATTATAATATTCTTGGCATTTTTTTTAATACCTTTTATACCTTAACCCAAGTGTTTGATAGTTTTTGTGTTTTTTATTTCATTAAACTTCTTCATTCGCTACGTTTTTATTTGTTTTTTCACAAAATTCATGTCTTATTTGGCAGGTAAAAACTGTTAAAATTTTTTAAAAATTGGTAGATCTTATCATTCTGATGAAATTTACATACAAACGTTAAGTAATTTTACCACAAAAAAAAAAAAAAAAAACGTTTTAAGAAAGTTTCTCTTGCAATTTTTTTTTTTCGGTAATTCGATTAAAAACAGAGGACTTAAAACAGAAATAAACAGTAAACAGAAATAACAGAAAATTCGGTGAGATATTAAAAATTCTGTTGCTCTCATCTAATTATTAAAAAACATTTTTTATTTGCAAGTGAGATAAGACACAAACCACAAATGTAACAACGATGTCAAACAAGGAAAATGCATTTCTTGATGTTACGCGTACATTCGCAAGAAAACTGAATAAAAACTGAGTAAATAAACCACATCCTGTAAATAATAAATTATTTTTGATGACTGTTACAAGAAAGCTGCAAACAAAAAAAAAAGCGAAAACTAACTCTGGCATGGCAAATAAAACTCCAAAAAACTCATCACTCGGTAATGAAATTTTATATTAAAAAAAAAAAAAACGACGACACACCGCAGAGCATTTATTCATTCATATCTGTGCGAATTAAAACATTTTTTAAAATTATTTTTAATTAATCTATCTGCAAAAGAAAGCATTTTTATTTTTTTTTTTTGGTTAATTATTTTGTAAAAAAGAAAACCAAAGAACAGCAATAAAGTTCAAAGTCATAAGTCAGTCGAAGTTTTTTTTTTTCTCGTTTTATTTTATTACTTTAATCATTCATCTGCAACAAGTGTGATAAAAGTTTGGAAAACTAAAAAGAAAAAAGCTTTCACTAAACTTAACCGACACTAATTGAATTAAGAAAATTTGATTTAATATAAAAACAACCTAAACAGCCCATTAATAACAAAAAAAAAAAAAAAATGTTCACATAGTAAAAATGGTCATTTGGGAAAGGTAATCAAATTTACCAAAGCTCTCATGTAAGCTTTAATGGATGTAGTAAAAAAAAATTAAATTTTTAATAATGAGTTCTCTCTCTGTCTTATATTTAATTAAATTTAATCGTATTTATCAGGGTTTTACGTTTATTTTTATCAGAAATAAAAACTTCGTACTAGAAAATCAACTTTGTGCAGAAATTCAATTGTACATAGGACAGAGCAATTTAAAATCAATTACATGCTGCATGATGTGCATCGAGAACTAATAAATTCAATTTTCTATTATCATTAAATACATAAATTGTGCGCTTTTGGTTTTTGTGTAATACTCAACAAACCACATCAATAACAATAATGACACTAATAAAATACCAACAAACGATTTCTTTCACTTCTACCATCATCGGTTCTTGTTTAACAGCAACAACAACAAGTTTTTTTTTCTCTACTGTTGAATATTAGTTTAGTGCGAGCGGTTGATCTGTTAAGTCGTGTTTTTCTGTGCATGGTAAAAGTTTTACATTAAACATCCATAATGTGGTTTGATTAACATAAAAAAAATTGAAATAGTAACAAAAATCTAGTGATTTGTGT
This sequence comes from Ptychoptera albimana, assembly GCA_961205885.1. Classification (NCBI taxonomy): domain Eukaryota; kingdom Metazoa; phylum Arthropoda; class Insecta; order Diptera; family Ptychopteridae; genus Ptychoptera; species Ptychoptera albimana. Next base: position 31,862,120 of record OY540802.1, on the reverse strand, counting down.
CGTTTGAAGCAAAATATATATATATATATTTTTTTGCCAATTAATTGGCTTAATCAGCATTCATTGAAAATATTTTAATTAATTTTATTTATTTATTGTGAAGTGTATAAAGAAAATAAGTCCAGTAGTAAGTGGCAATAAGAATAATAGCAAGCAGCAACAGCAGCAGCAGAAGAAGAAGAGAAAAAAAAAACATCAACAGCGAAAAAGTGTGTCAAGAAAGTTCGTTTTGTTCGTTTGAGAAGTAGAATCAGCTTATTTACCTTTTACAGTGTTGACTTTTATATTATTTATTTTATTAAGAAAATCAGCAGACAGAATAATTTTACTTTAATTAAATATTATAAAACTAAATTTTTCATTTTTCACATCGACATTTATTATTGCTGGATTCTCTTGAGTTTTATTTATGAAAGAAACGAAAATAAAAAATTTTCTTTCTTTCTTTCTTTTTTGCGTTTGTTGTTATTAAATTTCTATTAAAGATCGAATTGTGTTTTGTGTGGCGATAAACTCATTTGCTGAATTCTCTATTGTATTAATAAATAATCAGAAAACAAAAAAAAATATTTAATTAATTAATGAGATTTTAAAGAAAAAGAAACGAAAAGAAAAGTGAAAAAAGTGTTTTGCGTTTATCAGTCAGTAATCAGCTAGTTGGAAATAATATTGTAAAAGCATTGGAGAAACATGATTAATTGGATAAATAATTAAAAAGATTTTTTTTTATATACATACTACAGTAACCAAGTAAGTTTTATCAATTTTTATTCATCTAACTAATCGAAATCGTAGAATAAAGCAACACAGTGGACGCACTAAAATCACTGCCTTGTAATCCACGATTTACAAGCAACACACACCAATTTAATTTTTATTAAATATAAAAACCCCCTTCAAGAAACATTCGTCAACGAAAGAAACTCTTCGAATCAACAGATTCCAAAACGAATTTAGAAACGAATGGAAAGAGAAAAAAAAAATCATTTTTGCAATTTTTCAAACATAAATCATAACGAAAAAAATTCAGTCAAGCATAGAAAATGCTTTTCCAAAAAATTATTGAAAAAGCACAAAAGTGTATCTCATTTAGAAAAATCAATGAAATTTTGTTGTAAGAAATCAAAATTCCGCTTAAACTTTGAAAGCATACAGAATTGGAAATGAAATTTATTCAGGCTTAAAAAAAAAAAAAAATTTTTTTTTCTCTGTTTTTGATCATAATTATTATTATTTTGTCATGACTGAAAGGTTTTTTTTTTTTTTTTAATAAATTATATAGAATTATACAGATGTTTTTATTTATTATTCCCATAATTTGGCATTTTTTTTTTTTTTTTATTTTATTAAATGTTTTGTTTACTCTATCAATGCTGTTGTTGCTGTCGTTATTGTGTCATACAGGTGTAATTTTGATTTATTTGTTATTTGTTAACATAATTAAAACCAGAAATGATTTTTATTATGGTAATTAAGCTGTAAAATATTATAGAAATTATTTGGAATTATTTTTTGCTTTCTTTCTATCTGTGTGTTTATTTAACTGAGAAAGTTTCTTGTTTGAAAAGTTACCGAGTAGATACAGGGTCTGCAACTAACCACAGTAGAATTATTCTTTTTTCTTAATCTGTAGCGTTATTCTCTACTAAAAAACAGAGCTGGATTAATATGGATTTATAATATTAAATCAAACTACAGAAAAAATATTAAAACAACTCAAGGAAATAAAAAAAAAATATTCCACCAAGCCTGCAGTCGAAAAAAAAAGCATAAAACTATATACATACAGAAAATTAATAAACAAAGCAAAGTATAGCAAAAAAAAAATAAAAAAATTAAATTCCTGTTTGTAATATAAAAGCACAGATAAACGATAAAATAATTAATATTAAAAGCTGAAAGTAGAATTAAATTAAAATTAACAAAATAATTCAAGGTAAAGCTAAAACAGATTGCTGTACACTAGAAATGTTCATGCTTGATGTTTGTTATTTAAATGGCAAAATGGTATTTGTTTTTAAATGTTCAAAAAAAAGCATCTTGTATGTTTTGGTTATATGTAAATAAGATAGATACCAATGTTTAGTTACAATCAGTTGCCTTTTGCTTTTTTTTGAAATTAAAATCATCTGATGGATGACATCACAATGCAATGAAAAACTAACTAATGCACTGGGGCCAACAAAAATTCTGTATAAAGTTTTCTACACTAAAGACTACAAACTAAAAACCATTCACTTTGGCTTAACGTTAACGTTAGTGTGTTACGTTAGAGAATATTTGCTTTAACCATAAATGTTAGAGGTGTGGTAAAGTAGAATTATAATTTATTTCCATGTTTTTTCGTTTTTTTTTTTTCGTTAAATGTTAAAATTATTAAAGCCATTACAATAATTATTATTATTACTAAAAAAAACTAAAAATTACAAAATTATAATTGCGTTATTATGTAAAATATTACTCTAAATAAATTTTTAAAAATTTTCTACTGATAATCTTGCAAAACTCTTTCTCTCTCTTTAAAATCCAAAACATTTAAGATAGAAAAACAGAAAAAAACGCCAAAACAACTGATATTAAAACAACAAGAACAGGTTGTAGTTGCTTTCCTATTTACCTTAAATAAATAAATAGAAAAAACGAGCAGAAACACAAACACCATTAACCACCTTTTGTCTGCATTTTTCTCGTACAATCACTTCACGTTTTTTTTTTATCATTTTATCGTTTTACAACCAGAAAAAAAAATCTTCTGGTATTCAAATGAAGGAAAAAAACGTTCATTCAGATTATGAGAATTAGTAAGAAAACTAATAGCGATTTGGTTAAATGGTGGCGAGTCTTGTTGCATGGTGTGACAGGTGCAGCTACATTTAGCAGCATGTACAGAGCATATCTTAGCATAACACGACACACTGCACATTTAGTGCATTTTTTTTTTATGTGGGGGTTTCATGTTTGCTATTTCGTAATTATTTGTAAATTAATTCTTTTTAATTGTTTTTTTTTCTAATGCCAAGTACATTGCTTGTGTAGGATTACTTGCTTACTGCTTAAAAAATTATCAAGAATCTATAGAACTGGCTGTAACTTGAGAAATATATTATTTTGCGGGCAAACCCGTAGTTACAGCTAATCCTAGATTCTGGGTAGCCAAAAATTATCGTTTGAGTGTAGTTGACTCACTATATTGGCTCGCATTCGATCAAATCTTATCGTAGATTCGATATTTTAATATTTTTGAATTCAGGATCTATCTTTCTAATGAACAAATAAAATTATAGAGTCTAGAGGATATTTTAATTTAATTTCTCTGATTAGTATAGAAAATAGTGAAAAATCAGCAATTTTTGGCCATAACTCGCTAAATAGTTTTTTTTTTAGGTAAACCCGTAGAACTAAAACAATTTTGTATACCCCAAAGAATATTCCTGAAAAGTTTCAGACAATTAAAATTTTTTTTTTTGTTTCGAAATAGTGACAAAAAAAATTTAAATCTAGTCGATCTGAAACTTGGCAGAAATTTTCTTTGGGGCATAAAAAATCCAAAATTTGAAATAAATTTATTTCACGAGTTATGATTAAAAGTCTGGTATTGATTGCATTAAATGACTAAAGCACAAAAACTAGAAAAGTTGCTTTAATAATAACAAAAAAAAAAAAAAAATAAATAAAATAAGTAATAAAAGTTCAAGTTAAAGAGATGCCATAAATCTATTATTCACGTATTCAATGTGAAAAAAGCAATAAAAACACAACAAATCTCTGCTGTTCAACGTACAACATTCAATGTAATAATTAAATAAATAAAAAACCTTTGAAGAGTAACGAGAAAATGTATATATATGCTGTGCAACAAAATGTGCGTTAATTGGTTATGAATAATAATTATTATTTAATTTATGGGGATTAATTAAAGAAAAAAAAGAGAGAGAGAGAGAGAGAAAACAAAGTTAATTACATTAATAATAAGGAAGTAAAATGATCTGTATGATAATCTTTTATGCCATTCCCATTTATTCACCTATGGCTATATAATTGGTTTGCTTATTTATTATAGATATTTAAATGAATTTAATAAACTTTTACCTTTTTAATTTGCTGGGTAATTATTGTAACAAATTTTTAAAATTTTATTTATTTAATTAATTAATTAACCAATAAGTAAGTAATTATAGAAAAAAAATTACGCAGCATAATAACATAATTAATAAACGATAAAACGGTCAAAAGGTTGATTTAAGGGAAATTTTTTTTTTTTTTTGCAACTAAAAGAAAACTAATCAGGTTCGTTGCCTGAAGTCTTTTAATTATTTTTTTTTTCATTTTCATTTTTTTTTTTTGGAAGAAAAAATAATTTTCTTAAACGAAATTAAAATTAAAATTCGTCTTTTATAATTTAAATAATTAAAAATAAAATTTCTTTCATTAATCAAGTAACATAAAAAATCTCTGATTGAAAATGCGTCTGATAAATGAGCACCGCTTAAGAAACAAAGCTGCTTAAAAGCTAATAGAAGAAGATGAAAAAAATGATTTGAATTGAAATTACCATAAATAACTAATAAATATGTCTGTTTACTTTCGTTTTTACTTTTTATTTATTTATTTTTATTTAATAAATAATTTTTTCTCTATTTTTTTTTTTTTGATTAATAAACACAGAAAAAAACTAAAAAGCAGAAAACACGATACCCCCGTTTTTGATATAAAATTATTAATTTCCGTAAGTCGTTTGTTGGTTTTTATAATAGACTAACAAAAAAAAAATAATAATAAAAAAAAAAACAAACCAACAAATTACTGAAAATAATTTAATTTTAATTTAGATGAGAATAAATCTCTGTGTTATTGTCATCGAAATCTATGTTTCATTGTGGTTTTTTTTTCTTCGTTTCTTTTCATTTCTTTACGTTTCGTTTCTTTACTTGCATTAATGAAATTCAGTTTTGATTGATTTTACATATTTAGAGAAAGTTTTTCTTTTTTTATAAAAAATATTTTTTTGTTTTTTTTTTTTCATTGCCTACCTATAATTACATTTAGCTTTAAGTCTCACTTTAATTATATTATGTGTCACGATAATACCATTTTTGTTCATGTTTCGTTTTGTGTTTCATCATCATAATTTTTTCTTTTTTTTTTTTTTTCGTTTCAATTTTAATTTTTTTTAAACATTCATAGAAAATATAAAATATAAATAATTATTTTAAATTATCTATATTTAATAAAATATTAGAGAGAAAATATTATAATTTTTATTGACTTTAGAGAGTGTTTTTTTTTTTCTTTTTCATTAATTAATTTAATTTAATTTTTGTGGTTAAATGAAAAATAGATGGAAAATGGTAATTTTTATTTGCATATTATATACCAGTTTAGCCGTATATAAAACCAGCAAACATCTGCTAACTGAGCAGGTTATTAAGTAATGAAATAAAGCAAAACTAAGTGAAAAATGTTTTAAACCGAAATTTGTGTGGAAAACTACGTTGAAAATCCGCCATAAACTGTGAACAATAGGATATTAAAAGTTAATCCAAGTGTAAGCACAATGAACTTGCTATTTTATGTCGTTATAATTAATCCATTAATTAATTCTTACAACATATAAAATGTTCTATTTACTAATTCTTAATGCAAAGTACTATTCGCTTATTTTACTTAAATTTCTGCTTCACGTTAACCTTTCGTATTATTTGCAATGGTTTTTACTGTTTCAGTCATTTTATTAACACATTCTGTTTGTTCTTTCTTAATTTCTTTGTATTATTTACATTTCTTTTATTATTATATTGTCGGTAATAAATTTAAAATTAGATTTAAACAACACACAAATAAATAAAGCCAACATGTGATTGATGGGACTAAATAAATTAAAAGATTTTTTTTTTTTTTTCTTTTACTTTGTTTCTTTTAAACGGATTTTTCTGTTTATTTATTTATTTTTATTTTATTAACAGTTTTGCATAAATCGTAATTTAATTGTATTTAATTAATTCTATGTGAATTATTTTATTGGTAATAAAACATTTTAATTAATTAATTGATTGCGTGATTTGGTTTTTTTTTTTTAAATAAGGGAATTTTTTTTTTTAGCCAAAACGTGAATGAAGTTTTTTGGTGTCCCGGCTATAGGTTTTTGTGTTTGCTTTTTGTGCTTGTTTTTTCTTCTTTTTTTTTTAACTTAAAATTTAACTTAAACTTAAACTTAATATATAATAAAAAATAAAAATTAAAATCAGTTAATGCTTCGTTATTTAATTAAAAAAAAAAAAAAAATGTTTTAATAGAAAAAGCTAATAGGATATAAACGTATTGCGTTAAAGAGGCCACCGTATATTGTCTTTTTGTTGTGCACACAAAAAATTTATTTGCTTAACACAATTGTCATCATTAACAATCAGAAATACGAAATACGTTTATTGACATTTTTATTAATTTTTTTATTCAATTTATTTATTAAGCCAGTTTTTATCTGTATTAAAAAAAAAAAAAAAAAACAAATGTAAATAAACTTGAACTTGGGAGTATTATTAGTAGTAAACGACTGAATACTGACAAGACAAGACAATAAAATGTCAACGACACAAAATTCCACAACGGAGTCTCACTCGGTTGTTTCTCAGTGATTTATGACAAATTAACAAATAAATAAAAATAATTAAATTAGGTGACAACAACATAACAAAGCACAACAACAACAACAACGACACGAAAACGAATAAATGGAATTTTTGACCCATTTTAAATGATATGAAATTTGTTTTTATTAAATTAAAAAGAAAAAAAATTTCATTTTTATTGTGAAATTATTAATGCAAGCTGTAACGTATGCAAATTTTTTTTTTTTTTCTTTTATTTAGGTTGATTATTACGGATTTGATAAGAAAACAAAAAAATTTTTATTTGTTTTCTTGTTTGGTTATTCGGTTAATTTTTTTTTTTTTTGTTTGATTGACTTGACAGGTTTCGTTGCTTCTAAGCAACTACTTACCTGTGTGTGTATATATGCAGCAATTAACCTCTGGAAATTAAGTAGCTTTTGTTGCGGTTTTTTAATTTATTGTTTTTTATTTATCACATTTTAAGTAATAAAGCAGAAGAAAAAAAAAAAAACGATTCAACATCGAACACAGTCCACACCTTTATTACTAACTAATTTGCATGCCTTCGAAATGTGTTTCTCTGTCTCTCACCCAAATCACATTAATTATTTAATTTACGACATGAATTTTATTAAAAAAAATCTTTCGTACGTTAATATAATAAGGCATTTGGCAAGGTAATTTTTAAAATTAATAATAAGACACAGCAATAGTTGTTGTAGCAGCACAACAGCAATCAATATGATCGACGTTTAATTTTCACAAAGAAATTTTTTTTTTTTGTTTGTTATCTACGTGCTTGAAATTTCTGTGTTATTAATATGCCTAGTTGTTTTACGGATTTCTTATTAGGTAATTCTGTATTTGTTGTGGGCACACAAAATAATTTCTTTTACACAAATTACGTGATTTTTAGGTTTTTTTTTTATTTTTTTAAACTTCACTTAGTTTCTGAATATTGATGAGAGTTAAATAAAAAGTTTTTTCTTTTGCTTTTTTTTTTTTGTAATTATTTCTAAAAGCTTTTGTGTGTGTGTGTAATTATTAATAGTAAAAATAAATAATTTTCGGTGTAATAACTGTGCTTTTTCACTGGTTGTTTTTGTTGTTATAAAACAAACTTTTTAAAAATGTTGTGTTTTGGTTTTTTTTTTTTTTTTTTTTTTTGTGGGTAAGGATTTATGTCGTTATTTCTGTGTTTTAGTTTTATTTAGGTTAGCAATTGATGGAAGATTTAATTAAATATTTGATTAACCTTTTGGTTGATAGTTTTGTTGAGAGTGTAGAGCTACCTGGTAGTTTGTTTCAATATTTTAACCTTTTTGCTGATAGTTTTGATAGAGCTTCCTGGTAGTTTGTAAGCTGCTTTTATTTCAGTTTTTTTTAGTATTGATTGATGTTTTGATCTGTCTTCATTTGAATTTATTCAGTTAACGCGTTAAAGGTTAATCAATCTATTTTTCCATTTTTTCAATCAACAGCAATACCAGCGTATTTTTTATTAATTTCCATAGCGTACAGTAGTTGAATGTGCTAACCCAGAACATTCTGCAGCATACTTTCTTATTGATACAGACTTCCTGCTTTACACTGTATAGCTAAAATAATTTAATTAGAACAGTTTCAATTAAATTTCTATTGTGTTTCTCACTGTTTTTTTTCATACCTTAAAGAAATAAAAAAAAAAACTAATTGAATTAAATTTAATTCTATAAGAAGTTAATATTAATAAAGCATAGAAACACTGAAAATTAATATATAAAAAAGCACACAACAAACAAAAAAAAAAAAAAAATTAAAGTAGAACATAGCGAAATGCAATTTTGTATGCGGTTTTCTCTTTCAGAGTAAACGAATGCAACAAACTTAACAAACAAACACAAAGCGTTAGAGAGCATAAACCAATATTTATTATTATTATTATTATTATTATTATTAAGAATTAAATTCAATTAAAATTTAGGTTATTTCTAATTAGATTTTATTTATTTATTTATTAAAAATTATTAAATTAAATTTTGAGGTCAAGAACTTTATTAATAATTTTTCGTGTTGTTTCCAATTACAAAAAAAAAAATTATTATTATTATTATTGTCACGAGAATTATTCTTGATCCAAAATTTATATAGAAAACAAAAACTAAAACATTAAAACTCAATACTCAAAGTGAAACTTTTAATGGTAAAACTTTTTTTTTTCCACATTACAGATTGAACGTGAAGCAAAACTGCAGCAAAAAATCAGGTAGATACGAAAAACAAGTAAAACGACAAAAAGCAAATAGATTTTTAAACAGGAAATAAGAAAGAAAAGTTAAATTATGACAGCAGCAACAGAAAAGAGTAAAAATCATCATCATCACCATCATCATCATCATAATAGCAGCAGCAATAATAATAATAATAATAATAATAATAATGAGAAAAATCGTACAAAAGATGGTTGGGACATGGCTAAGGTATGAATTAAAGTGAAAATATTATTGTGATAATTTTGTGATGTTTTTTTCTATCACTTATCTCTGTGGGTGACTTAATAACAACCTTATAGGTAAACTAGGTGATAATTTCATGGTTTTTTTTCTACATAATTTGCATGTAAACAAATCAACACCTGATAACGTGTTGCCACCATTTTCCATGCAAAATCAATTATGCAATAAGGCTGAGTGGTTTATAACATGAAAATAAGACGAAACAATCTTTAAATTAATTAATTTTTTACCAAAAAAACTGCATTTCTGCTTCAATCAGGATAAAGAAAAGAAAAGAAAAAAATTTTTTTTGAGGTTAAACACAGAGAGAACAAAAAAAAAAACTTTCTTCGCAGTCATAAATCAATTAAGCATTTCCGTCATTAATTTACTAATAATTAATTAAATTTATCAATAATAATAACAACGAATAATAAGAATCAAATAAAAGAAAAAAAAAAAATTAAAATTTCTTTCACAACTTTCATGTAGAAGCAAAAGAAACAAGAAAAATTGAATCCAAGAATTAAGAAATTAAATCTCTTTTGTTGGCATTGTTATGGCGTTTTTTTTTTTATTCACTAGTCCCCTCTATATAATATACTTTAAATTAATTATTTATTTATTATAATTACATAGAGGAAAAGGTAAATATTTTTATAGTTGAAATAAGAATGAGATGAAAACAGCTAATTACCTAGAAATTAATCAAAAACATACAGACCGTTGAGAAGAGTTTTTTTTTTTTTTTTTTTGTATTTCTTAAGACATTAAATGTTGGTGGTTAATTGACTGTTAGATGTTAGTAATTATGTTAATAATCTTACCAATTTATTGTCTAGGGTGCATTAATTAATTTTTCTGTTTCATGCATTGTGTTTGTGATGAAGTGTTTAAAAGCTCATCTACTTGCCATGTTGTTAAGCAAGAAAAAAACACTCGATAATCAACCAGCGCGTTTTTAACGGATTACAAATCACCAAAAATTCACTTCATAAATTTTATTTTTTTTTAAATCAAAGCTAAGTGAAATAAATTAACAAAAAAAAAAAAAAAACTAAAATTAGACTTAAGTAAAGTAAAGTAAAGTAAAGTAAATTTTCATTAAACTTTCAAAATGCAAAAAAAAAAAAAAAAAAAAATTCATAAACAAAGCGAAAAAAATAATTAACCTAATTAAAAACTACAGCAAAAAAAAAATTAAAATATTACACTGAGTACAGTAATAAAGAAAAACAACAAAAAACCGCCAAAACAAGTAAATTAATTAATTAAATAAATAAATAAAGCGCAGTGTGTAACTGCTGACTGAAATTCGTCATCACTTTCACAATATCCTGATACAAATCAAAATGCAAATTTTAATTAAAAATTATATATTATATAAATCAACCGGCTTTAATGATGATATGATTTTTTTGATGTATGATTGTGAAAGCATTAAATTATAAAAGAATTTTTGTCAATAATAACCAAACAAAAAATTCAAATTTGCATATTAAAGAGAAATAAAAACAAACAGTGAAACGAAACAAAAAATGTTTGAAACATGCAGTAGCAACAGCAGTAATATTTCATAGCATTAATAGCAAACTAATGTTTTATATAATAAATTAATTAATAAATAAAAAGCTTAATAATTCAGTATTATAAGCTTAAATAATTAATTAATTTTTAACTACTTAAAAGAATTTATTTATTAATAACAGAAACATATTTCATTAATGTTTCATTTCAATGTTTCACTTGTACACAATTTTTTCAATTACACTCAAAAAGAATAATTTAACATAAATTTATATAACAAAAAACAAGCATTTCAACATAATAATTAAAATTATAATAAAAAATGAATAATTAGTCTAGAATTAGCCTAATTTTATTATTTAAAAAAAAAAAAAAAATATTCATTCTGTTTCTGTATCAATAGATTGAAACACAGAGAAAAAAAATTATCAGAGTAGAAATTCTATTATTTTGTCGCTTTATTTATAATAAATTAAAATTTTTAAAATAAAAAAATAATATATTATTTAGGGTGTTGTATTTATATTTATTTATATAATTATGTAAAAATGTATGGGATGAAACAGAAATAGAAACAGAAACATATAATTAGCGTAAAGACTTTAGTTTTGTTTCATTGGTTTCATTTTGAAACATTATACCAGTTTTACTGATTTCAATCGCATTAAATAATAAGAGAAGAATAAAAAACCGATTAAAGTATAATTATTTTATAAACAACACAAAAATCAACCAAATACCCCAAAAATATTTCGATATTTAAATATTATTAAACGGAGAAAAAATTATTGAAAAAAAAAAAAAAAAATTCTTTCTATTTCTCGCGTTGTAGTTATTCACCGTTTTTTTCGCTTATTATTTTTCAATTTTCTATTTATTTATTTTTTTCTTTTAATAATTAATTAATTTATGATTTAATAAAAACAGCAAATCACCGTTTTAATTATTAATTTGGTTATAAAAAAAAATAAAAAAAACCGCTGAAACAACAAAATTAAAAAAATCTGAGCAATAACTAGAAAAACTCATCGAAAGCATAAATAGCAACAAAACCAATTTTAATAATTGCATAGAGTGAAAATAATTAGAATAAAAAATTTATTTTAATTATTTTCTTTATCTACGGTTAAATTATGTTATTTTATTTTTTTTTTTATTTTTGTGTGTTGTGTTGGAAAGAACAGAAGACTTCCCACAATCAATAAGGCAGCAACAAGTAAATAACCGACGCAACAGAATTCGTAAAGCAAACACAAACATTTATAGCCACACTTAACTCATTTATTTATTAGTCTTTTTTTTTTTTTTGTAATGAAAATCGTTTCATTAACCTTTTATCTTGTTTATTATTAAATTAAATTAAATTAATTTTTATGTAATATTACATAATAATACCAAAGACAAAGGCATTGTGTTGCGTTTCATTTAGTTTCGTTTTTTTTTTTTTTGGCCATTGTTTTCGGTGCATTTTGTTGTTGTTGACGGTTTTCCATGTTTAACATAAATAAAAAAAAAATTAACCAAACTGTTGTTCCTTATGCTCTTATAAAATTTTAATTATTTATGTAACTTGCAAGTAGCATTACTCGTTAGAGACAAAAATCGGGGGGTCGATTTGTATCAACAATTTAAATTGAATAAAAACATTAGCAAGAGCTCCAGTGGCGCAATTGGTTAGCGCACGGTACTTATACGACAGTAGCTAGTAATTGAGAATTGGTTTGAGCCATGCCGGGGTTGTGAGTTCGAGCCTCACCTGGAGCAAATTTCTTTATTATTTTTGTTTCTTCGTGGATTTTAAAATCATTTTACACGAAATCGAGCGGTTAAAAAACGCACAGCTGACGACGGACAATGAAGCAAAAAATTGTAAGAAGGGAATTAAAACTTGGATTTGGAATTGGAATCCACGATCACAACATGACCGTTTGAATGTGGATAACTGTTAAATAAAAAAAAAATGTATTATTTAATACTTGAATGAATTTTCTAATTCAGTGGCTTTTAGCACTTTAACACAAAGAATACAAAAACTAGACCAAATCGAGTCATGCCAAATACAGTTTGTTACTCTATTCTGTTAAAAAATTTACCTTTGGCAGTGTTATGCTGATTTAAAGGTCACGAATTCGCAATTCGGGCGTTTATCACTGAATCTAATAAACCGTTTTTCCAACGTTAATATTTTTTTTTTTTTTTTATAATTAGCTGGTGGCAAATTAGCAAATTGTACATGGAATGTGTAGCGATTTTAATATTTAATTAGCATTAATTGCGATTTAATCACAGCAGTGGGGTAATGATTTATGCTTTGAGTAAAACGCTGCGTTAGAATAACGCAAACGAAAATATTTTTCTCTTGGTTTTATCTTGACCACAATGTTAAGTAATCAGAATAAAATTTGTTTTATTTGGCCTAAGACAGCGTTCTGTTAGTACAAATCATTCGTCGAGTGCTCACACAGTGCTTAACTACTGTATGGTCGATTAAGCTTGACATCACTGTCCGTGCGTTTACACGTTTCTTGGCTTTAATGTTTCTCACTGCGATTAAAGGTATTTAGGTAATTTAAGAAATAAGAAGAAACAAAGGTAAATCATTTTTAATTCTATTAATGTACAGTTGGATTGTTTCTGTATAGTAATGCCTTGTCTTCTCTTGTCTTGCATTGTCTTGTGTCTAGTCGGTTTGTTGTTTTGCTTCTTATTTTATATTCGTACTTTATACTCTTGTTTTGCGTTTTTATTCTCCACAATATCATCAATACGCAAAAAAAAAAAAATTAATTAAATAATAAATTACGGGATTTATTAATAATAATAATAAAAAAAAAATCCTGATCTGTATTCTGTCCGTTCTCCACATTCAGTTACTGTTGAACTCTGGCTGGTTTTCCTCTCACATAACCTTCACAACAAGGATTTTCATTCTGCAAATTCAGAACGCATAAACAGAGTAAAAACTAAAATTCAATGAAACACGAAACGCTAAAAATAAATATCAAAAACGAAGATAAAAAGTTTTTTAAACTTCAACAGCATGTAACTTGACCTTGTCCAAATTATTAAAAAAAAAAAAACTTTTATTATAACGGTTATTCAAAAATAATTAAAAAAAAAAGTTTTTTTTTTAATAAAACAAATAAAGAAATAAAAAGACGATGATGAAAGCAACACATTTCTGAGTCACTTACAAGTAGAAAACGAAGAAGATGAAGTAGATGACGTGACGATAGTGTTAGTGTTAGTTTTTTTTTTTTCTCTTTACCTGTGTTTATCGTGTGTGTTGTTTTGTATACGAATGTCCAAGCATCAGTTGTTTGTGATACACTCAATGCGTTTGTATTACTTAGCTTAGTTTAGCTAAGTGTTTCGTTATCTTTCCATTTCAAAATGTTTGTGTATACATCCTGAGCTTTTTAACTGATTAACTGATACCACAACATACCACAGATTATGCGTGTTTTTACCTGAAAAACTAATTTATTCAAAGTCAATTCCATGACACAATTTCCATTTCATCTGTGATTATCTGTGGTTAGCATTTCTACTGCTTTTAATTTAATTTAATTTAGCTAGAAAATTATGTAGAATCGGAAGATAAAATATGTAAAAAGCCATAACAGGCTTTATCGTTAATTTTATTGCAAATTTATGCTGATAAGGTAAAAGTTTTTTTTTTTTTTTTTTTTTTTAGTGTATGTGGTTTGGTTTCATTTTTCTATTTCTCTCTATCATTTTGTTCTAGTTTCCAGTAATAATTTTGCAAAAAAAAAAATTAATTAATTAATTAATTTTCTGTATTTTTTTTTTCTTTTTTAATTCTAGGCTAATGGGAAATCAAATAATAAAAATATAAATAATAAACAGAATATAAATAATCAAAATAAACGTTGTAATCGGCATACAGTGAATGAACGTACAGAATCTGTATTATCATCGGATTCGGATATACGATTTACACGTAAAAAATTGGGTGAAAATCAAAAGTGTGGCTGTGCATTAATTGCTGGATTTTTATTAACATTATTATTTGCTGGTGGTGCTGTATATATTGGTTGTAAGTAGTAAATTTTTATATTTAATTGATATTTAATTAATTGATTAAAAGCAAAGACGTTAACGAGAAGAAAAAGTTAATACAAAAATTATAACAGTCTGTATACCAGTTACACATATTTTCAATTATTTCTCACATAAAACATTATTTTTACGAAAAAAAAAAATTTTTTTTAATTAATAATACATTTATTATTTAATTATCTAATGCTGAATAAAATAATAAATAAAACTCATAATGCAAGTTGCACGGTAAAGCAATGTAAAGCAATGCAAAGTAAATCAAACTGAACTAGAGTAAAGGAAAAGCTTTTTTTGTTTTTTTTTTTAATTAATTAATTCTTTATGAATTTTGAATTAAATTAACACATGACATAATTACTTAATTAATTTATTTATTTCATTATTATTTTTGAGAGTACCAAGCATTATCATCTCCTTTGCACTTTTTTTGTTATAGTTTGATTGTTACCACGCTTTAGCAAACTCTTCTGCAATTGTTTAGCAAAATAATTAATTAATTATTTAGCTAAACAATAGAAGTGAAATTACCAATTACTAAACTAATTAATCTGTGGTTTTTTTTTTGCTTTGCTTTGCTTTTCTCTAACAACAATTTTTCATGAATGAAACAAAGTGAACAAAAGCACAGAAATTTCCATCAAACATGCAATGTCAGATATCTTTGTTAATTAAATTTGAATCACAGTGGTAATCAACTGGATAAATTATTTATCAGATTTCACTGACAATTAACTACAAAAAAAAAAAAAAAATTAAAAATTGTTTTTTATCGTAACCGAAACACTTTCCTTTGTAATCGCTGTAGATAATGCAACAAGTAATGCACGATTAATAAACGGAACTAGTTCTCAGGATACAGAAAAATGTACAACAAAAAAATCCACGATTTGCATTGCGTGCTATTTTTAAAATGCTTCATTTCCGTTTATTAATTAATTAATTAAAACACAAAATCAAAAACGTGTTACGATGTTAAACAGAAATTAATTCATTAATGATATAACTGGTATAATGAATTAATTAATTAAAAAAAAGAAAAAAGCATTTAATGAGTTGAGAAAGTAGGAAAATAAATTTTTTAATTTCACTTTAGACACATATTTGCGGCCAGATCCATTACCCGATCGTGTTTTTAGGGCAAAATTTAAAGTAATCCAAGGTGAAACATGGACACCAGAGTTAGCCGATCAAAACTCGTTGCGTTTCCAACATAAATCTAGGGATTATCGTGAACGAATTAATTTAGTTGTGCGACGTTCCGATTTACGGACGTCTTATGAAGGAAGTGAGATATTAGCATTGGATGGGTAATTACAAAAATAAATTCATTTCCCTGGCGGATCAAATAATTTTTTTTTATTATTTTTTGGATAGGAACGAGGATCAAAATGATTTGAAAGTTCATTTTATTTTGTATTTTGATCCGTATCGTGGTCTGGTGTCAACGGCAGATCTACATGCGATTTTCGCTGAGGAGATAACAACGGAGTCACGTCGGTATTTTGCGAATATAACAATTGATCCCGATAGTCTGGATATAAAAGAAGTGCGTGGACAGGAGGATTTGCCAGATACATCATCAGCACCATTAGGGGGACAGGATGATGTAAGTGATTTACCGACAACGACACAGTTGCCGCCTAGACGATGTGAACCGTTAGCTTTGAGCTATTGTAAAAACGTTGGCTATAATATGACCACATATCCGAATCTATTGGGACACGCATCAATAGAAGAAGTAGAAGCTGATGTAATCACATTCCGGGAATTAGTTGATGCAGAGTGTTTTCGACAGGCATTCGATTTTGTCTGTCGTTTATTGCAACCACCATGTGAGGTTCGCGAACCACAAGATCCAATTCCAACTATAGTTTGTCGAGAATACTGTCAATCATTTTGGAATGGATGCGGGGATCGATTACCCGAACGTTTTAAAACATACTTTGATTGTGAACGTTTCCCTGAATCAGTTGGAATACAATCTTGTCACACACGACCGGGATGCGCTGCTGAATTACATTCGAATGCGTTATCATCAAGACTTTGTGATGGAATTGCCGACTGTCCAGATTTAAGCGATGAGATGTCATGCTCGTTTTGTCCACCTAACTCCATGTATTGTGGTCGTGGACGGGCATGCATTCCAAGAACATCTAGATGCGATGGGAAGATTGATTGTCCAGATGGGAATGATGAAAAAGATTGTCGTAAGTTAAGAATAAAATATAAAAAAATCTTTAGGTTAATCCTTTTTCTCTGTAGTTTCAGTATCACCTTTGGTTTCCTATTTAACCGACCCGAAACCATTAACGCCACAACGACCACGTTTCTATTCTCAAGGATTCGCAACTTTTTCAGAACGTGGTACTACAGGCAAATTATGTGCAGAAGGAATAAATACTGATAAAGAGGCACAAATACGTAGCACAGTTGCAGAGTCATTGTGCAAGGCTTTGGGTTATGAAAAGGCAATATTCGCTCAAATCCGAAATGACACAGAAACAAACACAAACTATGTTCGAGTTTTGTTAAATCCCCAATCTGAGGAAATTTCATTTATTCGAACACAATGCGCCAGCCAACAAGTTTTGTACGTTGCATGTGACAATTTAGAGTGTGGCCTCCAGAGTATATTACCTCATCGAACGACCGGTTTAACTTTATCAAAAATGGCAGCCCCAGGTGATTGGCCTTGGCATGTTGCTCTATTTAGATCAGAAACTCATGTTTGTGATGGAACTTTGGTAAGTTTATTTATCAGCAAAAGAAACAAATTTATTTATAAATAAAATTTAAAATTTTTCTTTTTAATTATTTAACATCTTAAATACTACGTACTACAAGTTATTTTTACTTTTATTTATTAATAATAAATAATAATTAAGCTTATTACAAAAAATGAAGAAGAAATTAATATACGCAAATACCAATGACTTTGCTCAGTTCGTGCGGAAAACGACTATTGTTTTTCCTTCACATCAGCGGGATCGTAACCACGGTCTAATTTCTTTTTAAATTGTTCAAAATTCATTTTCCTATCGAAATGTTTTACCCATTGGGCAGGACATTTTGTTTCAAATAATCTTCTAAATTGTAGGCATACTTCGGGCTCATCAGCCCCACTTGTTGGACTATGTTTTGGTGCTTTGTCACTTAAGCATCGCCAATATTTATCACGTGCGTCCCAACAACTCCGCCTTTGTTCCTTATCAGGAAATGACATTTTAATAATTTATCTAGAATATTTATATTTTTAATTAATTAATGCATTTCTTATAAGAAAAAATTGCAAAACTGATTTTAACTTACATAAAATTTAATCTAACCTCACATTCAATGACATTTATGTGAGGTAAAGTCATATTCACAATACAGCATATAAATTATATTATTGTAGAGTTTTTTTTAGTGTGGAGATTTTCAAATATATATTTTTGATTATTATAAATTCGCAGGTATCAGCTGATTGGGTATTAACAACGGAATCATGCTTTCAAGGACAACCAAAAGCAACATGGCTAGCAATATTTGGTGCAGTGCGTCTAACATCAAATGCACCATGGACACAACGACGTCGCATTGTAGGCATGGTTAAATCACCAGTGGAAGGGTCAACTGCTGCATTAGTTCGTCTTGAGAGTTCTGTAGTCTTTTCTGATTTTATTCGTCCTATTTGTTTACCGGATCAGCAATACGCTGGATTAAATTTACAACAACCAGCTGCAAATTACGATAATACGAATTATAACAGTTACCCTGATTCTCCAAGAGCTGAGGGATTAGATGGTGGTCTTGCTGGGGAAACTACAACATTCAAATATCAGGAAAGGAGGACAAAAAGGTTAAAAGAAGATCGCCAGTTCTTTGAAACACCAACAATAGAATTTGTTGACGACGGATTTGGTGGTTCGAAAGCGAAGGATGCATTCAGTGCAGAGTTCTTAGACGAAGGCGAAAAAGTTCCCAGAGCCGAAGCCCAAAATTTGGCAAATCAAAAGTTCTCGCCACCAGATCCACAAAACACACAATACGAGAGGCGAAATATTGTTGCCCCACCAGGAGTCTCACCAAATTTAACAAATCCAACAGAATGGGGTCAATGCAACACACTGGGCTGGTCCAGACAACGCGATCATTTACAACGAGTACAATTAAAGATCGGCGATATGTCAACCTGCGAAAATGTGTCCATTGCAACCGTGAACAGTATGTGTGCTGAGGCAGCATACAACAAACAAGATTGCAGCGAGGAGGAATATGCAGGAAGTCCGATAGTTTGTCTTCTGCCAGACGGAAAGCGTTGGTCATTAGTTGGTATAACATCGTGGCGAATAGCTTGCGCTGTTAATGGTATCGAACGTCCTCGCATGTACGACAAAATAACATCGAACTCTGCATGGATACGAGAAACAGTGAATGCCACATGAGAATTCTGAGAACTCCCTGTAATAATTTTGTAAATTTTGTGATTTTATGCTTGTTTAGTGTTGTTTTATTATTTTTATTTTCCTGTGTATTGTAATTTAAATTAAGTTAATCTAGTTGTATTTACCTTAAGTCATATCACGCCTTAATATTTATCAAACTGTTTGGATAAATGAAAAGAAAATAAATAAAACGAAATGAAACGAAACGAAGAGAACCAAAATATTGTATCACTGCCCATTTTCTTTTTTTTTTTTTTTGCTTTAAGTCGCTTCACTGTTTCATTGACTTAGGAATTTTTGTTAATTAAATTAGCAAAACAATGAAACGATAAAAAAAAATTGATTTTTTTGAGTGATATCATAGGAAGTAGAGAGATGATTTGTAATTTTTCTGTAATTTATTAATAAATTTTCTTTAATAAAAGATTTTTGTTAAAATTGTTTTAATTTAAACTAAATTTAATTTTTTTTTTATATTCTTATTTATCCAGAAAAGCCTGTAACTCAAAAAGTAAATATTTTTTTTCGGGCAAACCCGTAGATTTAATTTGCAAATAATCATCATAAATTGCTGATTTTTTCACATTTTTCCATACTAATCAGTGAAATTAAATTAAAATGCCAGCCAATTTAGTGAGACTACTACACTCTAAACGATGATTTCGTGCTACCCAGGATCTAAATAAATTTTTTTGCAAGTTATGACCTTTGGAAAATGCCTGAAATTAAAAAAATTCATAAAATTTCACTGGTTTTGCTGCAAAGATAATTTATTTTTTAACTCACAATCATTGAATTTTCACATAATAGATAAATAAATAAAAACACCAGGCACCTCCACCATTAACCAATCATTTCATTTGCAGTAAAATTAAATTAAAATTAAATTTCTGAATTCTCTTTTTTTATTGTAGATTCTTTTTTATTAACTGATTATTAACAAGTAATAATTCCTTGATGTTTTCCATTTCAGCTAGACTTAAGAAAATTTATATACAGTATACAAAAAAAAAAATGATTTATTGCATTGAACGGGATGATTCATTAGTGGAAAATGGAATTTTAATAATTTTATAAACAAAAAATTATTAGCAATACCACATAATAATAATTTTTATTAATTTGTTGTATTGTTGTATTGTGTACAAGTGGGTGGTAGTGACCATGTGTATAAATTTCATATTTTAATAAACAAAACCGAATTAACGGATTAATGAAAAGTTTTTAATACAATTGATTCGTTTATTAATTAATTATTTATTTTAAATCCTGTCATAACAGAAAACACCCTGTAATCGAAATTCAATTATTAAAAAAAAAAAAAAAAAAGAGTTTAAATCAACCAGAACAAAAAATCAATCAGCATTGAAAAATCACTGAATAAAAATTAATTACATCGAGACATGACATCCTGTAATAAACTGTAAAATATTCTATAAGAATTAATTAATTATTTTAAATAAGTAAAAAATTATTACAATAAAAATAAAAATTCAATTTGCAATGCCAAACATAATTTATCATACAAAAAAAAAAAAAAATAACAGAAATTTTTCTGTAAACATTCTGTAGCGTGTGTGTTTATTATATGTAAGTAAAACTGATGTTGAGATGTAAGATTTAATTATTTTTTAATTTTAACTATTACTGGTTGGCTTTTACTTGCTTTTTTTTTTGCTTAAAAATTGAATAGAAAATTGTGGTGCCTCCACCAAAAACCGCAATGAATTTTAGTGGTTTAAAACTTGGACGCGTTAGAGCACAGTGGTTTCTACTTTGTTGCAGTACAAACGTTAATATTTGTTGTATAAAATAAAAAAAAAAATCACACACAGTGATTTCTGGATTATGTTTGTCCATAACAATCAATAAAAATCTCTGTTGTTGTAATTATTTATCCTAAAAATACTTTTTATTGTTTCTGTGTATTCGATTTCGATTTTTTACGTTTACTTAACGTAACTTCGCTTAACTTAACGTTTTCTTTGCTTAAAATAATAATAATTATTATAATATTTATGTTTTTAATGTTTATTTATTTATTAGTTTTTCTTCTTCTTTCTATTATTTCTTTGTAATTAATCAAAAATAGAAATTTTTTAAAAAAAATCAGCGCAAATAAAAACATTTTTTTTTTTTATTCCAATTGTTATAAATAAATTTTTAATTTACTATAAACGATAAAACTAATAATTAATGTGTACACATTGTGTGAATTATAAAAAAAATTTCATGAAAACAGTTTAATTTGTGTTATTCGTCGATGATGGTACAACTGATTTTCGATAAAAAAAAAATCGAGGTTTAACAGAAGAAAAATAATTTCCGTTTTAAATAATAATTAAATTAAGTGAATAAAAATTAATTAATAAACTTTATTAATTAATTAATGTTAAGACTGAATTAAATAAAAAAAAAAAAGAAAAAAAAATGTCAAAGAAAAAGGATACGTCAGAGCAAGAAGATCCCCCAATTGATTTAGATCCAGTTAATTCTAGAGTAAGTTGTTATTAAATTAATTAAGCCTTCAAATACAAATAATTAATTCAGTTTAAAATAAATAAACAATAATTGTGACTTAATAAACAAAAATAACTTTTTTTTTTCAACCGTCAATTGTTTATAATAGAAGAAACAAAAAAAAAAATTTTTTTTTTTAAGTCAACAAATGGCGACGTTAATAAAAATGTTTAAATCTCTCTGTGTCTTATAAATAATGTAAAACAGAACAATTGCTGATGAAATATAATTAAAAAATCACAAAAAAAAAAAAAAAAATTGATTTATCGGAATATTGATTTAGTTTTTTTTTTTTTTTTAAACACAAACAAAACGGTTTTTTTGTTTTTAATTCTGTGTGTCTTCAGTGTCTTCATGTAAATAAAATTTCTTTTTTAATTTGTTAGTTAAATTCATTCGTACGTTAAGCTAGTTAATAAATTTATTAAAATCACATTTGTTTATCTGTTTATTCGTTAAACATTTTTTTTTTTTTTTTTGTGTTTTCTTTGTAAATTTATTAATTATTTAATTCAATTTACAATACGTTTAAAGGTTAGCTACAGACAGACGAATTTATTTATTTAGTTAATTTTAATTATGTTTTATAAATATTTATTTATTCTTATTTAATTAACTTGTTTTCTTTTTACAATTTTTTTTTTTTTTTTTTTTTTTTATTGCTTTATTTATAGTTTTTTTTTTATCCTTCTTATTTAGTTTAAACAAATTTGAATTACTTGCGGTTGAAATGCCATAACAACATTTTTAACGATTCATAATTTTTTTCTTTTTTTCGCTTTTTTAATAACTTCTTGATTAATGAATGAATTATAAACAAATTACTTAACTTAAGTTAAACGTAATTTAAACGACTAAAGTAAAGTAATTTGAGCATAAATTTAATTAATTATTTTTTTTTTTTGCTCTTTTTTAAACAAAAAAGGAAAAAACAAATTACACAGCGACTACAAAAATTTGATTTGAAGGCAAAATTTAAAATCACACGTGCTGATCAAATGATTGATTTATTCGTTTATAATTATTTATTTATTTAATTAATCAAACATTTTTTTTGTTTTTCTTTTCTTTTTTTTTCTTTTAATAATTAAGGAGGAACGTAAAGCCACTGGTCGTATGGTAGCTGTTATTGTTGCTCTTCTATTAATACTTTTAGCAATGTATCATGCATGGGTTAGACGTACGGCTGTATTAGCTGGTGTCATTGTGCCAGCACTGATTATGATTTTATATACAGCATGGATCTTGTATTCGGCTAAAAAGGATAAAAAGAGAAGATTTCAGGTTAGATTTCAAATTAAATCACAAGAAAAACAAACCAAAAAATTAACTTTTTTTTTCTTAGAATAATGCGACGTTAGCTGATGTATTTGTTATGGCACAACCAAAGCCAGCATCACCACCGAAAGAAGTGGAATCACCTGTTGTTATAGTTAATGAAACTAAACAAAAAGCAGCTGGTGCGAATAGATGTCGTCCAGTTGAAAATGGTGTTAAAAAAATACCATCAACACCTCGATTAGCTAGTAATATTATAAATAAATCTAGTTCAAATGATAGAGGTCCCGGACCTGGTATAGGGCCATCAAAATCACAACAACAACCGGAACAGTTGAATCAGCATCGTACAAGACAACTGGGTGCAAACAATGTAAATACAGGAAATACAAAAATTAAACAGGATAACAAAGTAATAAAATCAGGAAATCAAGTGAATGTAAAAAGAAGCAAACTTCCATCAAATCGGAATAACTCAAAGCAAATAATAAATATAAATAATCCTATTGTTGATGTACATAAACAGCAGCATCAACTTCCTTATTCCTCATCACATTTAATGCCGCCAATACAATTAGTGCGATGCAATTCCGTTTCATAGGTTCTTTTTTTTTTACTACTATTTATGTTTTTTTTATTTATTTTTGCAATAAACGTTTTCATTAATTTATTAAATTTTTTAATTATTAATTTTATTTTCCTCTAATCGAATTTACGCCACCTAGATTTGAATAGTTATAATTGTTAAAAAAAGTTACATCGTACTTCATTTGTGTTTATGTTTTTTTATTTTTGAATATGTTGACAGTTGTTTGTTCGCCTTGTAAAACGTTTGGAATAGAAAATAATTAATTAATTTAAAAGAAAATATTAATAATGGATACATTAAAAGGAAAAATAGATTATGTTGAGAACGAATTAGTTAAAATACGTAAATCAATCATTTACGCAGTACATGGCTATAACAACAGTGATAATGATGGTTCTAGTATAGTAAAAAACAAATTAACGATGTTAAATAATTTCTATAGTCAAGATACTGCATTATGTGATACAAACAATAAATTTAATAATGCACTATCTGAATTAAATGATATTATAAATGATGGTGATGAATTAATAAAAAAGGCATGCAGAAAATATAATTTAAATTTAGAAGACGTTTGCAATGAAGCTGATATTAATTATACAGAATTATTTGATTCTTCAAATGATGAAACGGGTATAAAATGTATAGATAATTCCCTAAATACTGAAAATAGTGTTGAGGAATCTAATAAAAATAATGATTTAGATGAATCAACAAACAGTTATGAATCTCCAAAAGTATTTTTAGTCCGTTCACAAAATCAAGAGACACCACTGATTAGAACAGCAAAAAAACATTTATTTTAATTGATTAGATAATTATTTGTATGGTTTTATGTAAAGTCATTATCAAAATAAAATTATTTCGCTAATCTGAATTGTTTGTTTTATTTTCTACTTTGCTTTGCTTTCGTTTTGTCGTTTGTGAAAAGCTTGACAAGTGTCAACTAGTTTTTGTAGAATTTTTATATACAGACAAAAATGAGTGCTGTTAGTTTATCATTTATTCCGACGATAACAAAATTATCCTCGAGAATAATAAGAGTATTAGGTTGTAATCCTGGTCCTATGACATTACAAGGAACAAACACATATTTAATCGGTTCTGGAAAAAAGTAAATAAATAATAACATAACCTAATATTTTTATCTTCTTAATTTTTTCAACATTTTTATTTTTAGACGAATTCTACTAGATACTGGTGATCCAGATAAAAAACAGTATACTGATAATTTAAAAAGAATATTAACTGAGGAAAATGCTACTGTTGATACAATATTAATAACACATTGGCATCATGATCATATTGGTGGCGTTAAAGACGTTTTGAAAGATAATAACATAAAAGGTTTTGATTTTTTACTATTTAGATTCGTTTAATTTTCAATATTAATTTGAATTTTCATTTTTAGACAGTTTAGTGTGGAAGTTTCCACGAACGGACAGTAGTGATATTTATGAAGATTTTCCAAAAACTGTCAAATTAAACTATTTAAATGATGGACAAGAATTCAACGTTGAAGGAGCCACTTTAAAAGTAATTCATACACCAGGGCATACTACAGATCATGTTATCATTATGTTAAAAGAAGAAAAGGCTTTATTTAGTGGTGATTGTATTTTAGGTGAAGGTACAGCCGTGTTTGAAGATTTATATGAATACATGAAAAGTTTAGACATTATCTTAAAATTAAAGCCAGACATAATATATCCTGGCCATGGTAACATCATAAAGGTAATTTCTAATCTAGATGAACTAAGTTCTGAATTACAAAAATCTGTATCTTCCTAAATAGGAACCAAATGAAAAAATTATTTATTATATAAATCATCGTAATTTGCGTGAAAAGCAAATAATGGATTTATTAAAATTATCACCTAAAATAGCATTCAATGAGTTGGATATCGTTAAAGAGATTTACAAAGAAACGCCAGAGGAACTTTGGGCAGCAGCAGCATTTAACGTTAATCATCATTTAAAAAAATTAACGAAAGAGGGTAGAATTATTGAAATTAAGAATAAAGATAATTCGGTCTGGAAATATACAGAACATTTATCAACATTATAAATTAAAAATAAACTAATTAATTTAATTTTAATTAAGCGGGGTTAGATTCATACAAGATTATTTTGTAGACTTGTACAGTATGTGGAGACTATGAAAAGTCAAAATAGAAATTATGTAAATTGCCTTCTGTCAATAAAAATGTGTAAAAATTGAAAAAACATTAAAATAAATAATATTTCTATTATATAAATAATTTTATTTAATAAATATGTCAATAGTAACCAATAAAACATTTAATTATGCATCTTTATTAAAACATAGTTTCTCTAAATTGAAGTTTGTTATATTTATATTAAACATTTTTCTATAAAATTCGTTTTAAGGTTATGTTTTTACATTTTTTGTTTTTTCTTTTATAAAGAATTGGGGGCCCATGCTTAT
This sequence comes from Ptychoptera albimana, assembly GCA_961205885.1. Taxonomy (NCBI): domain Eukaryota; kingdom Metazoa; phylum Arthropoda; class Insecta; order Diptera; family Ptychopteridae; genus Ptychoptera; species Ptychoptera albimana. The sequence continues at coordinate 31,836,165 of OY540802.1, read as the reverse complement.
TACAGGTTCGGGAAAAGAATCACTTAAATATTCCAAGGTTACGGAATCCATTTTGGTTTGTGCGAAAGGAACGTAAAGTATACAGTGATCTTCTAACATCAGAGAATAGTAATTTTGTTAAGGAAGTTTTACATGATAAATTTGGACCACCGGCATTAATCAAAGGCGTTCAAACGTTTGCAAATAATACAAATAGTTTAATAAAGTTAGATGAATTACCAAAAGTTGAATGGAAATTAGGTATGCGACGTACCGGTGTTATTGCAAAAAAAATCGGTCAATATCCCTTATGGAAAAAAGATGGCACAAAAATAAGAACAACTTTACTTCAGGTAAAACAAGAAAAAAAAAAGGTTTTTCTTTTTTATTTTTATGGGCTAAATGATAATAAATAAACTGAAAAACCATTTTTATTTTATTTTATTTTTAGATTGTGGATAATCATGTAATAAAATATATACCCCCTGAAAAGTATGAACCAACAACGAAACCACGTACAAAAGCATATAATTTAGGATGTTTACTGGTTGGCGCCGAAAGTGTAGATCCTCGCACACTAACAAAAGAATATTGTGGTTTATTTAAAGATTCTGGTGTTATACCAAAGAAAATATTATCCCGGTTTCTTGTGTCACCGGGTGGTGCTTTGCTACCAGGGACACCATTAAATGTTTCACATTTCCGTGTTGGTGATTATGTGGATGTTCGTGGCAAAACGTAAGCTATAAATATAATTTATTCCTAATGTGATTTTCTAAAGAAATATTTTTTTTTCTTTATAGGGTTGATCGTGGTTTTCAAGGTGTTATAAAGCGACACGGATTTAAAGGTATGCCTGCATCTCACGGTGTAACAAAAACACATAGACGTGGTGGTAATATTGGAGCTGGCGGTCAAAAGGCACGTGTATGGCCAGGTACAAAAATGCCCGGACACATGGGCAATGAATATCGTATTCTGCGAGGTTTAAAAATCTGGAGAATTAATACAAAATATAACGTTATGTGGGTGCAGGGCAGTGCAATTGCTGGCGAAACAAATAATTATGTTTATGTATTTGATACAATGTTACCATTACGAAAGAATAAAATTGAACCACCATTTCCAACGTCTTTTGAACAAGACACTAATGATAATCTACCAGAAGACATTTGGTGTGACGATGTGCATAGTTTTGAAGATCCAACAATTTTATATAAGCCAGAATAGAAAAGAAAAATGTAACAAATTGTGAATAAATGTATTTTTAGATGATAAATCAAAAAAAAAATGTTTTTCATTATTCAAATTATTCTTTGGTTGTATTTTGTGCACTGTTTTGATGTTATTATTTGTTCATGATAAAATTTAATTAATTGAAAAACAAAATAAAAAAAATCCGAAGCATTGCATCATTAATTGTGAATCGTATTGAAATTAATTGCGTTCTGTACTATAATTGAATTCTATGTGCAGAATATACAAATAAAATATTAAAATAAAAATTAATTTTTACTTGGAACCCTAACAACAAAATTGCATTTATTAATTGATTTAGTAATAATAAAGTTAACTTGCGCTTAACATTCTGGTGCCTGTACGGCTGTACATGAACCAATGACGTGTCTGCGTCACCAACAGACAATTATGTATATGCATGGTATTTAAATACGAGGTAGGCAAAATAAATTGGGTATGAGATCGATGGGTCACTCATTTTTATTATTATTATTATTTTTTGAAAAATATTACTGAATCAAATGGTTCTACGTGTGCATTTAATATTGGATGAAACAAATACAATAAAAAAAAAAACAAAGAAATAAATCAAACTACAGAGAAAATAAAATTATCTCCATGGTGATCTGAACTTGTTGAGATTTTGAGAAAATTTTTATTCTGTTTTTTTTTTTTATTTGGTTTGTTCGCATGGCAAATATTACGACGAATGCGTTTTTATATTATTAAAAAAAAAAAATAATAAAATGATTATGTATGGTATGGAATAAATCTACTCACTTTCGTTGATAAAATTTATCTTCTCAATCCCATGTAAACATACAGAGATAAAAAAATCTTTTGTTTTTATTTTTGTTTGTTATTCGATTCCAATAATTTTTTGCGTTTTTGTTTTTATTTTTTCTATTGAGTTTTATGATTTACTCTCTCATTTATTTACCTATAATCATCGCTTCATTAAAATGTTACCATAGTGATGTGTGTGGATATTACTTGGTGAAGCACTAGAAAGTTACAACGATTTTTTAGTTATTTATTTATTTTTTGTAGTTTCTAGAAGTAAATAAAAAAAATCGGTTTGTTTTCCTTGTTTTTGATAAATATATTTCTCTGCTAAGTGTTTATTAATAAAAAATATGGACTAAACGCATAATAAACTGTAGAAGAAAAAGAAAAAAAAAGGGATTTTTTTATGAGTGCGCCCATAGTATTTTTAGGGACTAATATTTATTGCCCTGTGATTTTTTTTTTGTTTGTCTTGTTAAAAATTTTGTTATTGCCCTAACATTTTTATTGTTAAATAAAACCAAAAAACCGTAATTTTACACTGGCACACACATGTGTTAAGAAAATATTTTATTGTTGTTTATATCCTTCAAAAAAAAAAAAACTTTGTTTTTGCTTCTGCGATAATTAAGAATTTTATTTTCTCCTTCTACTTTTTCGTCCTCCTTTTTTTTGCCTCAATAGTCCTTGTTTTGTGTGTCCATGTGGTGTGTGAATTAAATTAAATATTTTAATTGAATTAAATATTTAAGTGAAAAAAAAAAAACTTACAAAAAAACACTTGTTACATTTTGCTTATACTTACATACGTAAACTTACTTAATTAAATATTAAAACAAAAAAAGAAAGAAAGACATTTTTTTTTTGTTTGTTTCTATTTTGTGTTACGTAATTAACCAAAAGTTATACAAAAGAGTGTGGAGGATACAGTTATATATTTCTTGCAATTCCTATTATTAATTTTAATATTTTTTATTTGATTTACAAAAGGAAAACGTTTTTCTATTGGTAATATTTTGTCATTGTTACGCTTTATTTTGTTTTTAATTTAATTTTAATATTTATTTGTTTAGGATTTTTTTTTTTTATTTTTTTATTAAATAAACTAATATACAAAAAAAAGTTAAATAATAAAGGATATAAAAGGAATTTTTGCTACAAAGAACAACAAAGAACTGTAATGGTAAAAAAAAAATTCTTTAATAACAAATTAATTGTTTATTACTTAAATGAGTGGGTGTTGATCCGTGTGTGTGTGTGTGTGTATTTACCGTGTCAATTTTGTTTTAATAACGTAAAATATTTTTCACAAATCAAATGAATAATTTTGCATAAAATAAAAATCCTTTTTTATTTTAAATTTAGTATCACTTTGGACGTATAGTCGAGTGGTGTGTTCTTGTACAACTGTCCGACGGTGCCACCCTGCATATATAGTGCCAGTGATTGATTCTGTTTACTTTGCTTCTAACTCTTTTGTGTTTTTGTGTGTGTGTATTTTCTAAAAAAAAGAAAAGAAAAATTTTTTTTTTATTAATTTTTTGTGTGTTTTTTTTTTTTTATTTATAATTTAATTTAATTAAGTTATTTTTATTAATGTTTATTTGTAATAAAAACGAATTGATTTATTATTAATAATATGAGTGAAATAAATAAATAAATTTTTTTTTTATATGCTTATCGTTAAAAAAAATTACATTTTATGATAAAGACTTCTTTTGTTCTTGTTCATATTGTACAAAAACGCCATTTTGTTTATTTTAAGTTTTCTCTACAAAACCGTTGGAAATTTTTTTTTGTCGTTTTTGTTTTAAAAAACTATTTTTTTGTTTTTGTTAATTAAATGAGTTTTTATTGCTTTTAACTCACATTGTTATTTATTTATTTTTATTTATTTATTATTATTATAAATTAACTGTTGATTGTGCATTTTATCTGGTTATTTAAACAATGCCTGGCATTTAGTTACATCAACTAATAATAAGTAATTTAATATCATTTATAATTATTTATGCTTATTAAGTACATTAAAATAAATTTAAAAAAAAAAACATTAATCAATAAAAACCACTAGAAAAAAAATATTAAAATTTTTTTTTTTCTGCTTATTTGATTTTTTTTTTTTTTTCGATATCCATCAAACAACAACACCCAACAGCATCCCAATTATGTTGTTCTTCGTATAATGATTATAAAAAAATTAAATTGAAATAAAATTTGTTTCTTTCTTTATCAAAAAAAATGCCAAACCTCCACAATATTTTCAATCTAATACTCAGTGCCTAATCTAATCTCTTTAAAAAAACTTTTTATTTTTTTTTTGTATAACAAATATTAAATTAAATTAAATTAAAATAAAAAATAAAATAAAAAGAATTGAATGGGGAAATTGAGTTAGTAGTATAGAGAATAAACGCCAAATGATGATAAAAAAAAAAATAAAAATTATTATTATTATTTTTTTTTTCTTATTATACAAAACTAGTGTTTGTTCAGCCAGTAATCAGGATCCATAGCTGAATTAAAACAGTGAATTGAACAAAAAACAAAATTAATTTTTTGTTTTAAACTAATAATCGATGACTGTTGTTGTAATAAAATTTTGTAATCGGATTTAAATCAAGATAAGATTAATAAACTAGAAAAGAAATAAATTTAACTCAGTGAAAATAAATTATTTTATTTATATTTCAATAAATAATTCATTAGTCAACAACGACAACGCAACAGCAACAAAAACATTCCGTGAATGGTTTAAGATAAAATAAATAAATGCAAAGAGAAAAGAAAAAAAAAATGTTTTATTTGTTGTGTGTGCAGATTTTTTTTTTGTTTTTTATGCTTAATAAGCTGTTTGTTGGTTAGCACATAAATAAAAATGTAGCTATGTATGTAAATAAGTAATCAGAGATTTTTATCCAGAATATTTTGGGATAGAAAAGCAAAGAAATTTAATTTAATTTAGCACAAGTTTACCACATTTACCACTTAGTTATTAGTTCTGTGTGTTCTATAAATCATATGAAATCCTAAGCTATTTCTTTGAAACACAATTTTAATTAATTTTTCTATGTTTTCTGTTTTTTTTTTTTGATTAATTAAATTTGCAAATCTTGCCAGAGAGAGATTTTAAATTTTTATTTTTTTGTAAAGTTTCCTTGTGACAGCAGCAACAGCAGCAGTTTTGTTTAAATATTTTAAATTATTTGCATTAAAGTGACTTAACTAAACAACTGCTTTGTAAAAAGTAAAATTCTACTTGCTGTGTGTGTGCTTTTTGTGTTTAAATTAAATTTTTTTTTTGTTTTTTATTTATTTGCAATGATGATAAAAGGAAGTCAAAGTGTCAACAAGTGATTTTGAAAATATACTTATGGCGAATTGACATTTTTTTTTATTTCCCTTCCTTTGATTTTTTTTTTTGTAATTTAATCACGGTTTTGTTTTACTTAGAATTTCCCTTTTTTTTATTTATTAATACATTTGCGTTATCGCGTCGTTATTAATCAACAATTAATTTTTGTTATAATAATAATAATAATAATCTCAGTGTTACATGTGAAGCTTAACGAGCAACACTGGTTTTTATAATTGGGCTCCAAGGAGTTTTTCTTATCTTGTTTTTTTTCTTGTTGTTGGTTAAATCTTTGGTGACTTGTTTAGCGGAAATATCATGAAAATTTCATTTTTTGTTTTCTCTCGAATAATAACTCTCAAACGCACGTTTCGATATTGATCGTGTTAATGTTTAAATAATACTGAATCCAAATAACTCTCGGGATACAATAAATAAATAATTTTTCTAAAATCATAAAAATATATAATCAAAATTGTATTTATAAATGTTACTATTATTATTATTTTGTTTATAATTTTAATGATTCATTATCTTATCGGCCTATACTAATTAAAAATTCTCTCCTCGTTTACATTCTTTCAATGTTTTTATTATACAATTATTATTGATTGTTGTAAGATTCTAAAATAGAAATATTTGTTATTATTTTAGTAGTAAATATAAACTAATTAAATACTTAAGTCACCTGCTTTTTCTTTTTTTTTTCTAAAATAATAATAAATGTGTTGTTTGTAATTTAATTATTAGAAAACATCTTTCTTAATCATTTTTTTATTTTGATTTTATTTCTTTATAATCTCAAAATGTGCAAAATACAACACTGAACTGAAAATTGTTTTGTGTAGAGTTTTTTTGCATTTTTTTCTAGTTTTATTTAATTTGTTTTTTTTTTATTTAATGCTTATATACTTTAATAATTGATTATACTATATCCTTATTTTCTTTTATATTAAATAATTTAATTTTATAATTTCTTTTACCGTACATATACTAGGTGCACTAATTTTTTTTATTTCAATTAATTATTAATTTACTATTGTGAATTGTCCTGTATTAATACATTTTTTTTTGTTTTTGTTTTTATAAGTGCAGCAATTGAATAAGGAAGAAGAATAAAAAAAAATTGTTTTTATTACTTGGAAAAAACAGTTTATTGTTGTATACAGTAATTAGATGGAAAAGGATACACATGAAGGAAAACGTCGAAAAAGGAAAATAGAAAAAAATAGAGTCAAAGACTGACGTGGTTTTATAATTTTTTTAATAAAGCGAAAAAACCGAATTGAAAAATTACCATTTGATTAATAAATGTTTTGTGTTGTGTGTGTACTGTAAACGAGGAGTGTTTTCATTATTATTTTTATTTATTTTTTGATTTTCACTTAAAGGAAAAGAAAATTAAATATTAGAATAAAAGTGTACCATTAATCAGTTATGAATTTAATTAAAAATGATTCTGAAAGCACACATGTATTGAATAAAGATCAGAGCATTGGTAACAATGGGAATGCAAGTGATGATGAAGAAGACGTTATATCTTTATCCGATTCACAAAAATCTATACAAACAATTGAATTTTGTTTAGAATCGTGTAATAATAATAATAATAATAATAATATTAATAATAGTGATAGTGATATCAATTTAAATTTAAATTTAACTAATAATAATAATAATAAAGATAAAAGTAATATAAAAGTTGAAAAGGAAAAATATATAACAAAATGGATAGATACAATTGGTACTGATATTGAAGTTGTCAATGATGATGGGATAACAATAAATGATCAAGTTAGAGAGTATGTTAATTTGGAGGGTGAAATTTATCGTCAGGAATTAAATCGTGAAATAAAAAATCGTCAACGACAATATTTTGAGGAATCAATAGCTGAACAAAGTGATGCGATTTATAGAAATTTAGATTCACATAATGATGATGATGATGATACAACACCATATTTAAGTACAAATGATAATATAGAAAATAATATGCCAGATATAGATGTTATTAATATTGAGGACAGTAATAGTCCATCTGTTTCCCAAGAAGAAATGTCTAAATATCCTGTTACTACAATTGAAGAAAGTGAGAAAATTGTTGAAAAGATTAGTGCTAGTGTTATAGATACGGATAGTATTGAAAATATACCAAATGGGATAATATCAATGGAAGAAGAAATGATATCTGATTTACTTAAGGATTCTCCACATATTTATAAGTTATTAGATGATACATCCAATGAGAATAGTGAAAGTAATTTATATGAGTTATTAGCGGAAAATGATAAATCTTTAAAGAGGAATTTAGATCCGGTTCCGACAGTAATTAAATCACCAACAAACTCTATTACTCCAATTAGGAAAACATCATCTGCTAATTTGCCACCAGCAGCAGCAGCAGCACCCTACGGCGCACAATTAAACAAATTTGTTAATATTGAGACATTCTCACCGCCCATAAATATAATTGTTAAACCATTAGTACGTCTGGATTGTAATTATCGGGATGCGTCTTGTCAAACCGTTTTTCCACGTAATCAGAGTGTACAATGTCAAATAGATGTGCCCAAGTCATTGTGTACAAGCCAATGTCAAACTGATACATCATTTCCTGTCAATAAAATTGTTGGAAGTCCTTTAGAGAATATTAATAATTCGTTTAATCAAGAGATTAGTGAGTCTGAAAATCGTTTAAATGATTACATAAAAAACAGTGATATGAATGCTGTGATTAATTATTTAGTTTATGTAATATTATTAAAGGATGTTATGCATAAAGTCGGGACAAATATGATGGGAAACTTTGACAGTGACGCGAAAACCTTTCTACAGGTGATAACGAATGATTTCATTGATTCGGCTGTTAAACAATTACAATTGAAAATTAGTAAATATATTTTTGCACAGATGGCATATATTAATAGTCTAACTCCGGAGGACAAGAAGTTATTGATCAGTATAATGTATAAAATAATTGAGACAAAATGTAATTTTGATAAAAGGGATGGAAGTGTATTCGCCCCGAAACTTAACAGAGACATTGAATTTCTATTTGAAGTACATAAATTGAATCTGCAAAAGAATAATTCAGCAGTAAAAGAGGCGATATTTGATCGTAAAATTCTCCAAAAACGAAATAGTCAACACTTGGAAAGTAACGCAGTGTTACCACTATCGCCAGTAAATGCCTCCAGTTTATACTTTGTTTCAAGTTCGACTAAGAAACCAAGGATGGGTGCATCGGAGTATCAAAGAATAAATCCCCCATTGCCATTATTGCCACCTCCAGAAATACCTCCACCACCATTAGAACCGTCTCCACCGACACCACCATTTGAAATTGATCGTCCTTTACCCTCATTACAGCCAACACCACCATTACAAGAAACAATAACATTTGATCTTACAAGACCGTTATCATCGTTGCAGCCAACGCCGCCATTAGACCAGCCACTTCAGCATCTACAAAAAAGGGACGAACTTCCAAATCAAAAAGCTTTAGATCTAATAAAGATTCAACGGCAACAAGAGCAGCGTAAAGAGTCTCGTCGACAAAGTTCAATTCAAGATCAAAAAGCGCAAACAGAGTTGGAAATGATAAGACAAAAACAGCAACAAAAGAAGCAGAAAGATATTCAACAAAAACAAATGATGCATCAGTCACGGTTAAAACGAGAATCAGAGCGACAGTTAGAATTAGACAAGCATCAGAAGACACATAATCAAAATGAACAAACTAAATCTGAAGTAGAGACAAATGAAGAATTACAGCGCAATAATATATTAGAAAACGAACAAAGAATTCAAAACGGTGAAGAATTTAATAACTCTGGGCAAATGACAAACATACTTAAAAGACGTCTTGAATATGATAGCAGCAATAAAAATGGTCTGGAAATCCCCGATGGTTTTGTAGAACAGAATCATCAGATGTACAACACAGGAAACAACGAAGCTTTGGAAGAAGAACGAATTCAGAGGCAGCAAGGACAAGAACGCCTTCAACAGTTTGAAGATCATGAACGGCTTAGAAAACAAGACGAACAACAATTATTGCTACGACAAGAGCAAGAAAGACGACGCCAACAGCAACAGGAAGCATTACAATTGCATCAACATCAATTAAGGGAACATGAACATAGGGAAAAAGATAGAATTCACCAAATGCGGGAACAAGAACGACTTCAGCAGCAACAAAATCAGGAACGATATATCCAACAACAGCAACAAGACCATCAACGTCATTTACAGCAACAAGAGCAAAAACAACGTCAAGACCAAGAACGCATTCAAAATGAGCAGCAAGAAATAAGGCAGCGGCAATTAAAAAAACAACAAGAGCAACAGGAAATTGAAAAACAACATCGAGAAAATCAGCTGAGAACTCAAATGCAACGGCAGCAGCAGCAACAACATCAAAGCAATCCATATCTTGTTGCTCCTTATAATATGACATTTGTCACAATGCCGGAATATCACGAAAATATACAACGGGAAAATGCACGCCATGCAAATGCACAAAATCATTCATCAGAGTTGAATCATTCACAGCAACAATCTTCAAGTTCTAAACTAGTACCCTATTCTGCTGGTCCAAATCAACAACTAAAGTGCTCCCCAGTTTTGCAAGTGAGGCAACCAGTGCCAAATGTTCAAGTGACGAACCAACCTCAAATTTTGTATTCATTAAGGCACAATGCGCCGCCCCAAACGAATTCTGAACATTACCCCTATTATCAGCATCATCCTTCGCAAATGATTCCTAAGCCAAATATGAGCTATCCACCGAGATCATTTTATTCACCAGGTCTACCCGTACAGTATCAACAACCGTTACAATTACCACGAACTGTAACTAATTATCCATTTAATATTGCTTCGCTTTTACGACCGTGCAATATCAATGAGCCCATTAACAATGGTGTTTTTAATCCACAGTATAATCGGTCTAACTCGCCAAACAGGGAGAATTTAAATTATGATGAACGTCGTATTACTGTAGCGCAAAATCCAATAAACTACTCAAATTCTCAAACGAATTCCATATCACAAGCAATGACTAACAGCAGTAAAACTACAAACACAACTAATAAGACAAAAGAAACTGCGTCACGTTCGCGAAGTAAAGCGAAAGCCAAACCTAGTGTGCAGTCGAAGAAACCACCACTTCCACCACCACCACAACAACAAACATCTCATCATATACAAGTTCAGATTAATCCGTTGCAACAGCAGCAATCTCCACTCCGAATAGTGCAACAACCACCATATCATTTACATCAGCAACACAGTTTAGTGGCTGCACATCATCCGCCACAATATAAAGTGGCATTTTATCCGTCATTCACACAGCAACGTGAACAACAACATTTGTTACAGCAGCATTTGCCACAACAAGATCCTTCACAATATCATTCTGTACAACAACACGAACAACAACAACAACAGCAGCAGCAACAGCCAATTCTTTTGTTGCATCCATCAAATCAAAATCATCAACCAAAGAATTACAGTAACGATGAATTACGTGATAATCGTCCAATGATAACTACAACGATAATTAATTTAAATTCTAATAATAATCAACCATTAAACACGAATCTTGCTCCAAGTGATGCAACAAACATTATAAATATTAATTTAAGTGAAGCAAAACCGAATCAATTAAAGGACAATAGACCTGCTATAAATAATAAACAATCGGTCATTGTTCTGAATAATCAATTCCAAAGTATACAAAGGCATGGAAATGAGAGAAATAAATCAATTGTCGATGCAACAGAGTCAAATGCTAATCCGCCCATTGAAGAGGTCAGGAGTGTGGAAACCGTTGAATTTTTAAACAATAATATGGCTGAGGAAGAGAACGAGATCGATTATACCGAAGATGACAATAATCTCGTTATTGACGAGGATGAGGTTGAAGCTAATATCGTAATTACTGGTGTTTCTAATGGTATCAAATAAATTTCGCTACTAATCTTTTTCTATTTTTTTTTTTTTGTTGTTAAAGATGGAAAATGGTAGTTCCGAGATACAACCTTCCGTTTCCCCAGAGCCACCGATATTAAATGAGGAACCAAAAGAATATTCGTCAAGTGATAATATTACCAAAATTGAACCAAATTGTTGTAATGAGACTGATAAAGTAATAAAGAATGAGGATGATGACAATGATCCGGTTAGTGGATTTTAATTTTTGTTTTTTAATTTCTTTATGCTTTATTGATTACTTTTTTTTAGGCTGAGAATTATGTATTTGATACCACCCACGACACTTATGAAAATGATATAAATCCTGTAAACGATGGTACCAAACCCGTAAATACAATTTTTTAACAATTTTTATAATCAACTAAATAAGTAGAATTGCTTTGTTTTAACCACACTTAATGCACTTTACTCATCATCATCATCATCATCATTACATGTATTAATCCTGGTTTCTCTTCCCCATTTTTTTTTTGTTTTGCAGCAACTTAATTTAACAAAAGGTCTTTATATATGTATTGTGTGCACAAAAAATGCCACCGACCTGTGTCAATCGTGTGTTAGTGCCACTTATTGCAGTAAAGAATGCCAAGTTAATTAATTTTTTAATTTTTTTTTCTTTATTCATTTATTTATTTGTATAAATTGCCCTGACGTTTTTATTTTTGTTGCATTTTTGCTTTTTACGTTATATTTTACTAAATCCTAAATACGTATTTTGATTTCAGGAAAAAAATATTGAAAGTCATCTGACGTTTTGTAAGAATCCAAAATTAATAAAATTAAATTTAATATCTAAACCTTATGATTAGATAAATTAAGTGAGGAGGAGTTGAAACGTGTGAAAAGGATTTTAAAATGGACTGCTGAAGGAGGAGAGGAGGATAATGGATTTTTTTTTTAATTTGTATTTTCAATGTGACATAATTAATAATTTAAGCACTGTGTTAAAATGAATCGATTTTAATTTAATTTAATTAGCTGATTAAGATTATAAAAAGTTTAATTAAAACGAACTTCCCCACCTAGCATAGAAATATTAATTGGATGTGTTTTTTGTAAAAAATTCTCTTGCCAAAAAAAAGCCAAGTAATTAATCAATTGATGTTTTGTCCTTAAAAATTAATAAAATGTGTCGTCGATCATAAATGTATGTAGAAGTTAATATAGAATGAATATTTCCAAATTGATTTTCTCTTCGTTTTTTTTTTCTATTAAATTAACGCAGTAATAAATGAAAAAGGGGTGCGTTTGTAGATTATAGCCTGCAGTATTTATTATATGCAGTAATTATTGCATCTATCCCTTGCAGTTTTAAATTTAATGTTATATAAGTGTGCATATGTTAAATGTTGACCCTTCCTAGATCAACGAGCAACGAGGAAAATTAATTAAAAAAGATTTTGTGAAAAAATAAATTTTTTCAGTTACGTTAATACGTCAACGCATTAGATTAAATTTTGCGTTTAAAATTTTACTCTACTGTTTCATGTCAGTGCGTTATGTACAACGTAACAACTGTTTTATGTTTTATTTACATCAAACAACAATAATAATAATAATAAACATGATGTATAGAAAGTCAATAAACATAAAAAAATAAAAATAAAAAATTCAATTATTTTATGATATTTTTGTATTTGACTGTGCGTTCTTATTTATTAAATATTGGTATTTTGGGGTGGTAGATAAAGGTGTATCGACCCGATTAGTGTAGTATGAGCTTCTTTTTTTTTATTTTTTGGTTATATCACGGTTTTATATTTTTTCTATAGTTTAATTTGCATTTTTTTTACTGTTGTTTGTCAATCGATCCGTCAAACTTGACTTATGTGGATTGAAATGTAATTTACTAAAGTTTTATTAATTTATATATATATATATATAGAATATAGAAGCTTATCTAATACAGGTTAAATGTATACCAGTTTCATTTATTATTCAGTGAATACAAAAAAAAAAAAGCTGATTCGAAAACGACCTGTTGGTTACTTATAAAACTGGTATACAGGAGAAGTAATATGCATTTTCTATTTCGAAAAAAAGAACAAAATAATTTTGTTTCCCCGTTTGTTTATATTTTTTTCTTTTCTCGTAAATACACAAAACTGTTGTACCGCGTGTGTCTGGCTTTTAATTCAAATAAATTTTTTTTTTGCTACGGTATAAATACTATCGGTTTTGTATAAACAAATAAGATTTCCATAGTGTGCCGAGAAGGAGAAATATTTATTTTCATTTTCCCCCCCGTCAATTATACCAGAAACAAAAAAAGTGGAAAAACATTTTTTTTCGAATAAGAATATAAGGCGCATGTATTTAGTTTAAATAAAAAAAAAATCTATTAATAAAAGAAGAAAAAATAAATTTTCTTTAGTAGGAAAACGTGTGTAGTCAACTGAAAAAATGAATAAAAATCTAAATAACTACTTAGAAAAATTGTTATTACATAGGAAAAATGTTTTTTTTTTATTTTCTCTTATTTTCTGTTACATTTTGTTGTTGTTTGCCAAAGGAAAAGCGAAATACATTGACAGTGAGCAGAGAAAACTATTTTACAAAAAAAATATTTTCAAATTACATTTCTAAATAATTTTATGTTATCTTGCAGCGGAGACTGGGTAAGTGGGGAAAATAATATTCTGAATAAACGTAAATAGAATTAAAAAAAAATTTTTTTTTTGATTTAAAAACAGAAAGAAAGTTGTTTTGAGATGCAATTTATAAAAGAAGATCATGACTTTTCTGTTAACGTTAAGATGGCAAAGTGGAGAGTAGTGTGTAGAAACACCGTAAGAATATCGTAACGTACGTAAGTATATTCGGATTACCAGTGCAATTGCCGTATGTCAAGTAATCAAAGACCCTTTGAAGAGCCCACCCTCTTACAAAACATTTCACCTTGCAATTATAACTGAAGAATTTAGTTTTTCTATTTCAGTACAGTTCGTTACATTACAAGAAGACAAAAAGGGAAAAGAAAAGAAAAGAAAATTTCGACGACGTTAAGGAAGACAGAATGCTCCCCGTAAAACAAAGTTGTGTGTCAGCCAGAAGCGAGTCACAGTTAGTTCATTTTCAAAGCCAAACGTAACGTTAAAAAAACGACTGAATAATAGAAGAAAATTTAATTTTTTTTTGTATATTTGTAATTTTTTTCCTCTATTTTCCGCTTTTATTTATTCAATTTTTTCGATTTTTCTTTCTTAGTTTTTATTTTGTGTTTTTTTTTTTTTTTGGTTTTGTTATTTCAAGTTGTAGCAACACCACGACGGAAAATTGTGTTTTTCAGTCTTTTAATAAACGGCAACGTGAACGGACGTGTCGTACGTGATGGTTTTTCTCTTTTACCACTGTCGTTGCGTTATTTTCGCTTAATTTTTCACGTTTCGGTTTGTTTTACTTTTTTTTTTTATTTATCAATTAATTTATTAATTATACTTCGTCTTCGTCTTCTCAAGTTCAGTGAAATTTTCCTTCTTTTTTTTTATGGTGAATTTCAATTCCAAATTAGTTTGAAGTGATGTCGAGAGTTTTCTGTTTCGCTTAATTAAAAATTTTTTTTTTTCGTATTTTAATTTTTCTCCGGCGGTTTTTTTTTGTTAATTAAGTGTACGACAAGTGACAAGTGAGTTTTGGGTTTTTTTTTTGTTGATTGTTGTTGTGGAGAAATTCCTAAAGCAGAATTAATTGAATGAAAATTACGTTAAGTGATCGTTGAGGATACATTTTTTTTTTATTTATTTATTTCATGTTTGCCAAGAAATAAATAATTAAAAAAAAAAAAAACAAAAAACTTTAATTAATGACGAATTAATTAACAGGTAAGCACTGGAAACTGAGTTTTATTTTTCCTTCTTTTATTTCATTTTCTTTTGCACGGTTTAATTGACGGTTTGTTGTCCTCAAAAATTTATTATTGATAAACATTGGAAATTATTGATTAGTTACGTTGTGTTTTTACACCAACCACCATCCTATCCAAAAATATAATAATTTTCTCGTGTATTAATCCATCCCCCATTTTTAACGTTTAATCGTTAATTTCTTTTTGTTTTTTATTTATTTTTTTTTCTATTAGAATCGAAATTTGTTTACAAAAAATATAATTTCCATCGTGCTAATTAATTAGAATGCAGAACAAAATTATTAAATATTTCTGCTCTTCTAGTGGTGATGGCGATTCTTTTGAGCTGTTTCAAATCAATAGAGAAATTAGTTTCTGTTGTAAATCATGAATAGTTTATTGTCTGATTACGTTATGAATAAAGATTATGGTAATAACGACAATGGAACATTGTTTGGGGTGTGTTTGTTCCCGAATGCTCCTTTAAAAACTATTTTTTTTTCTTGTTTTCATTTATAAATATGTCAAACGATAGAGTAGCAGAGGTTTTTTTTTTTTTAGAAACTTAACTACACTCGGTGGTTTTATTACCACAGTTTTACCCTTAATAAACATTTAAAAATGAAATGAAAAAACATTTTTTTCGTCTTATCGTTTTTCTAGTTGTGTCCCCCCTGTCTTCTATTTTTTTTTTTAATTTTTATTGTTTATAATAAATGAAAAATTAAATGAAGAAGACAGAAAAATAATTTTCTTTTTTTTTCATTTCAACATCGATCCGATGTTATTCGCGATTCGCTTGTTTTATTTTTATCATTCAATTTTCGTTTCTTAGTTTTTTTTTTTTTTTTTTATTTTTTTTTTGGCTATTTATTTGCTTGCGATTTTGTTTTCATGTTTTCTCACTTTAATCGTACATTAAATTATTTTTTTTTGCTTATTAAAACTTTAAATTAGAAGCAGAAGCCACGGTAGTAGGAGTAACAACAGCAGTAGGTTGTAATACAGAAAAACAGTTACTTAGGCTCAAAAGCAACAAATAATAAGAAAAAAAAAAAAATTCCCTGCTGTATAAATTGTTGATTTTGTATGATGATACTGATGCTGATTATTATTAATAATGATCTTGATGATGATGATGCTTAATGTTTGACGTGTTTGGAAAATTATTTTATTTTTTTCCACTCTAATCACATTTTTGAAGGTTTTTGATTGTTATTCACGAATTTAAGATGTTTACGAATCAAAAAAAATGTTTTTTCTCCTTCTGATTTATTTATTTATTCTCAAACGGCTTGTGAAACTCTTTTTTTATATTAATGACTTTTTCCAGCTTTACCTACATAATTGTGTATAAAAAATTTCGTACCCTAATATCCGATCGTACAGGTGGTGTGAAAATAATGATTAAAAAAAAAAAAAGTGAACGTTTTAAGTGGTTGGCTAATTCTACTCTATTTAGTCGTCGCAATTCTTCCTTTTTTTTTTTTTTTTGGTTTCTTTGTGACACACAGATAGGGAAGTAGGAAGAATAAAAAACACAGAAATACGGATAGAAAAGTGTAGTAAAATTCCTAATCCGTAATAATATTAAAGGAACTACATGGAACATGGTACAAGCATCGTACGTGTTTTATGTCTGTTGATTTTATGAATAATAAAGTATTGGGTGGATCTTTTTTTTGCTGTTGCTGTTGCTCCTACTGCCGCTTCGTCTTATTCAGGCGGTTTATTAGGGGTTATCGTTGTTTTTTTTTTATTTTTTTATTTACATTTGTTTGCTGGAGTAAATTTATGACTTCCTTTGGATCGGTTATTAGTGTACGTCTGCTAATGTTTACGATTCCTAATATCATCTATTCTCCGTACTATATGTGTTTAAAGTAAAAACAAAATGTTTGTCCCTAACACCTTGGTTTGATTAAATAGATAAACAGAAAGCGACTGAAAACATTCAGGTGGTTTATGCTATGTATTAAAAATCACTGTGAATAAGAAAATTCTATGTGATTATGTGATCTTGTGATGTTTATTACTGGCTCTAGGACAGCCAGCTGTGTCAACGTATATGTGTACTAAGTAAAAAAACGAGATGAAGATTCGATGATGATGATGGTGGTGGTGGTGGTGGTGGTTGTTGTTTCTGATGTTTCAAGATGACACATCACTTTTGTTGGCTTTTCTTATATTGCTTTCTATTTATAAACATTTCTTATAATTAAAAATAATTAATTTAATTAAAATGAAACGAAAACATATACGTAAGACACACAACTGCAACACACAACGCAACGCAACACAAACAAATCATAAAAACACTAAACAAAAAAAAAAAAGCATAATTAAAACTGTGCGCCGAGAAAATGATTTATTAGCATTATGAAGCGAATGAAATTGTTTCAAAAAGAAAGCAAAGAAAAAAAAAATTCTTAATTATTATGTAAATTTTTAGTTTTTGCTGTTAATTAAGAATTGCTCTCTCTCTCTCTATCTGTCTGCGGTTTTTAATTAGAAATGTTTTGTTTACTTTGCTTTTGCAGCTCGTGTTAACGTTAATGCTGCGTAGCGTAAGGGTAACACGTTTTCGGTTTTGGTTAATTTAAATAAATTATTAATAAGAAAAGATTTTTATTTATTTTTTTTTTTATAATTAGGCTGACCGTTGTGCATTATTCAAATGGAATAAAATTTTTTATTTTTTCTACCGGTGGTGGTTCATGCCTGTTTTTAGTGTGTCGCGGGTGAAAAAGGTTTAATCGCACCTGTAGTGCTCTCAGCACCGAGTCATTTAATCTTTTTAATTAATTTTATTTTTATTATTCTGCACACGTATCCTGAAGTTTTTTTTTTTTTTTACTATTTTTGATTAGTTCTATCGTAGTTGAAGACGCTGGGGAATTTTTTCTACGAGAGAAATTTTTTTTTTTTCAGAAATCACTGGATGTTTGTAGAATTTTTTTTCACCTTTTTTTTTTTGTTTTGGGTTTGTAGAGTTTATTTCAGTCGCTAGGTTAAATAGTTAATTCGATTAAAACAAAATTGAAATCAAATTTAATTGCGTTTATTGATGTAAAAAAAAAAAGAAAAAAACGTTAATTAACGTTGCATTAAACCGATGAATTGTTTTACCGATACCATTTAAAGCCACCAATGCACAAAAAGCTTTCATAGAACTTTCTTTTCTGTTGTTCTCTCTTTGTTTTTTTAATTTAATTTCGCTTTTATTCTTAGGAAAAGTTTTAATGTTATCATGTAGAAAGAAAGAAAATTCCACTTCACTTAAATAATGTTTCTACATCGTCTGCTGCTTGTTCTGCTTCTAAGTTTAGTTTTCTGTTAGAAAAGTTTTTTTTTTTTTCCTTCGTTGTTTTATCAATTTTTATTATTGTGCTTGTGCATTTCGTTGAAATGAGTCGCTTTATTGCTTTTGCAGGTTATTCTTGGTTCAATTCCAATACAAAAAAAAAAAAAAAAAAAAAAAAACAGTAAAGCAATTAATTAATTTATTTAAAATAGAAAGAGGAAAACATTTTTTTTTTCTATTGTCATCGGTATGCTGTTATATCGGTGTATGATGAACATAAGGAAATTTATTAAGTTTCCCTAGTGAGCTTTTTATAGTTATTATGCATTTTTAAGTCTGCTATTAAGCTTTTTGTTTTGCTATTAACAAACCGAAAATAACTACAACAGATTCTTAGGGAAATTTGTTTATTGAATTATGAATTCTTTACGTTAGTTCTGAAATTGTTGAGTGCGGTAATGAGAGCCATTCTGAATATTCTGAAATTAATAATCTGATCTGAGTTTTTTACCAGCCAAAACATTCGTTTTAGTTCCCTTAATACACTTTACAAATTGTATTACCAAATGTCAAATGTTGAATACCAAATGCCCAATCTTTAGCGCTTTAAAGCTAGTCTTAAATGCTGTCATTTCATTTTCCTGCCAAATATGTCAAAGAATCAAAACTTTTTGTGCTTCCAATTAATATATAAACCGGTTAACCGTTCACATCATAAAATCTTTTCATTTTCTAGTTTAAAAATCAAAGTGACTACGAATAAATACGACTGTGAAAATCAGTTGATAATACGCCGCCAAATATAAAACAAAATACCAAATCATTGTCTACCTTTCGGATTTACTTTCTGTTATCACCATGCTCACATTAATTTTCTATCTTTCCACATTGCTAACGTTTATCCGATTCTACAATTTATTTTGCGGTTTATTTTTGGCTTTTTCTGTTCACCAAATGTACAAAAAAAAAAAAAAACAAATTATTTATAGAGCAGATAAACTGATTTTCAGTTGTCAGTTAGTGTGATTTACCTAAATAATGTGTGTTTGATGGGTGATTTTGTCGTTGGTACTGTGCTAAATAAAAAAAGTATCCTTGTAGGTATACTTGCTCTACCTTTTTTTTTTTCGTATTTATGTTCTGCTGACGGCATGTACTTGAAAACTTGAAACACAATCGGAAAATTTTTCTTTCTTTCTTATTATTTTCTATATTCTCGCGGTAATGATGTGATGATCTGTGATGGGATCACTGACTGACTGACGTTATCATTACTTCTGTCATGAACTTTTTCTTATTCAGTTCTTTTCAGTTTATCTCTGTAACGTACGTAGTTATTTCAGATTATTCAATTAAGGGTTGGGTGGTTGCTTTTCAAAAGTTAAAAAAATAAAATAAAAAAAATTTCAGTAAACATTCGCAAAACTTTTTGTATAATTTTACCTTGGATATAAAAAAAAGTTTAATCCGAAAATACTAATAATTTTCCATTGTTATCCAGTTTTTCTTCTTTATTTTGTCAATTTTTTTTTTATTGATAATCCAAGTACTTGAGCATTGTGGCGTGTGCTATTGTGTTTTTGGTTGTATTTACGTGGCAATGGCAGACCCTCAAATGCATATCAGACAAGGTTAACAAATGTTGTTGAGAAAGGTGTGACAATGGCAATGTATTAACAAAATAAAAGCTTTAAAACTTTTCTATTGATACGTAAAGAAAGTGGTTTGAGTCGCCTATTGATCCTTTATTCATATTCGATGTTCAAATAGAATAAACGAGATGAGAAAGTCTGTACGGTACACGCGAAAATAATGAAATAAAGTCATCTGTGCGATAGGAAAAAATTATTTAAAAATTTTCTAGAGGTGAATGAAATGGTGGCCATTTCACACTAATATTTATGAGGATAATAACAATAATAATAACGTTATTCTGACGTTAAAACGATCATTAAATTTTACGTGGTTATTACGCTAATGTTAATTGTTTTCCCTTACCTGTACAACACTCACCGTCACCGCATCTTGAGGTTACAACTTTTTCGTATTACAATTTCAATTTGAAACATTTCTTTTTTTTTTTTCTTTTTATTCAAGGCAACCGAAAAATGAAAAAGAAAATAAAATTCTCATTGTTGTAATATGATAAGAGCGCTATGCAAAAAGCTTGTTTCGGTAAGACAAACAAAAGCGGTTGTTTCCTGGTGTAATAAAGGAAATGTAAAACGAAACCTCATGCCACGCACACAAACCACACACATTTTTTTTTTTTTCACTGCTTACTGCTAAATTAATATTTATTGGCTTAAGTTAGTTAGACTTAATTGAACTTTACTGGAATGTGTGTGCTTTGTATTAAAAAAACAATAGAATTTTTTTTTTAAATTACTGTGGAAAGAAAATTTTCGATTGTTGTGTTGAACTTTAATAATCGTCGTTATCAGTGAACCATCGCGATATAATAAAAGCCACATGTGTGAAGTACCATTGAGTTTATGAAAGATATTATAGTGAGTAACCACACGAGTAATACAAATTGTCTCATTATAACAAGACACTGTGGCATATTTTGCAGAAGAAAACATTCCCTGATCCTTGAATACATGAATTAAATTTTAAAAATGAAAAGTTTTTTCTACTTTTTTTTTTCTTTTATGTTGTGTTGTCGACAAGGAATCGAGACACGGTACCACGTATCTAGTCAACCGACACAAAGAATAACGAACAACAGAACAATAAAACAGAAGTAGCAGCAGCAGCAGCAGTAACAACAAGATAAATAAATGTCGAATGTTTTTTTACTTTCTTACATTATTTTGTAAATTTTTTTTTCTTTTAATTAATTAATTTGTTTTCTGTGTGTTTGTTTCGCGCAAAATTACATCTAAAAAAAAACTTGTTGCGTTCCGTCACAGTGTTTTAACTCTCGATAAATTCTCCTTTATCTAATTAAATAATTTTTATTTTTTTGACAACAACGAATTGATACAGGAACAGAAAACCAATTAAAAGATATTAGATAAGAGAATGATTAAATTTTGATAATGAAAAGTGAGTTTTTGTTGCCACCATGAAAGGTGATTTATAAAGTCAAGGACAAGCGTAGAGAGCTTAACAGAGAAAATGGCTTCCTATGGTGATTTCTCTTGAAATATATTTCTGTTGTGTACACTGTTGGTTGGACACCAGTTGATACTCCACTGTTAAAAAAATAGAAAAATCGAAGCCGCCTCTTTCCAACTAATTACGCTTATTCTGCTTTTTCCTATTTGCTTAGAACTTTTTCTAGTTCAACTCGTTTCAATGAGGAAAAAAAAAGTTTTTTTTTCTGCTGCTGCCCTTTTTTTTTCTCTAACCCTTTAACCTAAATTCTCTGTTACTTCAATTATTTTTTTACTTGTTGATTACACTTGCGATGCATTGGTTTTTGCCACGTAATTATTATTCGTCTTGTGCTGAAACTTTTTCTTACATATCTTCTAATTTGCGGAGTGTTTGTGGGTTTAGAGAAAACTTTTTTTCCTACCAGCTTTTATCATGAAAGTTTTTCGGTTTTTTTTTTTTATTTAATCAAACCAAATTGCATTGAGTGTGTAAACTGCATCGATTTATACCGAATTTATTTTTAGTGTTGATTCTAATTAACTAATGGGACGGGTGTGTGTGTGTGTGTGTGTATGTTTCGTTTAGCTAAAGTCTTATTATAAATAACTTGGGGATAAAGTTATAACGAAAAAAAAAAAAATGTTAATTAAGTATGTGCGAAAGTTTGTGTTTACCTTAATTAAAAGAAAGAAAAACAAACAGAGTGACATCGAAAAATAATTTTTCCTCTGTTGGCTTTGTGCTAACTAATTTCGATGTATTACAGTTGATTGTCCTTACCCTGAGTATTTTTTAAACAATTTTTTTTTTGTTGTTGACTAATTACTCTGATATCAAACAAACAAACAAACCGAACGAACGAATCCATAATTAAATAGCACGTGATGGTTATTAGTCCGTAAATAATTTTTATAATATTTTTAATTTTCATTCTTATTAAGTGGAATTTGGTGACAAGTGATACACAGAGTGACACTAGCTTTGTCCTATGTGTGTGTGTTATTAGTATTTTTTGTCCCCTTTTTTTACCCATCATACCCTTATCGTTATTACCACCTGACCAAAAATCATTTAATCGATGTTTGTGCCCTCTCCTTATTATTAATATTCCACCATCTTAAAAACGAAGAATTTTCTTTTTCCAACGTAACCTACCCATCGGTAACTTATTTAAAGAATTTTCTTTTTCTTTTTTTTTTTTGACCACCGCGGGAGAGACCACATATCTTCTGTGTTTTATTGTAAATGTAATAAAAATTAAATTTAATTGAATTTTAATAATAAACGAGATGAAATGAAACGAAACGTAATGAAACATTTTTCATATCGAAATGTCAATAAATAAATAAATGATTTTGTTTTTCGCCTCACTCTTTTTTTTTTTCTTTACCCTTACCTCTTGGTGTCTGTAGAATAATAATTCTACTTCTTCGTTTTACTACTGGTTTGTGTGCTTCTACCACATCATCGTATTCCTCCACACTATATATTAGCTATTGTCAGTCTATTTATTTATTTATTTATTAATTCTTCTCTTATTATTCGATTATTATTATTTATAGAAATGAAAAATTATATTTTTATTGTATTAAAAACTGGTCTGCCTCTCTCCCTGTGTGTATGTTTGTGTGTGTGTATACCTTAAGTGATTATTTATGTAATTTTCTATATAACAAAAAAATTCGTCGATCAGGTGTCTTATTGATAAATAAATAAAATTATTTTCTTGATGATTAATTGGCTTTTTTTGTTTTTTTTTTTTTTTTCCTTCTCTACCCTTTTTACATTTTTTTTATAAAAATGTATAGAAATGTTAATTATTTATTTTTTTTGGTATTTTAGATCGTATTTCGTTTGGTTTCATTATCAATAGAATGTAGAAACGTACTGTACACGTTAGGACATAGAGAGAGTTTTTCCTGAACAAAATCTTTTAATAACTAGTTGGTTATAGGCTTTGGGTAATTATTTTCATTTTGTTTGTTGTGTTACACACACATTTAGCTTTTAGCTTGCGGGATTTATTTTATAACGTACAGTACAATTGAATACAAAGTTTGGTGGTAGAATTTTAAGCAATAAGCTTTGTGTTTTTTGTGGTTAATTTGCTTACCACACTGGTGTTATTCTTTCTAGCGTTTTAGTGTTTTATAAAATGTAAATTAATTTTCTATTTTGATTGGAAAGTTTATTTTGTGTTGTGAAATGTGTCTTGGGTAATAAACCCCACCACCTAAAGGTATACTATTTTCTTTTTAATGAAATATAGTTTATCAGCATTAGTACCTTTAAGTACACATATAAAAAGGGTTTTATTTATCCTAGAATATAGAAATAACAAATAACAAATATAGTAATAAATCCACTTCTATAAATATAAAATTTCATTTAAAGTAATTTTGCTTACCTTTGATTGATTTTTATTAAAAATAAATCCAAAATACAACAGAACAAGTAGAGTAAAGTCAATAATGTTAAGGTTGTTATACTTTATAAGCTTTTTGCTGCTGCTTTCCTTTTATAAATAAGCTTAAAAATACGTCACTTATTGAAAACTTAACGGTAGTGGCTCATAAAATAAGGGAACATTGACCAGGAATATCACAACAAAACGAGAATCCATGTAATTCAGCCGAAATGTCGTTGCTTTTTATCGTTATAATAATGTTGATTTAGCTCGGATATAAAGACGCGACAGTCACTCATCCCTTACAAAGTTTCCCTCCTTATTATTATTATTATTATTATTATTAAAGTATAATTAAATTAAGGCCTGGTTGTAGCTAGCGTAAGAATATTAAAAACAAAACAAAAAAAAAATTTTTTTTTATTAGATTGCGACGTATCTTCGTCGTATAGAAAAATAATAAAAATTTTAATTAATTTGGATAATAAATAGGGGGTGGTACGCATAATATAGGTCATTATGTTAACAAATTTGTTCGTTTTATTATTTCCTTGTTATTAGTTCAAACAAACCAAAAAAAAAAAAAAAACGAGATAAAATGAGCTGTGGAATAAATTTTTTAATCTCGGGGTAGTCAGGACGCATTGTTAGAATGTAGTGGTCTCACTATATTGGCACGCATTCGATCAAATCTTACGGTAGAATCGATATTTTAATTTTTTTGAATTAAGGAATGAATTATCTTTCTAATGAGTGAATAATATTATGGGG
Organism: Ptychoptera albimana; assembly: GCA_961205885.1. Lineage (NCBI taxonomy): Eukaryota > Metazoa > Arthropoda > Insecta > Diptera > Ptychopteridae > Ptychoptera > Ptychoptera albimana. The sequence continues at coordinate 31,811,378 of OY540802.1, read as the reverse complement.
TCTAGTGGACATTTTAATTTACTTTCGGTGATTAGTATGGAAAATTGTGAAAAATTAGCAATTTTTGATGATTATTCGCTAAATAAATTTTGTATAACCCAAAGAGTATTCCTACAATGTTTCACCCCCTTTAAAAACAATCAATTTTTTCCCTGCTTTTTTTTATTAGCTACAATAATTAAATAAATAAAAAAAAAATTTTTAATCGAATTCAACAGCATTCAAGAGTTTTTAATATCCCCCAGAGTCGTTTTAAGTCAGCTAAAAATGATTGAGCGCAATGGATTCTCTTTCGGAAATGCAATGGACATAAAATTTAATGTTTCTTGGTGAGCGCAAACTTCTGATTTCCAACTATTAATATTTATGATCAAACAGCAACGTTTTACGATTTTTCCCTTTTAAATGCAATTAAATCCGAGACATGCTGTTATGCGTTCACTGTTTTGAATTTTATTCAATTTCATTGATGGATGACATACCGAACTTCCCACTTTATCCCATTTGCAACATCGTAGAAAAAACATTTATTTGGGTTAAATTAATTATTCTCATTTCGGATTCATTTATTATCAGAATGAAATGATGAGCGAATTCAAGTTTGATGGCAAGAATTAAATTTTACATGACTTGAGACTTGAGCTAATGTTGTGTTTGCATTAGAAGCATCCTAGAAGTTGAATGTTGTTTGTAAATAAATTAAAAGAAAAGTTTATTATGGAGCTTTTTGTGTTTTATGCTTCTTTCGCATTTCTTATACTTTTGGCTAAGATGGATTTTCGTTTTTTTTTCAGTCGTATGTCGCCCTTTCCCCTGTTTTATCTGACCATTTAACGCACGATACGTATCTGATTTCTCACCAACAACCAGATAAAAATTATTATCTAGGAAAATGTAAAAAAAGTTGTTCTTGTGTTTTATGCAAACTTTTTGTTATCAAATAAAATGAAGGGAAAGAAAAAGAACTGAGTAAACCGCGATGTTATGGATAAAACAGGTAGCAAAACCACACATTCACAGGTTTAGTCGGTCAAAACAAGAACAAGAATAAAAAAAAGCAGCCAACGGATTAAAAATCTATCATTAAAAGTTCGCTTTTTGTATAAAAAAAAAGAAGTAAATACGCCAAGGATCAAAAAGGATTAAAGTTTTTTTCCTCTCTATTTAAATTTCTGCTTTTTTTTTGTGACTACTATTTTTGCATTTTAAAGCTGATGTGAGGATGATAAAGTTGTTGTTCAAAACCACCGACCCGAAAAGACAATATTTGCTTTGATGTCTCCTCTCGCTTTGTGACCATCGTTCCGTTTTTTTTTTTTTTTTTGTTTGCGAGTTGAAATAAATCGATGATTGCAGACAGATTAAAGAAAAAAACTATTTCTTCTGAGTTTTCTTCTTTATTTTAATAATTATTTAAGTAAAATTAACATACAGCCATAGTTGAATACAAATTAAAGGAATATTCGTTCGGTTTTTGCTTGGTTTTTTCTTTTCTTTTTTTTTTTTTGGGGTTAAACATTAAAGACGGTACCACCGACACCTACACTTTTTTGGTTCTTTAAATACTTTTCCAATGCTAATTTTATTTCCGCCTCAACGCCCATTATTACATCGTTTTTCATGTGGCCAATCAAACAGGTGGCGACCTGTGATAGGAACCAATCAACAGGACCCCACAAACCGGATGTTTGCACCTTTATACCATTTAATTCAAAGATTTTAAAGTCGACGCTCACAATACTGAATTTCTTTGTGTTCATTAGTAGCTTAATATAGAATAAATTGCTACCGGTTGCTATATTCACTGAGCCAGTAGGTTTAATAATTCCAACTTTAGCAAGGTAACGATTGAAATACACCTGAAAGCAGATAAATTATTTAGAAACGGCAAAAACCGAATTGTATAGAAAATCAAACTACATTCAGATAGTTTAGCTTGAAATGTCCGAAAATTTCCACTTTATCATCGTCAATCGGTTGAAAGCTAGCCTCTCGTGCAGCTTCAATTGTTCCCAAATTCTCTACCTTCCCATCATATGCATGGAATTCATCTTCGTATTTAATTAAACCCCAGAAGGCGGTCCGTTTAAATGTTTTATGAAATTCTGGCACACGGTACGTTTCTAAATTATGCGCTTTGATAAAGCGACGTAACTCCAGAATAAAATTTTTTATAAAAATATTTATAAAATTACTAACAGCCGCCGAGTGTTCCCTGTTAATAGAAAAATAGAAAAATAAATTCCTTTGATTACTCAACAAACTACTTACTAGACGTACACATATCGCTTTGTAATATCCTTATCAGATTTAAATGTTTTTGTTAGTGAAACCTCATTTAAAACATTATTTAAGCGGTTTTTCACTTCCTCTTGTACGCGTGACCATAAATCAAGTTTTAAAGGTGCCAAAAATGGATCATCTACAAGCAAACAAATAAATGCGTTCAAAAAATGGGTAAAGACATTAAAAACCAAAATTTTTATTTTATTTACCCATGTTATCCTTTATTGTTTCACTGATAACACGTTCACCATTAACACCGCTTATATACTCAACCTAAAATTATGTAAATGAGTTAGGTACGTGGTCTGAATTTAATATTTTTCATAAAATCATGTTTTTAATGGATGAAGCTTACCGTGACTATAATTGGTGCAGTTTTATAACTTAAATCATAATTGGTCGTTTCAAATGCATCATGAATTGGACGAAATCCTACACGGCCAACAGCAATAACATCAAATAATTGTATTCTGTGGATATTAAAATTTTTATTTTTTTTTTTTATCTATTATTTATGATAGAATAAAATTGATTTTTCCATTAAACTTACGTAATTTTCCCATAATTATCAATTGGTAATAAACGTTGTTGTGCCAAATTTGATATTTCATAATTAGCAATTAGTGTTATATTGCCTAAATCAATGGTAACGTTCATAACATTATAAATTAGGTCAGTTTCCATTGCAATCATACGGGATTGTAGCATATGGGGTATTTTTAGATTAGTTAATGTACTAAAAGGAATAAAGAAAATTTAATTAAAGCCAAAAATGGGTCTGTAACGGATAGTTTGTATCTACTTACACCTCATTATCACTTTCACGAAAATATAAATCATCAAAATCAATAATTTTTGTATGTGTATCACGTCTTAAATTCAGTTGGATCGTATAGTTTGTAAAACCCTTAAAAGAAATAAGAAAAAAATTTTAATTAAAAACTGACAGCAGGGTAATGGCAACGTAACGTTTTCGGTTCTTGTCCCAACTATAGACAAATAGATAGACAGGTATAACTGGTATAATTAATCCAACTTACACGTTTAATATTGTTACCAAAATCATTTTTTATATTTCCAATAAAGTCAAACAGTTCATTATCAATAGCTGTAAAATAAATTAATTAAAAATTAATTTAAATATTTCATGGTACTATAAACAAACAAACAAACAGTCAAACAGAAAGAAAAAAAAAAAAATGAAAAAAACAGTCATGACACCTAAAAGTGTGTCTATAATCTGTCCATGTCTATCTCAACACACAGTGTCTTCACTAAATTTACTTTTCAATTGATTTAAGCACACACACAGCGCAAAAAAGCCTTTAAAAAGCTCATTAATTAACAAAAAAAAAAAAAAAAAATTAATAATAAACACTTTGCCTATTTCTTTCATTTTAGCGGGGTTGGGTTATTTTTCTTTTAATTATTTGTGCAAATTAAAAAAAAAAAAATTTTTTTTAAATCGACCACGTTGTCACCACAAAATTTTGTGTTTTTTCTTTTTTTTTTAATTACAATAATTTTATTAATTAACCAACAAGCCTGTTACTGTTTATAGAGATAATAATAATAATAATAATAATAATATTTATGCATGTGTGCGTGTGTATTTATTTGACTACAAAATACAAGCGAAAAATCCACTGGTTTTTATACGAATAATTAAAATGTTCCCAACCAGAATAATATATGGAGTTGTCAGTGGAAAACATTAGTTGGTTTTGTTTGTTATCATTATGTAAAAATGTTATCTGTTGCTATTTCATTGTTGTTTACGTTCTACGTTACACGTTAAACATTGTGATGTCATTTACATTACGGCATTAACACGTCATTTTTACTAACGTAATTCAAATTTTTAATTTTTTTTTTTTATTTTTATTTTTTAATTTTGTAACATTTGTTACACTGTGCTTAAATAAACAAACACACACACACACACGCTAAACAAACAGTAATAAAAATAAAAATTATTGATAATAGCAGCGTTTTTTTTTTTTTTTTGTTAATATACAAAATGTGATAACACAACAAACGGTGATCGGTGGTATTAGTTGAATAACAACAAGATAAAAATTCTTCTAGTTTCTACTAATAATAATTAATTAAAGATTAGAGTTTTATCAGTATTTCCTTCCTATTATTGATAAACAACAATTAGGCAAAGGTTTTCCAACCAGAAAATCTTACAAATTCAATGTTAATTAATGTAATTTACCTGCTCCACCTTCTCCACCATTTAATCCACCTACACCACCTACATGATAATTATTTGTATTTAAATTTAAAGTAATAAATGAATTAAATAAATTTTTATCACTGATTGTTATTATCGGTGGGTTATGATGCGTTAATGTTGTTTCATTACGATGTAAAATTGTTGTTCCAGCAGGAACAGTTGCTGCTCCTTTAACCAAAATCACACAGAATCCAATTATAATCATTAAGCAGATAAACTAAAACAGAAATGAAAGAAATTTAATTAATTATTTATCTTTAAAATGTTTTTCTGTTACAAACAAAAATCATATTCTGTGTAAAGTGAGATAAAATACGAAAAAAAAAAAAAATAAATAAAATCGTATAAATACCATGGGCGGTATTTTACCACGTTTAAAGGGCGTTTAACGTAAACAACGGCAAAGAAAAATAGAAAAATAAAAAAAAATCCAATTACATCAACAATTAAAAAAAAATAATAAAATTTTGTAATTAGATATTTTTGTTTATTAATTTTTTTCTTCAGATTTTTTCTTTCATTTATTTTCTCATTTATTTAATTAATTTTGGTTAACAAATTGTTAGATAAATGTTAATTAAAAATTTTTTGATTTGCAACTTTTTTTTTTTTTTCACCAAAAAATAAGAAGAAGCGGAATAAAAAAAAAAAACCCCTAGAAATGTCAACAGATGACAATAATTTTTTTTTTTTTTCAAAGGTGACACAAATAAACGTAGAAAAACATCAAAGGTTGTCATCGTCGTTGTTGTTGTTGCGTTGATATAAAAAAAAGTTGTGGAAGCTTTTCGCGATGGATTTGATATTTGATTTAAAAAACCTCTGACACCATCACCTCCAACACCACCACCACCACCAACGACAACGACAACAACTTATTTAAGCAATAATTATTCAATTAAATCATCAACGGATTTAATTAACCATTTCAAGTGTAATAAGTGTTTTGTTTGTAAATAAAATTTATTTGTTTTTATAATTAATGTGTGAATGTGTAAATAACCAGAAGCAACAGCAATCCACACATAATTACCACTACACAATACAATAGAATTGTTTTACAACACTTATGCCGCTTATGCGTAACCAAACCTGTCAACCGGTTCCATTGTAAACAAAAATTCAAAATTCTTTCACTTTTCACACGTTTATTTGTTTTAATCAATTAATAAAAAATCTTTTTTTATTTAAATAAACGCGACATGTAGTTGTTGTTGTTGTTGTGTATAGCAAACATAAAAGAAATAAAAAAAAAAGCGAAAACCGCATAATTTCACTGCCGAATTTAGTCGAAATTAATACAGCACAACGTGAAAGTTTTATTAATTATTTAAAAAAAAAAAAAAAATGAAAAATTATTACTTACATTCATTTTTGGTTTTTCTTTATTAATTAAATTAAATTAAAATTGAAATTAAAATTAAAATAGTTTTTGTAGAGCAATTTCAGCACTTAGTAAAGACACTTTATTCTACTTGTTATCAGAGACCACTTTGTTGTTTATTTTTTACTATCATCAAAGACGCACAAAAAATATATGATTTTATTTCAGTGATCTTTCCACCTAATTAATTAATTAATTAATTAAAACTAATCAAAATAAAACTAAATAACTGTAGAAACATTTAAACACCTTTTATAAGAAAATTAAAAAAAAAAAAAATGATTTTTTTACACAACGAATTATAAAACAATAAATCAGTAATCAAGTCATAAACTAATTTAAGTCCTCGCAACAATAATAATAAAAAAAAAAAAAATAATTTCTGATTAAGATACGGAAAGGTGAGTAAGGCTGTTTTAAAGGCTATTCTATAATATTAACTCATCTTTTCCGATTGAAGACAGACTGACTGAGTAACTGATTGACATTGAGAAATTTATTTATCAACAATAATTTTATTGCACAAATTACTTAATTCGAATTAACGTTTGATAAACAAAACAAAGCGTTTTGTGCGCGTTTTATCGCGAGAACAGAGCCACAAAACTGTTTTTTTTTTTTTTTTTTGTGTTTGTTGCGTTAATAATAAATTTTAATTCGCTAGAGCATAAATTATGTGATACAGGTAAGGCGGATATACATATATGAAAAGAAACAAAGTGGAGGAAGATCACAAAACCACTTATTACACACAATTTACATGCGTTCACTTCTGCATTCCAATACATAATCAATACGGATTGAGAATTAATTAATAAAAAATAATAAACTTGTTGACGCCTTTTTCGTCTTTTAGGGCTTTTGACTTTTAATGTCAAGTTTCTGTTTCAATGTTCAAAAAAAAAAAAAAAAAAAAACGATTTTTTGTTGTACGTTGAATGTCAAGGAACTTTTGCTCTTTAAGTGGTATTTACCGCTCTTAGCCGTTTTTATACTTTCTAGGAGAAATTAATTTCGCATTGTACTGCTCCTGTAATAACACAATTTCCTACCACACATACGAATTAAACGAATCTTGTCTTTCCTGTTTTATGATTTACTTTCTGCACGCCGATTAATTACGTTTTTTGCTGTGTGCTCAGTCTACACACCACAAACATATATTGTGTTGCAGCGTTTGATTTAAATTAACCTAAGCACAGTAATTGTTTTAACCAAAACTTCGGTTTGTTAAAGTTCGTTTAGCAGAACTAAAAATTATTTGTTTTTTTTATTTTGTTTAATTTTAAAACTACGTTGCTAAAGTATTTTATGCTGAGATTTTCTAATTAAATTCTGTTGTAAAGCTTCGACAAAGTGTTTTCGATTTAATTGTTGAACAGAATGTCTAACTGATTTTGTGCTTTTTGTGTATTTTTACAGAGTTAACGTCCGTCCAGTTGCTTTAATTTTAGTAAAAACAATTTTTTAATACCAGATTAATTTTTATTTAAATCCAAATAAAGCTTTTTTACGGATATTAAACCCTTTAATAGCTTTATTTCTGTTATTAATTTTGGTTTGAATTAGGGTTTGAGTTTATTCTACAAATATTTTTGCTGAAAGTGCAGAAAAACTCTTGCTCTTTCCACATTCCTGCTTCTAATCATCCAATTCAAAGTGAATTTTAATTATCTTATCGTATTTGGTGAGCTAGGCTAAGCTTTTCATTTTTTTTTTCACTCATCTCTCTATTGCTGTTTGTTATTTTATGATTATGAATATGATTATATGACGATTATATTGATATTGGTGCGTCTTTGTACCAGATACAGACGAAAATGTAAATGAAAAATCAAAATAGAAGAAAAAATATTCGAAAATCAAAAATTGGAAAAAGATTTTTTTTTTATTTATTGATGGGTGAATGAATATTTTATGAAACTGGGTGGACAAGAAGTTTTTTTTTGTTTGTTTGTTTGTTAGGGTATGTGAAATTTTATTAAATTCTTATGGAAATTTTAGAAACAATCAGATGATGACTGGAGATGAATTACTCTGGTTCTTCCTTTCAGTTTTTTTTTTTTTTTTTGTTACACCCTGTTATTACTACCCTTGTAATTCTTAAATAAGAATAAATAATTTATTTTTGATTCGATTTTTTCATTCGGTTTTTATGTTTAAACAATTTAATATGCGGTGATGATGGTGGTTGGCTCATTCATTTTGTTGTTTGTTTCCTTCGTTGGAAGGATGGTTGGTTTACTTTTTGGTAATATTTCTATAAATCTATATATATATTTATTATTATTATTATTGTGATATTGTACTTGAAACAATCGAATACTATATTTAGGTGAATTAATTTAATTTCGATTGTTATTCGGTTTTGACAAAACTAAAAAATAAAAAGAAAAAAATGTCAGGTGGATACTTGTTGTCGTTTATTTTGGAGAAGAATTGGGTAGAACAAATAGGTAATCGAGTTTATTTCTAATCAAAAACATTTATTATTCAAATTCATTTCAATACAAGAACTTGTTCTTGAACTTTAAGGCTTTATTTTTGGAATTTTTTTTCAAATCAATTTTTTTCTATGGATTAATGTTGCCTTCTGATTATCCTGTCAATTAATTCACCAGAATATAATTTTCAATTAAAATGACATCGGACTACAATTTTTAGTTTTTTTTGTTTCTTAACTGTTCCTGACCAATTACCATCCTAACGACTCTAATTATCATCACATCACGCATTTACGTCACTCTATCTCCTATTTATATAATAAATTTCCAGAACATAACATTCCAGAAAAACATCAACAACAAACCATTTTCAAGGCGATTTCTACCAAGACAAATTATCTAAATTTAAGTAAAATAATAAATCAAACAAAACGTCGTATTCTTATCAAGAAAATCTAATGAATTTATGTAAACCAATCAATTCAATTTCGTAACATAACTCGCACTGTGCTTTCTGCTATAAATGTTTACTGCTGCTGCTGCTGCTGCTACTACTACTGTGCTTTATTTTTATTATTATTATCCAACTGTGAAAATAACAAACCAACAAAGAAAATAAAAATATAAAATATAAAAATAGGATTTGGCACGTTTATTCACGCCTTTAAGGTAATATTTGTTTATTTTATTAACTCCTTCGTTAACTTTTCGTCACACTGGATTATTTGTAAACAATTTTTTTTTCCTTTTGTGCTTTCTCATTTGACATTGCACAAACTTTAACTTTACTTCGCTTAACTAAACATTACTTAAAGTATAGCCATGTAAAACTTTAAACAAAGTTTATGTTTACTCTGACGAGGAAAGTACACAAAATAACAAAACATGTCCTATCCAAGGATGACAATGTTTGTATTCTGTTACTGTTGTTCGTTGTTGTTGCTGCTGCTGCTCTTGCTGCTGGTTTATTTTTATTCCTCTTTTGTAAATAATAACCAAGTCAAGTCACATAGCAATCATTTCTTATTTCATTATTTTCATTTTTACTGTTTGCTAGAGAATTAAATAATAAAAAAGAAATACAACTGGTATAAGGACAAAGGCATCGTATCAGTTTTTGTAACAAAATCAAACAAACAAAGAAAATACGGAACTAAAACTAAAGAAAAGAAAATAATAATGAATTGGCTTGACGTTAAAAGAAGTAACAGAGTAAAAAAAAAACACAAAGCTGTCAGCGTACATGAGTAAAAAACATTCCACATCAGCTCATCTATACTCACTGTAACACAATTTGCATGAGAGTGTGACTTGAAGAACACAGAATTATTCTGCTATAAACAAACACCACGTGTTCTTATTTATTTATTATAATTCACCACCCACACACATACACCATCCTCCTTCAATTAGATAAAATTTTTTTTTTTTTTTTTACCAACTCTCTAACGCCTGTTGAATTTTCTTTTACCTTCTGTTGTTGCATTGGTTTTTCTTTGAACCGTAACTACTTTACTAATAACAGGATGTGGAGACATTATTATGCAATAATAAGGAGAAAAACAAATGACAAAGCTACAAACGAGTAATGAATCGTGTAAAGCACATTTAAAACAAAACAAAAGGAAATAATAACAACAATGGAAACATAAAAACAATAAAAGCTAATTTAGTTCTTCCGCTACTGTTTGTTGGCAATTAAACAAAAAAAATTTCTTTCTGTCTCACTAGTTAAACGTAATCATCAACAAGTTGTTGTTGTTTAAAGTTAGAAGTTAGTTTTCTATCCAAATAGATTATTTATCTATCACAAAGTTTAGTTCTTAGTTCTTATACTTTATTAAATCTTTATCAACAGAAAAGAAAAAAAAAATTGTTTAGACCCAACTAGAATAATAATTAAAAAAAAAAAAATTTTCTTTCTAGAGAAATTTTACTTCACGTTTCTTTCATTCATCCATGAATTTTCTTTCTAGATGAGAAAGAATAAAAACGGAAATTGAATTTCTTATTCATTTTCTAATAATTTTTAATTGAATTTTTTTTCTTTCTTCCCTTAATACAAACGCATAGGCATATTTTACGTCACATTTATCCATATTTTATTCTTTAATATCCGTCAATTTTGTCAATCGTTTGGGGGTTGGGTTGGATTGGATTGGGTGTGTTTTGTGTTGTGTTGTGTTGTTGTGTTGTTTTCCCTTCATTTTTTTTTTTTTTTTCATTTTTATTTCCATTATTATGATCATAATGAAAAATGGGTAATAAACCCCGAAATTTAAACAGCAATACACTTATAACAAGACCAAGGCACCATAATACGCTTAATATTGGTGAAAGTAAAAAAAAAAAAAACGGTCTATGGTTGATAAACGTACTAAGCTACTGTTATTATCGCTAGTAAATTGCATAACATATAGGATGAGTAGAAAATTTCTTTCAACTCTCGGCTTAATATTAATTTTGCTTTTTTTCATCCTTTATTTACATAATTTTTGCATATTATTAAATAAATATAATAAAAATAAATCAATAAAGCTCTTAAGCTGGATGCTATACAAAATAATTCGGTGCTGATTTATTAGAATAAAAGTTTGATGGGACACGTAGAGGTTGATACTCATTTTTTTTTTGTTTTTTTTTTTTACTTTACTTCTTTTTTTTTAAAACAAACAGAAATTTTACTACATTAAACAAACGAAAAAAAAAAATAAAATTCTTCAAACATGTGTTATGCGTTGACATGAAATAAATTTTTTTTTTTTTTTTTTGGGTGAAATTTATTATTAAAAATTGTATTGATAGACACAGAGACAGTGAATACACAAATAAATACGCAACGTTGGAAGGGAATGGATTTTGTTCAACGTGTATTCAACGATTAAATTGTTTAAGGATTTTACTGTAAAAAGTGTATTAGAGTAAAAGGATATGAAAATGCGAAAAATAATACAAAATGAAACGTAAACGTAGGCAGCTTAAACATACAGCAACAGATGACTTTTCTTTTTTCGTTATAAACCCAGACTAAACCTACTAGACTCTCAACACGATCTAGAAGAAATAAAAGGTGGGATTTGGATTGAAAAACTATCAAACATTTAGTTGCACATTCTGCCAACATATAAATAAAACACCTGTAGCCGGACGATTGATCACTGCACTGTTGGTCATGGGACGGTTTGGTCACAACAGTTACAACATGTCCAGTGATCAATCGTCCGTAAACAAAAACACCGAGGTTAAATAACCGATAACCCATATTAAAACAAAGCATAAACAAAATAAAAATCAAATGTTACTATTATTAAAAGCTTTGTACAAAAAAAAAAAAAAAAAAAAAACTAACGAAAAACTCATCAAAAAATCGCCTAAAATAGAAATCGAAACAGAGCAAGAAACAAATAACAGAAAAAAAACGCGAAATAAGTAAACGCAACAACACACACACAGATAAAATTCATCTAAATAAATAAATAAAAAACGAAAAAAAAAAATTTTTTTTTAATTCATTTTCTGTTAAGAAAAAACAGAAGAATAGAAAGAAAAAAATTAATTAAATAAAAAAAAAAACACGTTAATTACTAAATCATTTCAATCAAAAACAAAAAAAAATCTTAATTCTATTTTTAAAAATGATTTGGTTTTTGATTTATAACGAAAAAGACGACGACGATGACGACGACCAACCTCAATGTATTTAATGTTTTTCAATTCAAATTTAAATGTACATATTTTGGAATTATTACCTGGGATTATTACACAGTTAGAACATCAAACTTTAATACTGCGGATATATGGAGAAAGAAAGACATTTTTCCAGTCATTATTCCAGTCCAATATAAAATGTGTCTTTGCTAAAAATTACAAAACGATCAGTTCAGTTACGATACGATTCGGTTTATTGCTCATCGGCGTTACCTGTAATTTTCCCTTCATTCTAATTAATGCAATTAAATCTTTTTACAGTTTATCACAATAATTCCATTTCACTTCTGGATTTTTCAACTTTTTATTATTAACAATTAATAAACGGCGGGAGATAAATTGATTTTTACCTGATCATATCGATCTATCAAATCTATTTATACAACGAAAAATCCTTTACTTCTGTTTTTTATTATTTTATATTTATTACCATGCTACACCACCCACAATCTCCGTTTTATTTTAATTTTATTTAATTAATTTAATTAGCTGCAAAAAAGAAAAATTACTTTTTATTAATTGAATTTCCTTCTACGTATTATCCGAATTAAAATTGGCTAATTACTTGTTGGATATAGAAAGAGTGAGAGGCAGCGTAATGATTAAAATATTACCAGGATGGTACACACGCCACTAAGCTCTTTCTGTTTATTTTATTTTTTTTTTTTTGATGTATCTAATAAAATTTTTTTTATTTTATTTCACTTTATTGAAAAATGAAAACGCAACTAGGTAATTTTCACATTGGAATATTATTCTGTTTGCTTATTTTATTCATCCCTCTTGTCTATTTATTTACCTTGTGCTGTGTGGATGATTACAAAAAAAAAAAAAAAAAAAACACAAAAATTAAATTTACATTTTTAACAAAATTTATTTCTATCGTGTGGGGTGGTTAGATGTTTTCAGGTTGGTGTTAGTAATATATGGTAATGTGAAAATTGTTGCTTAAAATATCTAGAAAAAAAAAAAATAATAAAAAAAATTAAATTTCATATTAGGGTGAGCAAAGTACGATTAGAAGATGAGATATTGGCAGGAGGATTAGTAGTTTTTTTTTTTTTTTGTGTTCATTTCATTTCATTTCATTTTTGAATTAATTTTACGTTACTTTGGGCAAAACACCCCAACAAAACACCTTACAACCCTACATAAGAGCATCAATCGAAGAAAAAAAAATTTATTTTTTTTTTTTTATTAGTTTTCCTACTTTTTTCTAACAACTTTTACCAGGGTTGGTTTAATTGAATTTGATTATGTGTTCTAATCAGGTGTTTATAGATTTCATCGCTAAAAAAATATGTTTCATTGAAAGTTGGATGGTGTGCCAATGTTTCTTTTTTAGGTAGTGAAAGGCCAATTTGTAACAAATTTACATTTTTAGTACTTTGCTCAGTCCGTTCTTGTTTCGAGACACCACCCAGGTGTTTGGTGGGTAGTTTTAACACACACACACACACACACAAAGTAGCTCGTGTCACATTATTTCATCATTCAAGTCTCGTCGCATTTTATATTTTTATTTTATTCAATTTCTATTGACTTTTCTTTCTTTACTTAACACTCGTTCGTTTCTTTCTTCATTATATTCACCGATCAATGTTGGATTTAGTTTAGCAATCGAATAAATATATCTATTGATGCATAAATAAATAAATAAATGATTGAACCAATGTTCAATGCACGATAGATAGATAATAATAATAAAAAGAAATTCTTCTTTACTTTACTTTACTTTACTTAATGGAAATTGATGCGGGAATAGCAAAAAAAAAAAAAAAAATCTTTTTAATTTACTTTGCATGTGTAAACTAAGAATAAGAAAAAATTCCACTCGGCTAGATTGCAAAGTTGATTATTATTGTTGAAGAAAGTAATAGAAACAAAAAAAAAACCTAATTTGATTTGCATTAAGTAGTTTTTTTCTGTTGAAACAATCTGATGTCACATTTGGTGATCTGAGGAATATTTTGGTGTGGCGGAACGAAACAACGCACAGCTACTAATCAAACAATTTGTAATCTATGGGTGAAAACAATACGGAGACGTTGCCATAAAAAATAATTCCTTAACGCACTTTAAACCCTTGTTTAATAATTAATTAAAGAAAGGCTAGGCAAAAGATCTGTTAATGAGCTTTTAATCATTTCTTATTATTAACAAACAAAAATTCGTTTAACATTGATTAATGAATGAATGAATGAATGCTTGCTGCTAGCTTTTGTGTATTTAATTATACCGACATACAAATCAGACAACTGATTGAGGTTTGAGTATTTATGTGTCTTCCTCATAATAATATAATAAGAAGGATGAAAAAAAAAAAGTTCCCATTTCATTGCATTAACAAGTAATAATCTGACGATAGAGAAATCTAATTTCTGGGACAAACAAATAACCGAAATTAGGTCAGTGATGGATTAAGACTTTTCTATTGAATTAACAAAAAGAAAGAAAAGAAAAGAAAAATTAATCTACAGGGCATCTATCCTAAATAATAAACCAAATCTCTCCTTTTTTGATGAATTATTTAAATCAAGTCAATACGTTTTTACCACTTTGCCAGTTCAATGGTAAACAGTGATTAGCCTTGTTTTACGTACTGTAACCACACTGTTCATACAAAAACTGTTTATTTCGTAATGTATCGTATCGGAAACATCCGATTTATCTTTATACGTCGTTGAAAGTAATAAAACTATAAAACCAGGTAAATAAACTACCTTGATGGTCAATAAATACGTTGTTTTGGTTAAACATCACAAAAATTGATAAAAAATGCGATAAGATAATAAAAAATTTAATTTTTTTATTATTATTATTATTATTATTATTATTATTATTATTATTATTATTATTATTATTATTATTATTATTATTATTATTATTATTATCATGTTTGATTACCGATAAAGTGATTAATTAATACGCCCGCTAAATTGATTATTAATTCAGTAAATCGCATAAATATTTATTAGTCGCGATTGTTAATGAAATGTTTCTCTGTCTGCCTGTCTAATTAAGTAACCAGAAATTATTGTGATTGATGAAAATTTTGAAAAATTAACCAGCTAGGAGGTTAGAGGGGAATACCGAAAAAAAAAAAAAACACCTCGCGTAACGTGAGAAAAAGCTCAGGGAAATATAAACCAATAAAAACGACAGAACACAACAGGCAATAAAAAAAATCGGAAAAAAAAAACGGAAATCGCTGTGCTTTAATTAAAGAAACCAAAACGAATTTTTTTTTTTTTTTTTAATTTAATTAGAAACCAACCATCAGCTATTAAACCACAAAAAAAAATCCCAACCTTTCCACTTCCTCATATGTTTTGTACTTAATTAGAAAAACAATAAAAAAAAACCACGAGACGATTTTTCGTGATATTTTTATCCAACTTTATTGCCTTTGTTTCTCTTTCATGTCCTTTTTGTTTATCCTTTTAACTGATACTGGCTGCCTTTTTATTTATTTATTTACTTTCTGTATTTAGAAAACATTTTCTGTTTTTAATTAATTTATAAAAGCTTTTACTGTATTATTCTCTGCATCGATATGCAATTAAAAGCAACAAAGTGGATTTTTTTTTTTACTTTCGTTTCAGTCAATTAAAATCGTTTTATTTTGTCTCTCGTTTAAGGCAATAAATTTTTTTTCGTTCTTCGCGATGGAGGGAAAATAAGCTAGAACTCCAGGTGAATAATGTTTAAAGTTAGAGGAATAGTTATCAAAGCTGTACATCATCCTGCGAGCCATGAAAGTCACCAGAAACACCACAATTATTACTATGCGTTAATTTTTTAATTAAGCTTTTGTACTGTGGTTTAAAAAAAAATCATAATAATTTCTAATTGATTCCCCCCCAGATTGAATATTCTTCTCATTAACAAAAAACAAACATTTTTTTATGTTTACATTGCGTTAATGATGGCTTTTCACTTGTTCGTTCGTTAATTCCTTCATTCTTTACGTACGTTTTAATTGGCAATCAGCCAGATCAATAAGATAATTTTTA
Organism: Ptychoptera albimana; assembly: GCA_961205885.1. NCBI lineage: Eukaryota > Metazoa > Arthropoda > Insecta > Diptera > Ptychopteridae > Ptychoptera > Ptychoptera albimana. Next base: position 31,795,298 of record OY540802.1, on the reverse strand, counting down.
TAATAATTTCCTTTGAGTTTCGCTGATTTGTTGATGATATGAAATTAATTTTGTTTCTTTTAACCAAGTAAAAAAAAAATCCAATTTTGTTTATTTAAAAAAATGAGGAGATGAGAATAAAACAAATTCACAAACCACACATCGCTTCTATAATAATCGTTTCGGTTTGGGAATCAATAAAAATTTAATTTTTTTTTTTTTCATCATTCTTTAGCACTGCACAGCACTGCGATTATAATTTTTTAATTACCTACTCAACTGCCTTTCGTTTTATCAAAAAAAAAAATAAATAAATAATGAAAAAAAAAAAATTTAATTTTTTTTTAATTCAACCAAACAAACAATAAATTCAAACAACAATTAAAAGCAAACGAAAAAAATTGTAATAAAAACGCTAAAAAATATATAAAAATAGCAAAAGGTATTTTAACATTTAATAGCGAATTGTGAATACGAAGCATAAGCGTGGCGGCACAGGTGAATTTAATTAAAGGAGGAAACAAGTAGGAAAAAAAAAAAAAAAAAACTTTTTTTTGTTTCAACCACATTTTTCACATGGAAATATAATTTTTTTTTTTTTTATTAATAACGTAACGTATAGGAGGCCAACTAACTTATTTATTGGCTGAAGTAGCGGCATATGCTGGTAATCAAACATCCCAAGTTTCCCATGCGTTTTATGTTTTGATTGTTTCGCTGTTTTTATGGTGAGGTTCAGGCCTGTGCCTGACAAAGTTTATTAACAGGTTAAAGCGTTAAGAATATTTGGTTTTGTATAACAAAGAAGCAAAAACACATAAGAAAAAATCAAAAAAAAAGTCACATAAACAAACGAAAATTATTGATTAACCAACAAACTCTACGCGATTTTTATTCCATTATTCCTTGTCAATAAAACAAAGAAGTGAAACGAAAAGTCTCTCTGTGTCTTAATAAAAGGATTACGACGTGATTAGATTATTAATTAACTCAAGTAATGCTAAAGGAATTATGAATAAGATTTATCCGAATTAACAGCTAAGAAATGTTAGAAAAAGATTTTAAAAAAAAAACCAAAGCACGAATTAAGTTTAATTATTATTATTAATATTACAGAGAGTGACTTAATAATTTTTTAAATCAAAATAAATTTTAAATTCAAGCTTTAATTAATTATTTATTTTAAAAAAAAAATCTGTTTTTCGTTGATTATGGAATTAAAACAACAAAAAAAAAAAAATTTTTTTTTTTTTTTTTAACACAATGAAAACAAAATAAATCGATGACAATGACTTGAATATATAGAAAAAAAGGAGCAAAACTGTACATAATTACGTGTATATAAACTAATTAAATATAAAAATAGGAAACAACAACAGCACAAACTAAACGTTTATTGATTATTTAAATACATTTCTACGGCTATTTGTATTATGATTTATTATTATTACTATGAATAATAGATTAAAAAAATCATTTTTAATAATACATAAAATGAAGAAAAGAACCGTAGAGAATAATAATAATAATAATTTTTTTTGTTATTAATAAACAAGGCAGACACACAGCTGAGAGAGAGAAAAAAAAAAAATTAATTTTAAATCGCGTAAATAAATATTTTTTGTCTTTAGCATAGTTACAAACCAGAAATTTGTATACCAGTTTCTATAATAAAATTAAATTTTTAAAAAAGAAAATTTAAATCATTGAAAAACTATAGAAAAATAATTCTTATTAGTTGAGACCATCGGAAAGCAGAGAAAATTAAATTTAAAAAAATTACTAGACAGAGTGGAGACGCCGTATTTCACTAGCTAGCTAAGCTTTTGCTACTTTCTTTTCATCCCAAACTAATTAAAATGTTACAATCGCTTTTTACTGATAAAAGAAAAAAATATGATTTATTTTCCTTATAGTTTACGAAGATAATTCAACAGGATTCTACAATTTAAATCAATTTTTTAAAAACGAAAACTTCAAGAAGAGCACACAAGTTATTTTCTGTAACCATTTTAGAGTTCTTCGCTGAATTAATTCATTCAATTCGTTATAATTAAATAGAAAAAAAAAAAATCTAATTCTGTCACATTGGTGCAAATAAAATTACCCAAAACAAAAAAAAACATTCAACCAACTGTCACGGATACAGCTAAGTAAAACAGAAGCTTAAACAAAAACAAGTAATTTCTATAGAAAAAACTAGCGAAAAAAACTTTTCTGCATAAAAACGTTTAAATAAAACAATAACAAAAAAAAATTTAAGCTAATTTGACTTCTGATTTGGACATTAGAAGAACCCAAAGAAATTAAAAAAAAAAAACTTTTTCTAACACAAAACATCAACAAATAAAGCTTGTCAAAAGCCAAAGTTTTCTTTTTTTTTAATTCAACCATCTGTTAGCTTTATTCTCTGTGTTTTATTTCTGTTTTGGAACCATCACCACTCTTCGTCAAAAGGGATGTTTTCTTTTTTTTTTTTTTTTTTTTTATAATTTTTCATTGTATTTTCCTACGCAAACGATAGATTAAAAGTTGTTTTAAGGGTAGTTTTTTATTCGCTTCGTATTTTATTTGAATCCTTATATGTTGTGTGCTTTGTTCCTGTTAATATTTAACAGGCATACAGACAGCTTTTTTAACAGAAGTGGAAATTATTAAAAATAATAGAAAATGCAACATAGTTATATAAATTTTCTATTATTTGTTTTTAGTGCTTAAAGCATTATGTTAATACACAGTTACTAGCTTAACTTTATTTATTTATTTAATTTCTCATTATAAAATATTATTATTATTTTGTATGCCAGTGGCAAGGTGACATTTATTTTTCTCCTTTTAATTCCACTTTTTATGTAAATAAATGTAGAAAATTCATTTGTAATTTTCAATGATTATTCATCAGCACATATGTTTATTATTTTTTTTTAGTTTAATTTACATAACATTATGACTTTATATATCATTTACGATGCTTTATACGAGTGTGTGTGTGTGTTTGTATGTTTGACTTATATTCATATTATTAATTATTTAAAACAACTTTTACCAGTAGCATCAGCTTCGCTTAGCTTAACACAACAAAAATTGATTTCTTCTAGTAAGAAACAAAATGCGAAAAAAAAAAGAAAAATTCTAAAGATTTATTAATAAAATTATGTGGTATGCAGAGCTTATTTCTTTAGCATTTTAATAATATATAAAAAGCTCTAATTTCATTGTATTTTTTTTTTTTTTTTTACAAATTTACTCGTTTATTGTGCTGCTACTGGTACTGGTGTTGGTGGTAGCAACGGTACACGGTCGTTCACATCAATTGTGAAATGTAATGTAATATTCGTTCGCTTCTTCCAATACAAAAATAATCAATTTAATCCTTTATTTAACGAATCAGTATAGAAGAACAGAGAGCAACATTAAATATAGAAAAATAAAAAAAAATTTTTTGGGCACGTCTAAATTTCACATAAAAAAAAAATTAACAAAAAAAAAAATTTTTTTTTTCACTAAAAATAAATCCAATTAGTTGTTGAGTCGTCAGTCGTATAATATTTTTCAGTCATTAATTCGTTCGTTAGATATAAAGAAAAACGAAAAATAAAAAAACTCAGAGGGATTAAACAAACAAAACTACCCTTAGCTAAGAGCTAGAAGAAGAAGCAAAACACAAAGTCAACTAATCGTCTTAACATTTATTAATTGATAAACTTTCATATTTCCTTCCTTCACGCGCATCCCGTTTAATAAAAAAAAAATTATTAAAAAATTGTGGGCTAGGAACTACAGAAAAATAAAAGGGAGTAACGATGACAGGGCAACAACTGTAGCAACAGTAACAGCAACCGCACACAAAACACAACACGCAATATCGCTATTTATATAACCTGATTAAAACAAAAAAAAAAAAAAAAAAAAAAAAAACTATTTTAATGACATCAAAATTCGACAGAAGAATTTGATTAATTAAGTGTCTTTAGTTATTTACATAAAGTAAGAGTGGAAATATAAGCAACAACCATCCATCCATCTATCTATCCACCTACAACAACATCACAGAGAGTCATCAAACTTTTAGACAAACCAAATAGGCTACTCGACATTATTTTTTTTTAATTTAATTACTTTTTCGATTGACTTTTAATTTCCTCTAATACATTTAAAACGTAAAGAATCAAACGAATGATTAATAAAAAAAATAAAAATTTTAATTATCAGGCGCCTCCACAGTTAATAGCTTTTTAACTTTAATCCAATCCAAAAAAAAAACCCAATTTTCGTGTTTAATTCATTAAAAAAAAAATAATAATAATTTAAAGTAAATAACCGATTAAAACCGCTAAAGATAAACAAACAAAAACGACGAAAAAAAAAAATGTTTATCTCTTTTGAAATTTTGGTTGCAAAATGCTTCAACACGAAACACTTTTCTTAGAATGAATGAAACATTCACACAGAAATGAAAACTAACTTTAACTAAAACGACACTTTAATTACTTTAGCTTTAACTAAATGATTCATTTGTGCTTTCGTTCAGCTTTAATGTCCTTTAATTAACCTTAATTTGTTTAATCAAGTCAGAATGTTGAAGAAAACAAATTAGAAAAAGCTTAGGTAGCTAAAAATAGTTTTGTCAAACAAGAAGAAAAAGAAAACAAAAAAGTTAAAAATAAAAAGCTTAAGAAAAAAATACTTTCCAAAGTTAACGAAGCAAAGTATTTTCTACCTTACCAAGTGCTACACGGATAAAACTAAAATAAGAAAATGAATAAGGACAGCCTGACGGGGGCGTCAGATTATAATTTATTAAAAATCACGACAAGTGAAAAATTAAGGAAAAAACAAACTTTTTACGGATAATAAAACAATTGACAAATTTTTTTCCACAATTGCAATAATTTTTAGCTTTTTGTTAAACATTTTTTTGTCATTTATGTTTTGAAACAAGACGGATTGCATCTAGCAGATTGAAAGAAAGGATTTTTTTTATTTATTTCTGCTTCGTTTTGTAATTTTTATTGCATTTTTATGTTTGAACAGGATGGTGGTTCCTGCATATTATCGTTAATATACATTTTATGTGTGGAACTTTGTTCACCTGTGCTTTAATCGTTCAAAGCGCTGAAGTTTTTGTTCTTTTGTTTTCTTTTTATTGTTTTATTAATTTTTTTTTGTTGCTTCGTTGTACATCGATTTAAACGTGTCACAGAACCATAGTTGCGATGTTTTGCTCTAAAAAATAATCTAACTAATCGGATTTTATATTAAAAATGGACCACTCGGTATCGAATTTTAGAAATCAATGTAATGGGATCAATATATTGACTCGCATTCGATCAAATCTTATCGTAGATCCGATATTTTTATGTTTCTGAACTCAGGAATAGATTACCTTTTGAATGAGCATAGAATATTATAGGGTCTAGTGGGCATTTCATTTTAATTTTGCTAATTAGACAAATTAGACACGGGTAGAACAAACCGGTAGAACTAGACGATTTTTTTTTGTCTCTCAAAATTCTCAAAAAAAAAAAAAAAAACTTTTACCATCCTCGAGAGGCTTTTGTGGTAAAAATAAAAATAATTTTCCAAGCATAAAATTTGCATGTAATGTTTGAATTAATAATCCAACCTATATAATCCAATAAACGTTAAAGTTTTAATGCAACTTGAAATTCAGTGCAGCAAATGCTAATAATTGTTGAAAATTTCTAAAAATAAAATAATTAATTATTGAAAATGATCGAATTGACAAGTAAAAAAAAAAAAAAAAAAAAAAAAATAACTAACGAAAAATAATCAACCCAGAAATAAAATGGACTGAAAAAACAGTAAAAAGCTTTTAATGTCGTTGACTATTTTTATATTTGCAGTAGAGTAAAGTAAAGTAAAGTAAAGTAAAGTTTCAGTTAAGGTAAGGGGATGTTCTGATGAGATAAAACACCTCATATCCCCACGAGTACACTTCAATCGAAATAGAAAAAAAAAAAATTAAATTTATTTTCACATAATGAAAAAAATTTCATTTCTACATTGGAATGGGGTTGGGGTGGTAGATAAAAGGAATAAAAAAGTGACAAGTGAAAAGAGAAGCAAGCAGGAAAAGTATGATGGATAAATATTTAATAAAATTGCAGAAATTATAATAAACAACAACAACAGCAACAACGAACCATATGAATAATAAAATCGGGTGTTAAATGAATGCAAAAATAATTTCATTTAGTTAAAGTCACGTTCGGCCATCAAATATTCAATAAAAAAAAATTAGCTTTAAAGAGCTTTTTTTTTTTTACTATTCTATAAATATTATTTCCTGGTTAGTGGTTACTGTTTAACACTTTTGGGATTGTGGCATTTCTGGATGCACAACCACTGGACTCTTTAAATTTCAAAGTAAAAATAATTTTTTTGTTGTTGTCATTTTATCTATTTTAAGGTTTGTTCCATCAATAATCTTTCATCCCCTATAGCTGTGTTTATAAAAAAAATTGTTCAGACTATAAAAATCTGTCGAAAGTCGAAAGACAAGTCAACGAAACATCGATAATAGATTAAAAATGTTTCATATCTTGTTTTTCTTGTTTTTATTATTAAGGGTGGTGTTGGTTGAAATGATGTTTTTTGACTAGTCTTGTTGTTGTTGCTGCTGTTATTATTATTGTTTTATGTGTCGATGATGACAGAATTTCAATTTATCGATAGATTTATTTTTTTACTCTTATTTAACCCTTAAAAGCCTTTAAGCTTTTTTTTTCTTTTTTTTTTTTTCGTTCTGATCGGGATTCAATGTTGCATTAAATTACTACAAAAAAAAGAGAAAAAAACAACCCTGTGTGTATTCAACATGTGGGGGTTGGATTATATACGTTTACCCAGCTTTGTTTATACCACCAAATAAAAATTTAATGTAATGAGACTACTGTTTAACGCTTAAACATAAATCACAGGAACAAAATCAATATTCAACAATTAGACAACCCTTAGATAAAGAAATATTTTTATTTTTTTTTGTAGTATTATTATAATTATCTTTCGCCCTTTTAATATTTGATTTGTTTTTTTTTTTTCTTTTTTGTTAGCAACGTGTTAATGTTAACAACCGCACCATATCCTGTTACCCCTTTTTTTACGTTTTGTTGTTCCACAACAATAGAAATACAAAACACACACCAGAAAAGACCACCCACAAAAACACTGCTCTGCATTTAACCAAAAAATGACACTAGGGAGTGGCACTTATATTCTGTCCATCAACATTCCATTCATCATTGTGAATAAATAAAATAAAAACAGAAATTAAAGTCCGTTTAAAGTCGTTAAAGTATAAATACAACAATACAGAAAAATAAGGGAAAAGGATCAGAGAATCACCAAAGTTTACACATTACGTTCCACATAAACCGTGGATAAACCGTTTGCTGTTGTTGTTTTTCTCATCGTCATCGTAATGAACAATTAAAGCCAACAAGCAGTATAATAAATTTTCTTAAATTTTTTATATTAAATCCAAAAAAGGAGAAGAAAAATAAAATAAATTTTAATAATAAAAAGGGATAAAAGGACACGAATTAACCACAACAAAAAGAAAAAAAAAAAAAGCCATCATTTTGACAATCAAATAAAATTGAAACTAATAAAAACAACATGCGAACACAGGTGTATCGTTTTATATTTATATTTTGTGTTGTTGTTGGCGATGGTGGTTAAATCTCCATCTAATACAACCAACCCATCCACCTACCCACACGATGGGACAAGTTAATAATAATAATAAAAAAAAAAAAGGAAAAAAAACTCCACAATGTCACCTTTAAGCAGTATGCTGCTGCTGCGGTTGTTGTCTCTGCTGCCTTTTTGTTTTGGTTTTTTTTTTTTTTCTAACGTCTTTTAACCATTACCACCGATAAGGACTAGCCCTTTTTATGGTTTTGTTCAATATGAATTAACCAAGGTTGGTAAATAATAATAATAATAATAATGTGAGAACCTCTCTGTATAAAGGAGACACGGGGAAATAATTCTTTATTATTGTTAACACGCAAACCGAATAGACAACAAAATCAATAAACGACATTTTTTCCTCTTAATTCTTTTGCTAAGGTAATTAACCCTTTTTCTGTTGGTGTTTTTATTATTATTTTTTTTTTTTTTTTGTTAGCCGATAGTCTAGGTGTAGGTGTTTAATGTTTTGTTAATAGAAATCCTACCGAGATGCAACATTTTACTCATTATTTATACTAACAAAGGTACGTTACGGTACTGTACAGAAGGGCACAAATATTTATTTAATTAAAATAAAAAATCATGTAAACATCAGGCAAACAAACAATCGATTGTTAGGACAATACCAGATTATTTCCGATTATTTACCAAAGTGGTAACAAATAATGCTGTAGGCAACAAACAAGAATTTTTGTTTTTTTTTTTTTATTATTAATCCCAAAAGCGTTCCTTAAATAACATTTGCTACGGTGTACAAGGTGAAAAATCATAAATTCATCTAACATCACCACAACCATTTAGTTCTCACAACCCCAATCCATTGTTTTATTTAATAAATATTAATTACATAGGATGCCCACCTGCTGTATACATTTAATTATTCTCCTTATTTCTATCATCATGTGTTTCATACATTTTACCATAACTTTTAGCTTTATCTCTTTGATGAAAGAGTAAAACAACCCGCCCACCCCAAACAAAAAACCCAACATATTATGCAACCAAAACAAATCACCCTATCTCTCTCTTTGTTTCTATCAATACGGAACTTCAATCAATTATAATTCCATCAACAAACTATTTAATTTTAAAAGTCTCCACAAGAAAAAAGAAAAAATCCTTTGTTTCCTTATTCCATCACAACAACAACAACAACGATAGGCAGTCAAAGAACAACAAAAACCACAAGATAATTCAATTAAAAAAAGAAAAAAAAAATTCAGAATAGCATCCACGAAAATAAAAGGAAGTAAAAAGCAGCAACAAAAATGGAAAATAAAGGAAAAATTGATTATTTTTATTTTGTTACAATAATAAAAAAAACGGATGTAGAAGCCAGCATATTTCTGTTGTTTTGTTTTGTTATTTGTTTGTCGCTCCCAATCTAATGTTGTTGATTTTTTCTTTTTTTTATTTTCCACTTCTTTCCACTTGACATGACTGAATTAAAATCAAATTTCTGTCAAACATTCAATAAAGGCCACACAATGATAATAATGATAATAATAATACAGCAGCAGCAATAACTGAATAGGAAAAAATCGTAAAGTAAAAAAAAAAGCTCATTCAAACTACAACAATTTACCGAAGTAAATTAAAGATTAGTAAAGAAAAGAAAAAACCACAAGAAAAAATTGAATGAAATTTTGGTTTTATCTATTATTATGTTCTGTGTGTAGGCAGGCTATTAGGCTACAAAGCATATGGATACTTATATAACAGAGTAGCATACTGTGGATGTACAACAACAACAAAAAAATCGTAAAAAGGACAAAACTGAGTATATGAAGAATTATTGATTAAAAAAGCTCAAAAGCATCTCAATAATAATCTACAATCGATATTTGCTGCTGCTATATTATTTCTAACAATTCCTACATATAAATCCTCTGCCATTTATTATTTATTTAAATATTTTCAAAAACATTTTCCTACATGGATTTATTGTTACAAAAAAAAAAAAAGCAGCTAACCACCCACACACAGTAAAACAAATTTTCCACAAAAATATCTTATTAAATTTCGAAGAATAATGAGGTCATTTTCAAAAATTACTATTTTTACACGATAATAATAGAAGAGAAGAAAAAATAAAACAAATCGGGGTGTTGATTTACCATCCCTTATCCACCTAGTAGCTAACACAAAAAAAAAATAAAAATTATATTCAATAGTTGTCTGGTCTGGTCTGGTCTAGTCTTTTTCATCGGTACACATTCTTTTACAAAACAAAACAAAACCATCGACTTATCTAAAAATAAACCAAAAATTAACTCACCCTAATCTAACGTATTTTAAACCACCCACAATTACAAAAATAAAAAACAAAAATTGATTTAAATATTCTCTGTTATTGTGGAGTTTTTTCTTTTTTTTCTTTTCTTTTCTTATAATAAAATTATTTTTTTAAGCTCAGAATCACTGCAGGGTGTAACACAACAGGCGAAAAAAAAAAAATTGAATACAAATTTTTTTTGTTTTAAATATTTACAAAGGGCCCAAAGCATGCTTTTTCGATTTTTGATTTTGTAAAAGCTTTGAAGCTTTTTTTTTAATTTTTCTCTTGCAATAGTCAAGCTTAAATTAGTTAGAAAATCAGCTTAAATAATATATAATTCTTGAATGAAAATTAATTTTAAAAAAATAATAAAACGACTTATCTAATTCATAATTGAATAAAAAAAAATTAAAAGACTTAACAAAGTCATAATTTTAACAAAAAAAAAATAAAAAAAATTACCGTGGAATTACCTCGGACTCACATTAATTAATTTTTGATAAGCAAGAAAAATTCTGCTAAAATCCCAACTAAAATCGTTTTGCTTGCTCTGTTTAAACGTTTATCTAAGTCACTATAAGCATAGAAAATAACCGAATTTAAGTCCCATTTAAATAATACAAAAAAAAAAAAAAGGTTTTTCTCCTTATTTCTTTTGCTATCAACATTATCTGCTTGATTGAATTTTTATTTCAACAAAAAAAAAAATTCTCTTAAATATTTTCGAACGTCAGTTTATTTACCCTTATATTGGGGGTATTGGTGGTAAACGATAAGGCGGGGTGGGGGTGCTTGGGGGATGAGGGTTGTTTAGTTTTTTTTTTTTATTAAATTTAATAAAATAAAAATTGTTTACGACGACTTGTAAAACTTGATTTTTCGCAAAAAATTTTCTTCTGATTGTTTTTTGACTTTAGAAAACCAAACAAACCAAAGAAAAAAAATAAAATAAATTCTAAAATTCAATCAAATTAAATTTAATTAAATAATCGAACGTAATAAAAGCTTTTCCATTCTCTTCGTCTTCTTCTTCTTCTTCGGGTGCTTTAAAAAATAAAATAAAAATCCTACACGAGAGACAAAGAAATCGAAAAGTCAGATAAGTCAGGTGTACGACACTGTGGTGTGGCTGAGTGTTTTTTAAGTGTAAAAACGCGACAGGAAATCATTTTTATCTTCTTTTTCTATAACGACAATTTTTTCATTGATTTTTCTTTTGTTTTCTTTTCTATTTAAATTAAATAAAATTTTCTATAAAACAGCCGTTTGAACGATTTGAACGTATTTTGTCTTTCATAAAATCCAAAGGAAATTGATCATTTAGTAACGTAAAAGGACACAAAGAGAACCCAATAAATAAATAAATAGAAGAGAAAGAGAGGAAATAGAAAAAAAAAAAAAAAACCTGAAACCACCTGAAAACCAAAATTTTACCTGCACTCAAATTTCTAATCGAAAGTCACCAGTGTGTAGCTGTGATCTGCTGCTAGCCGACAGTTTTTTTTTTTTTTCTTTTTTTCGTTTAATATATTTTTTTTATTTTTCTATTACAGAACACACAAAAATAATGTCTGGCTATGATGGAAATTACCGGAAAAAACCTCTGCATAGAATACAATCGACAGAAGTTACTTAAAAAGATTTAAAAGAAAAAAACTAATCGGACTTTTACAACACGCTTAAAAGTTCTACCCAATCAATTAATCAAAAAAAAAAAAAAAAAAAAACAAAAAAAAAATTAATAAACAAAGGAAAGAAAATTCGGAATAACCCAGAGTTAAGCGGTGCACGTGGAAAATATTTAATTATTTAACGAAAAAAAAAAAAAAAAACTATAAAAAATCTGGGGGGAATGTTTTAGGTATTTTATATCCCCCCCACCGAACGTGGATTTTTTTTACTTTCTAAGAAAAAAGACAAGAAAACATTAAATAAAAATAAAAAAAAAAAATATTTATATTGTGCTGCTGCTGCTGCTATGCTGTCCTTAAGCCTTGGTGTACCCTTAGCGATTGTCTCTATTATTGGTTTACTAATGAATGGTTACATTGTGTTAGTTGTGATATTAACGAAACAGGTAAGAGAAAATAATTTTTTTTTTTTTTATTCAGGTAAAAACTGTAGCAAAGACATTTTTTCATTACTAGTCAAGTTATAAACCTTTAAATACAGAAACTACTTGGTTTTAGCGACATTATCATAAAAGTACACAGCTAACGTCACAAAAAACAATAAACTGCTGATGTTACTACATAGTTGCTTAACGTTGTCAACAAGAACAATAAAGTAACAAGACATTGGTGACACATAAAGAAACTGCTAAAGCAACAAAACGCATAAAAAACTAATTCTGTCTGGTCGTCTGGTTGTTATTCTATCTACCATATTGTAGTTAATTGGGCATATGGTAAAGGAAAACGCTTGTTGCACACCACCCCCACATACAATCTAGAATCTTATCTACTTTTTACTATTTATCATTACGATCCTGGTAATGACACATTAAATAATCATAATTTCCCTAAAAACCAACAATATGCAAAAAGGGAAAGATAAAAGCTTTTTCCTATCTCTTCAAGTGACATTACCAAATATTTCATTTATTTAATCTTTAGAATAACCCAGAAGGATAATTAACAATGTTTTTCTACTATAACCACTCTCTTGTAGATAGCATCAGCTAATAACGTTCTGTTATTACATTTAGGACTTGTTGACTCTTTGTTGTGTCTTGCATTTCTTATATTTTCATTGCCGAGCATTGGTAAACCGGGTGGCTGGCTGGTAACTTTGGACACACCATGCACCGTTCATGGCCTTTTATTAACATTGTTACATCCGATTGCCTTGTGGACGGTGTGTGGTCTAAATTGTGATCGGTTTTATGCAATATCAGCGCCGTTACACTACAGTGCGATTGTCAACACAAAAAAGGTGAGCGCGAAATACTGTGAAAACTTTTTTGATTACAACGAAGAGATTAAATAAAATTTGATTGCAGGTACTGCTTGGACTTGGTTTTGGTTGGATATTGGCAATTGCTTTAAGCATTCCACCGTTCTTTGGTGTCGCGCCCTTTAAGTATGGCCCACACTTGGGTGGCTGTGCCCCAGATTTCACAGCGTATGGTTCGCTCTGGTACGGAATCACTTTTACGTTTGTAACACTTCTGTTGCCAGGACTAATCATTATTGGATGTAATCTCAAAGTGAGTAGTCCGTTACCGTTAATGAATTTTTTAATTTTTTAATTAACTTTTCCAAACTTTTATCGCCACAGGTGTTAATGATAGCACGATACCACCGACATAGAATAGCATCAGCTATTTATGAAGTAACATTATCAGCACAGGTGACCATCACCCATCAACGAAATCCATTCTTTGTACCAACAGTGACAGCACCAAGTGCTGGTGGACCTAAATTTCGTTCACGAAGTCCCGTCTCATCGGTTCTACAGCTAGTCGGTTCTTTTATGCTACTCTATTGTCCCTATTATGTTGTTATTCTGTGGGAGAGTGCGACATCTAGCATCCACCCAGATGGCGTAGTTCCCGATCCCATTAGAGCTAATCAAATTTTAATTGTAGTCGCTTCGACACTGCTCACGTGTTCATCGTTTGTCAATGGCCTTTTGTATGGCCTAAAAAGCAAAGTGATGCGTAAAACATTCCAGAATTATTGGCGGAAGCAGATGTCCAAGAATGAAATGAATCATGAAATCCAGGCACGAACACCGTCAACGTGTGGGTCACGTCGACCATCGTTGACGCCTCTTGGTTTTCTAGGGAGGCCTTGTCTGCAACGAAGAATGTCAGAGACACTGATAGACATCGAACGAGGCAACGGTAGCCACCAGAAGCCACAAATGAAACGAATTGCATCGGAGTTGACGTGGCGTCCCATAAGTTTAACTTTCGCCGGTCTAGATAGTCCATCGTTATCGTCTCGACCAAGACCCAGCATTCCACATACAGCCAGTTGTAATACTCTCCAAGTGCCACGTACTGATGATGAGATCGCCTCTGTAGATGATCAAGAATTTTATTTGCGTATTAAGAATTCATTCCGGTCAGCATTGCAGAATGGAAATCCTCGTGTAAACACAGGATTCGCCCATAATTCTGCAACGGCAAACCATCAAAAATCTAATCTGAGCACCGCCAATTTGCTGCTTCATAAAGTTTTGCGACTCGAACATGGCCATGATACGTTAAAAAGATTGGCACCATCCTCGCCCAAAGACATACATTTGACGTCTCGTAGATCACCACGAATTCTAATAACACGAGCGTTCTCCGAGGAAAGTGATAAAACCCCATCAATGCCAGGATCACCAGGAAAAGACGGTATGCACCGACAGTATTCATCCTCGACCGCCTTGATTGAACGCAAATGGAAAATGGTAAAATATAAAGACGAGGAACGTGGCAGTGATAGTGAAGCAGACTCTCACAAACCAGAAACCAGTAGTAATTCAACAACCACCTCAGAAGCATCATGTCGTCGTTATTCCTCATTAGACGATCGGACCAGTTTTGGTGGCGGTCGTGACTCTGAAACTGAAGCGGCTGAAGAACAATTACTACTCTCCTGGCCAACGACCAGACGAAAAATTGTCAATTGTAACAAACAGATAAAATCAATAAACGGTACGAGCAGAATGTTTCGTGCAAATCCACTCTACTCTGATCGTTCTGATGAACCAGAAGTTATTTTGTAATAAAAATTCAATTCGGATATAAAAAAAATTGGATGAGGATTAATTAAAAACGATCCCAAAAACAAACAAACAAATCCGAATTAATAAAACCAAATTAAATAAAAATTTTAGGTTAGAAAATTAAATTAATTAATTAAATAAACTCACTGGGCCATTAATATTAAAATTAATAAATTAAATGTTTAAGACAGAAAAACAACCAAAAAAAAAAAAAACTAATTAAATTAATTAATTAAATAAAAAGGAGAAGAGAAATGTTACAAAAAATGCTTTATATATATATATATTTGTTAATTAATTAATATATAAAAAAAAATTAAAAAGGATAAAGAATAAACCAAAGAAATAAAAATTATTTGTATAAATGTTATTAATTAATTAATAAAAAAATAAATGTTTAATGTGTATTAAAAAAAAAAATAAACAAATAGTATAAATTTAGGTGGATATATAAATTAAATTAATCACAAACAACTCTCTCTCTCTATATACATCTCTATTTCGCTGTGTAAACATTTCATGTAAACATATTAGTATAACATTAGGTGTTTATATTATATATATATATATTAAAAATAAAAATTGCGCAAATTGCAATCATTTAAAATGGAGAAAATTAAATTTAAAAACACAATTATTGTCGTAAATCAAATATAAAAACATGCAATCAACGTATTTTAAATGTGTTAATTAATTAATAAATGTATTTAATAAAAGAAATCACATAAATAATCCATAATTGTTATAAAGAAAAAAAAAATCTCTATTTAAAGTAAGAATAAAAAAAAAAATATTTTTTTTTAAATGTTTAATTAAATTAGCGATAAATGTGTAAATAAATTAATAAAAAAAAAAATTAATAAATAAAGCAAATTAAGGTAACAAAAAATAAAAAAATTTAGTAAAGTATTAGCAAAATAAATAATTTTCGCCCGCCGTATGCTATAAAATATTCTCTAAAAATCAATTAGAAATTCTCTAGTCTAAATCACAGCAGCAACACCTTAAATTATTTTCAGTTTATTAATTAATTAATTTTAAAACTGATTTAAAAAAAAAAAAAATTTAATTTATTAATTAGTCACTTAGTTAATCTATATTTTCGTTATTTATTTTTTCACTTAATTATTATTTTATTTTAATGTTTGTTAATTAATTATATAAAACTGGTTACCTTACTTCATTAATTTTATTTAATTTAATTTATTTTAAACTAACAATCAGTATTAAAAATAAAAAATTGAGAGGAGTACGTAACGTTAAAGTAAACGTAAACGTAATACTAGCGTAACATTGCCGTAACGTTATCTAATGTTAGCCAAGTTAAAATTTAGTATTCACGAATAAAAAATCGACCCCTAAAATATTAATCCATAAAGAAAATAAAATAAAAAACAGAGAGACCAAACTATAAAATAATTTTTATTAAATATTTAGCAAAACAAGTAAAATAAAAAAAAAAAAATAAAAACAATAAAAGCCAAAGAATTTATTAAATTAATTAAAAAAAGTTTAAAAGTAAACTTCACCCACCCAAAAAAAAAAAAAAAAAAAGATTCACTAAATATAGAGAGAAATTTATAGATGAAAATTAATTAAAAAATATTAAAAAAAAAAAAAACATATCTTTAACAATAAATAAATAAATAAATTAATTAATTAAACTAAAAAAAAAATTTATTTACAAGAGAAAAATAAATCAATGAGAAATACGGTGGTAAAAAAGGCAACAGAAAAAAAATCAATATTTTTGTAGTAAAGTAAAGTCAAGTAAAGTAACCACCCCCCACCCAACAAAGAAAACAAATTTGTAAATAATTTAATTTAATTAAAAAAAAAAAAACAAAGAAAAAAGATTTTATTTATTAAATAATTAAATAATTAGGAGAGGAAGAAAGGTGAAATAAATATTAAAAAAAAAAATTATAAAATGTAGAGCGATATTGTGTTTTTCTTCTTATTTTTTCTTTCTAGTTTCAGTTATTAATTAATTAATTTTCTAGTGTGATTACAATGTGGGATGTTGGATGTAAACTGTAGCCGCTTTTTACCTATATTTACGTAGAGTAATTTGGATCTGTGTTTTGTACCTTAGCAAGTAAAGCAAGATAATAAACGCATTTAAGGCAATGAAAAACTGTTGTCATTATGAAACTACGAGAAAACTGCTGTAACACCAACAAACTACATTTTTAACTAAAATAAAAAATTACCCCCTCAATTATTTTCTTAAAATTATTTTATTTATAATTCTGCTACGTGAAATCGTGCATTAATCTAATAAATAATCAAAAAAATAAAAAATTTAATAAACATAAAAAAAAAAATAAATTTCATTGAGAAAAATCAACAAAAATCATCCAACAACTACGACAAAGTTGAATGAATAAGAAAAAGAAAAGAAAAAAACGAGAGAAAAATATGTGCTAATAGCAAAAACACAAACCAAACAAATCCATCCACCCACCACTTTTTTAATTTGGTTTAAAACAATTAATTTATTAACACAGTGCTAGTGAATTTAAATTTACAAAAATAAAAAATTATTAAATAAATCATCAAAGTCGTAAAAAAAAAAAAGAAAAAAAATTCTTGCATTGTTGCAACAGCAGCAACATCAGCATCAACGAAACATTAGCAGCCAATACACATTTATTGTTGCAATCATAAACCATAAAAAAAATCTATAACAGTTCGTTAATTACACAAATTAAACTCAAACTTTTTAGGTTAAATGCAACCGGATAAATAAATAATTTTCTTAGTTCGCATTTCACCAATAAAAATAAAAAAAAAAAAAACCACACACACACTGCAAACTGATAAAATCCATCCATAAACCTTAATTAAATGCGCTAAATACAACACAAACATACTTAAACGCCGGCTTATTTATTTGTTTTATTTTTTTCATTATCATTTTTATTTAATTTCCAATACTTAACAAAAGCATGGCAAAAATTGATAAAACGATAGCACAGCAAGCAAAAATTATGCGAAAACAACAGAAACAAATTTTTTTGTTTATTTTATTTCAATCGTTAATAACAAGTGAGTGATTGATTTAAAAATAAAAGCGACTTAAGTAACAAGAAAATTCCGGAATTCCTCTACTAGACCTCAACGATCCTCTTTAAAATGCAACTCAGTTAAGACAAGTAGAGCAAAGTTAAGCCCCCTGTAACCGTGAATTGAAATATTTAAGTCACTTGGCCGGTCTTAAGTCATACCAGCCGCTATTTAAGCAACACACAAAACAATAAAAATCAACTGATAAAAAAAATCAGCTGAAAATTCTATTAAGTAACGTACAGTTAAGTTAAGTTAAGATAAGTAACATAGCGTTAAGTCAAAAAAAAAACAACAAGGAAGCAACAATAACGCACACACACATACACACCTACACAACCTAACAAAAGAATTTTTATTTTCAGCTTTCTTATACAAAAAAAAAAACCAAAAACAAAAACCAACGAAAAAAAATTTCAGTGATCTTAAGTAGTCAATCGTAGATGGTTCTTGTGATTTGCCGTGGACTAAGTTTTGTCATCGACACAAAAAAAAAGTGTATTGTGTCTTGTGTTTTTAAATTAATTAATTAATTAAATAATAAATAAAATTCCTCACATAATTAATTCGCTAATAAATATAAAAATTGCCTACAAAAATATTTTGTTTTTGTTTTTTATCAATGACTTAATTAAGTAAAAACAAAAAAAAAAAACAACACATGTTTTAAGAGTGTGAAAAAATAAATTTAATTAAATTTAAGTCACAGTAACGTGTTATAGGTAGACGAGAGGAAATAAAATAAAATAATAAAGCGATAAGAAAACAAAAAAAAAGGTAAATTATGGATTAATTAAGTTGTGATCAAACAAGAAAAAAAAAACCATAAGTTAAGTTACTTAATTTTGGTATATATTTCTTAAGCTAGTGTTGTTTCTGTCGTTGTAGTTTAAACGAAAAACCGGTATCAAAGTGGTTTCAAGTGGTTTAAAAATTTAATTAAAACAAAAACGCGAAAAAGGGTCGCATAGCACATGCAGCAGGCAACAGGCAACAAGGAAATAAAACAATTTATTAAGGGCTTCTGTTGCGCGTGTTGTTTACATAAAATAATTATATTATTTACAAGGAAGAGGCGGAGGGAAATTATACAGCGAGTATATTTATGTAAAAATTAAAAATAAAAATAGAAGAAAAAAAAAACAAAAAAAAAAAAAACAACGAAGAAAAATTGTGCTAAAAACACAGACATTTTTTTATTTTTTTTTATAAATAAACCGAAGAAAAACTGTTTTTCCTCTTAGTTTTTCTTCTTAAATTTTCATTTTTTTGTTGGAAAGAAAAAAATTCACTGTATAGACTTTACTTTTGTGTATAATTTAAAGACAAAAATATATTTAAGCTGGCCTTAAGTAATAAAAATTTAATTAAATAGACAAATGTAATTCTCTCCTCCCCATTAATTAATTAATTAACGAATTTTTGTTAACGAAATCTCTGAATTTGACATTGAAAAAAAAAATAACAACAAGTGAAAAACCTCATTAAGCATCATTTTTTACGTTACTTAACTTAAGTCAGAGCAAAAAATTGTATAGAAAAGTAAATAAACAGACTTAAAAAAAAAATTGTATCTATAACAAATGAAAAAAAAAAAAAAAAGACAAGAGGAGAGAGAGAAAAATAAAAATTGCAAAATTCATTTAACAAGATTACGTTGGATTATATAATTCAGTTAAATATTTACTTAAGTCAAATAAAAAAAAAAAAAAACGGGAAAAATGTTGGTTTAAAAAAACTATTAATAAGCTTTTAGACAGTCTTCTGTCATTAATTATTAACGCAATAATTCTTTGCTGTTTGTTAACTAAGAATCAATAACAAAATATTTAATTTTTTAAGTAGTGCGTAACAGAGGCGGCTTTACTATAAAGTCTACACAATAGTAACCTGTTAATACTATCACCAGCTACTTAATTAAAAAACCAATTAAAGCTTTAGTTCGTGTCTATTACTTCACAAACGCATACAAATTCTCTACACCCCTAACTAATGCCCAAATAAAAGAAAAAACCGTAGTAAACCGATTCTCCCGTATGCAAACAAAAATCATACAAAACTCTAGGAAAAATAATTAGGAAAAAATAGTTAAGCCCCTTGCGCAGTATGCAACAGCATGAAAATCATATGAAAAAACTTATCTTTTCACTTAGCTTTTTTAATATTAAATAAAAAAAGAAAAAAAAAAAAAAACAACCAAAAATGATAAGGCCGAGCTAAGTTAAAAAAAATAAAGTCTAGAAGAAAACACAAAAAAAGCATAAATTTGCGCTATATTTAGGCATTTTTATAAGTGAATAAAAAGCTAACACCAACATTACAACAGTATTGATTGCGTAAATATGATTAATTATCAGTTAATTGTGTACACAAAAATGTAAACAATTACTATGTAGGGGGTTTTTTTTATTATTATATTTGTTGTTAGCACAATTATCGTGTAGATTCGATGCAATTATTAACGTAGTATAATCTTATAACGCAAATATAACGCATAAATAACGCAAATATAACCCAAACATACTTATTCCTAATCAATAATCTGTATTCCTACCCACACTTACAAAACCATATCGTTTGCTTCACTCTGTGTCTTGTTATTCACCGTCACTAAATTCATGTTTTTCTGATTAAAATAAAATCTTCGAAATAAAAAAAATAAGTCAAGGTCGTGGTCATATATTTTCTTTTTGTTGAATTTAAAACAACAAAAATAAAAAACTTTGTTTGCGCTGTTTAAACTTTGGTTTCTTATCACCGAGAAATAAGCCCAAAAAAAAAAATTCTCCTTTACTTTAACGCTTTTCTCTCTTCTCTCACTGATTAGAAATTATTTTTTACATTGACGACGACTACTGGACTTACTACTGATTAACAAATTGACTTAAATTTTTCACTTTTTTGTTATCTAAAATCGTATTTAAAACTTAACAAAACAAAAAAAAAATTTCCACTGTGCTAAGTAACAAAATGTGACTAAAAACCGACGACAATGAAAATCACACCAAATTCGCTATGATTTTAATTATAAAAAAAACAAAGAAGAAGAAGAAGAAAAAAATCTCCAAAAATCAAGCTTAATAAATTAATTCACATACTTAATAAAGTCATAATTAAATTAAAAGAAGAAACATGATGACTCAAAAAGTAAAACGATAATCAATGGCAATCAGTCAAACCCACTGCTTATGATTAATTTAAAACATGAAAAAAAAATTTCCTTCATCGATTTATCATTTATTTATTAATTAATTTATTTATTTTTATATTTATTAATGAAGCGTTTATTTTTTCTATTTTTAACAACGGAAATTATTGTTGTAAACAAATTTCTTCCTGTCCTTTATTGATTAATTATTTAAATAATCCCCAGAAACAGAAAACAGAAAATTTTGGTTGAATGCTTCGCTATATTTATATGGTTAAACATAATAACCACATAGGTTAATTTTATAGGTATTTCCTAATAGTTTTTTTTTACTATTTTTGTTGTTAACTAACAAGGTTATTTACCATAAAAACTATTAACAATTTAAATTATTAACAGAGCCATGTCTTAAGAGTATTAAAAAGGCTTAAAACCACGAACCTCTACGTTTAAACAGAATTTTTAACCAACAAATGATTTGTTTGTTGATTTGTGGTATAGTCAGGGCCTATCAGAGAATTTTTGTGAAGAGGGCCAGTGCCACAGCCACTCCTCTGATAAGCCATGAGTATAGTCACAACGCATTACAAAATTATTGATTTTTGAATAATTATCCAAAAAAAAATTTTTTTTAATTCAATACAATAGAGAAGCAACACAATTAAACTTAGATAATATTCTAGTCAGTCTCCTATATTTAAGCATAAAAAAACAATTCTTTATTTTTTTTTTATTAAAGCAACACAAAAACTAACTACCGACGACAATATGTGAATAATAAAAAATTTCAATAGAATTTTTGGTAGCTGCTGCTGCTTTAGACTTTTTTTTTTAAATTTATTTCCTACTTCTTCTGTTTCTTCTTCTTCTATTTCAAAAATGTTATTTACTGTTTTAACGACATAACTAAAAAAAATTAAAATTAAATTAAATTTTATTTTGGTTATAGCATAAAGCATAAAACTAAAAGAAATGCCTCCCAAGGGGATATCAATAATAAATAAATAAAAAAAAATTTCTTCTCATCTTTTCTATTTATTATACAAAGTGTTAACAGAATATGTTTTTTTTTTTTGGCGACCCCCTCATCATTCTATAATATTAATTACATTGAAAAATAATTTTTTTTTATTAATTATTTAATTATAAACAAAGAAAAAAAATTAATAACGACAGAAGCACCACATATGTGACTTAAAAAAAAAAAATAAAAAAATTTCAAACAGAAATTTCAATTTTTTTAAAAGTTTTATCATTTCTCCATTTATTTACAGATTAAAAGGATTCTCATCGGTTAATCAGTTAAGAAACCTAAAGAAAAACCAACATAATGACAATTGGTGAAGGTGATGCTGATAAAGCAGGCAGCTTAAACGATGGTGAACAAATGAAAAATGTTGAAGAAGGACATGAATTTCTGGCACAAAATACGGTTAATGGTGATAATGGTATAACGGTTAATAATAGACGTAAAGGAAGGTAAAACAAAAAAAAATTATTTATTTAAAAGAAAATAAAAAAATTCATGCTTTGTTACTAAATTTTTGGTTTTGGTATTCGATAATATTTTCTAGTAGTTTTTCTGTAAGCTTTTTTTGCTCATGGTTCAGGTATTTACTAAACATAAAATATTTTTTTATTTTTTTGTTATAAAAACCCTTAACGCAATTGGTAGAATAGAACTAAACCTAGTAAATAACAAAAAAAAAGCTTCTCTAGGGTTTTTGTCGTGGCTTAACTCTTACCGAAAAATAAATAACAAAACAAAAATTATATATGCAGTAGAAAAAAAGCTTCGTTTAACTACCCCAAGTAAAAAATCTCCCTCAGTATGTCTGCTTTCTTTGTTTGTATATGTGTGTTAAGAATATTTTTACTTTTTTATCATTTAGTCTTTCAATAGTAATTCACTCGTAAATAACAAATAAAAGAAGAAAAGAAAAGAAAAAAAATCTTCTTTTGACAGTCAAATATCATATTAAAAAATAGATAAATTATGGGGCTTTAACTATATTATTTACCTTGATTTATAATTAAATAATTATCAAGAAAGTACTCACCCATCTGTATAACATTTCTATATCAATAATCGATTATTTTATTTTTAATTAAAGCTGCAAAGAAGCCACCAAACCATTCATTTATGGATTTGTATCTAGAACTGCATACAAATCCATCATCATTACATAATGTTACGTGTTTAAGTGTTGTTTTACGGCTTTCTAAATATACAAATAAATTAATTAAATAATTTATTACCTACTCACTGCTGTCTGTTAAATGTTTTTTCTGTGTTGTTGTCGTTTTTTTTCATCATAAATGTTTTTTTTTTCTTCACAAAAACCACCAGAAACTATTATTACATCTTTCTCATCTATCTACAATAAAATGTTAAAATAATAATAAATTAATAATGTATAGAAATGAAAACAAAATCAATCATTACAATAATGCTATAAATAAATAAAAAAATTAAAACTAAAAAAAAAAAAAAATCATTTTAATGCAATCATTAAATATAAAACGTAAAAAATGTAGTTATAATAATAAAAATGTATGTTTGACAAAAAAATTAAATTATAGATCACGTTTAATTAATAATAATAATAATAATAACAACAACAACAGTATCAACAATAATACCAACAACAACAGCAATAGCAACAGCAGTAATTATAACAACGAAAACAACAACAGCAATAATAATATACATTTAAATCATCTAAATAATAATAATAATAATAATTTTAATAATAATAATAATAATTTTAATAATAACAACAATGATATAGACGACAGCAACAACTTTAGCAACAATTCCTATTACAATAATATTAATAATAATAATAATAATAACACCGACAACAATTGCAATAATAATAAATATAATAATAATAATCAAAGTGATAAAAAAAGATTACTTAAGAAAAATGATAATAATTGTAAAGGGAATAAATTAAAAAAGCATAACATGTAAGTTTAAGTAAGCTTAAGTTAAAAATCAAACTAAATTTAAGTGATGACAAATAGAAAACCAAAGAAAAATAAATCGCCTACAAGACGGCTTTAGTATTTTTATTTTTTATTTATAAAATTTGACATTAGCTAGTCTAGCAATAAACATATTTTAGTTACTATTTGAATGCTAGTTTAATATTAGCTACTTAAAAGTAGATGGCCTAGAGTGTGTATGTTTTTCTTTTTTCTCTCTTTTATTAATTTTGTTCTTGATTTAGTTTTTTTTTTTCTTTTTTTTTTTTAACCGTCGTTTCTTTATTAATTTGCATAAATTAATTAATTATTTAATTAGAAAAAATATGCATGCGATATTAATATTAATATTAATTATATAATTTAATTCTTTTTTTTTTTTATTTTAAATACACAATTTTATTACAACGTTTATATACCTTTTGTATTTTTATTTGTTGTACACACTTTATTAATTAATCGTAGTTTTTCTTTCTTTTTTTTTTATTATTTTTCAATATTAATTAATTAATAATTTAATAAACTAATGTTTCAGCCGTTGTCTACCATTACGTAAATGTTGGCTACAAACATCCACTTGTCGCAAATGGCTATTTTTAATCATCTTATTATTAATAATAATTCTCGGTGTTATTTATGGTTTATATTTTACAAGTGATAACGATAATAAATTAAATATAAATAATGAATTAATACCACCAAATACGGAAGTACCATTACCGCCATCCGCATCAACATTACACATTTTTAAAAATGGTGCAGTCTGTTCCGACTCAGAGATTTGCAGTAAAATTGGAAGGTGAGTCAAACTTTTTTTCATTTTATTTTATTACAAAACAAAAAAAAAAACATGTGCAAACCGTTACGTTAGATTAGTTTAGTTAAGCTAAGTAAAAAGTGTGTTTATGTTAAAAAACAAATGGAAAATTTTGAGAAAATATAAAAACAAAAATTTAGGTCAAACAAGACCAGCCCAGAGCCCCAGCCATCCTAAACTCACAATCAAATAACAACAAAATAAAAACGCACGAAAATAATTGATAAAAGTAAACAACCAGACTGAAGATTATTAATAAAAATCGAGATTAAATCAGTTGAAAAAAAAAAAAAAATCCTTGACTTAAATACTTTTCTTCTCTAATAATTTTTACTCAATTTTTTTTCTTTACTTAACACCACGTGTTTTACGAATTTTATTAAAATAAAAATAAGCGAAAAAAATAAAAACAAGCAAATTACTTACTGCCAAAATCCCAAATAGTATTTGTAAATCGTTTATGTGTAGAATGATTATTATTGTTTATACCGGCGTTTTTTTTTTTTTTTTAATTTTAAATTTTAATGAAACAAAACAATAATAGGTACTACGACGCAGTAAAAAAAAATGGCGTGAATTGTATGACTTTAATTAAGAAAAACAAATGAATGTAACATAAATGTGTTGTTTGTTCAATATACTAATTTCTTTATTACTTGTTTAGATATAATCAAACAAAATAAATAAAACATGACGTGACTTAATGCATGCGTTTACAAATGTGTTTTTGTTTTTATCCAAAAAAAAAAAAAAAAAAAAAAAACATCAGACAAATATTTATTATCACAGTTTTATTATTAATATAATAATTATTGTTTGATAATGTTATTAGTTTCAATCTTAACATGTATTTAAGTCACTTATGTGTCAACAGTGTATGTGTAGCATAGCTACGACGTTACTATATTTAAATAAAAAATAAGAAAGAAAGAAACAGAAATTCGCTGATAAAACGTTAAAAACAAAATTATTGTTTACGTTTTTTTCTATTTTTTTTTTTTTTGTTGCTGTTCAATAAAAATTATTTATTTCCAATAATATAAATTTAAAAAATTTAACATTTAATTAGGTCATAATTATTGTTTGTTATCATTTTATATTAATTCAACAAACATACAATGTAAGTAATTAATTTATAAACATGACTAATTTGTTGCTAAATAATCATTTTAATCAATCAACAACAACAACAGCAACAATAACGAAAAATATGAAATAATTAATTATTTATGCGAAATTAATAAATAACAAAGGACATTTTACGTTTTGTTTATATTTCTGGTATCACAACACTATCAACTTTTTTAAATCTTTTAAGTTATCTTGTCTAGCGTTGTTTTGTGACAAAACAATTTTTGCATCCACCCACTTAAATCATAATTCAAGCATCAAGTCCAAACCATTCAAAAAAAATATAAAAATTATCTATGTATATAATCAATTTAATTAATTAACGAAAAAAAAAATTAAAAAATTTCCTAAGGGAAAATTACCAGAAACTTGTGTTAAAGCAAAAATAAAAAAAAAATCTGCTACGTAGCAGCGCGCACCGTATATAAAAAATTTCTTTTTAAACAAAAAAAATTTTTTAATGCATTTCATGTACAATAAAACAATAAATAAAAATGTAAAGAAACAAGCTAAGCCGGTTAAAAGTCATAGTAACGGTGACACACACAAGAAAGAAACCAACAAAAAAATAATAAAAAATTTTAAAAGTGACTTAAGTATAGTCATAAAACTTTCTAGAAGTTTTTCTTCTCCTTTGTTTACATTTTTTTAATAATAAAACATTTATTAAGTAATAGTAATTAATTAATTAATTGCAATAAATAATAAATGGTGTTAATAAACCTGCTAATAGCATAATGACTAAACATAGGTGGTAGTAGTCTGACACACGTTCGATGATTTACGTTTTTTTTTTTTGCGAAAAAATTACATAAACCGTTGAATAACATTGAAAAGAATAAAAGTTAAGTCATTTTTAATTAGTTTTTTTGTTTGCCCCCTCCGATTGAATTTCCCCCCTCATTTTTAAACAGGCTGAAAACATACGATTTTCTTGTTTTTAATTTATTGAAGGCTAAACCACTACTAACTTAAGTCTTAAGTTTATGTACACAAAATAAAATGGAAAACCACGTTTTCTTCATATAAATTCAGAAAAAGCATTACCACCACCACATAACATACGTACAATGACCGTATTTTATTATTATTATTATTATTATTATTATTATTATTGAATAATTCATCATCTGTAAAAACAAAAAACCAAATAAAAATTTTTTCAATTAAATAAACAAAAGTTTCTAGAAGTAATTAAAAACAAAAAAAAAAAAAAAAAAAACAACATTTCAATGATTAAATAACGAAGAAAAATAAAATTCAATCAAGTAATGCTCCTGTTGTGTTATCAAATACCTAATAACACCCTGTAACACTTGATTAACATTTTTTTTTTTCTTTTTTATTACTTCTTCTAATCCATTGATAGTTTGTTGACAAACTTTATTTTTTATTATCATAGTTGACAGCCATAATAACCATTTAACATTTTCAATTTGTTTTTAAACACACAAACAGAATAAAAAAAAAAAATCATTTAAAATTCATTTCATAGTTCGATAGTTAAGCCATGTTTTGAAAACATAAAATAATAAATTGATATGCACGGTTAATCAACTTCAGCTTTCAAGTTTAAATATAAAAAATAAAAAGTTAAAAAAAAAAAACAAAACAACAACCAATGTAAAAACCAAAAGAAATTTTTTTTTAATTTAACTAAGCAAACATGTAAAGCCATAACCAATAGTAGCTTCAATTTTTTATAATAACGATTAAATATAATAAAACAAAAGCGAAGCAATATTATTATTTTTTTTGTTTTTCAAAAAGAAAATGCAACAATGTGATAAAGATTTTATCAAAAAAAAAAAAAAAAAAAAAAATTATAATAAAGCGAAAGAAATAAACCAACCAAAGCCAAAACAAACCGGCTTAAAGTTTACAGCAAAAAAAAAAAAAGCATAACAAAAACAAACCAAAGTCAAACCGGCAAAGTTTTTTTTTTTTTGCTAAGCGCAAACACAGATTAATTAAAAGTAAATAAACAAAAGAAAAGAAAAAAAATCTTGCTAACGTATTTGTTTTTGAATAGATTTCCCGTCTCTTCTCATTTTTTTTTCTTATTAAACTTAAGCTTTTAGCATTAAAAAAAGTAACTTAAAACCACCTTCATTTTATAAATAAAAAACAAAAAATCGTATTTCCCCCATTTATGTCATTTAATTAATGCAAATATTTAAGCCGAAAAAATATAAAAACAAAAATTTACGCAAAATCATCAAAAAATATTTATTTTGACTTAATATCTGCGCAATAAATAGAAAAACAACAAAATTATTACTTAAAAAAAAAGAAAAGAAAACAATAACACGATCGCTCGCGTATAATAAAAATGATAAAATCGTTTAAAAGTATTAAAGAAAAAGTTAAGTCGAATCATGTAAAGTCAAAAATACAAAGTCAACATACACATATGTTTATAACGAAAAAAAAAACAATAATAATAATAATAATAATAATAAAAAAAGAAGCATTTCTCGCGGTTTAAGCTGAGCACTGGCGTGCATTGATTAATATATAAATAGGACGTTTGTGATACAATTTTTGTTTAGTTTAAACACAACTATATACGTGTAAACAACAGAAATTATTTAATTTAAGTGCTGACTTAAATTAATAGTGATATTTAAATTATAGTACAAATTAGTTAATAATTTTTTTTTTAAATAAATAAATAAGTATTTAAGTGCGCAGTTGCTGATTAAAAATAAGAAAACAAAAGAACATTGACAAACCCACCTTGTACCAGTACAAATAAAATAAAATTGCGCAGTTAGCAGTAGCGAATAATAAAAAAAAAACAGCTGACGATTCAAACAAAGAAAATTCGTTCTTCAGTCAAAGTCATACGTTTGCTAGAAGTGGTTTTAAAAAGCGACCAAAATTTAATTCAAATCAGGACAAAGAAGGTGAATCAAAATCTAAAAAGAATCAAAGAAAAAGAGAAAAAAAAAATTACAATCATGGCTGATATAAATGTTGATAAATATGAACATTACAATTTTGATCTTGATAAATATATATTCTCTGGGCACAGTGGTAAACAACGTTCAAAAAAGGAGGCGAGCACACATACAAATCATTTTGATCCGTCCGGACATTCCAGAAAAATTTTAACCAAACTAATGAATACAGAAAATAATAAAAAGAAATTAAGTGACAAAAAATAAAAAGATTTTGTAGTAAAAAAACAATTTTTTTTTCTTGTGAAAAAGCGTGAAAACAAGAAAAAAAAACCCCCAAAAGGAAAACTCAAAGACAAAACCTGCGAAAAATAAAAAAAAATTAATAAAAAGGAAATAACCCCCCCAAGGAAAAGGAAAATTTAGACAACATTAGATTTTACTTCTCACTTCTAATTAATTAAAATTAATCATATTATTGTGTCTGTGTTTAACAAAAGAAAATTTAATTAATTAATTTTTGAGTAAATAAATTATTTTTGTACATCTCTATCCACCCAGGGTAGTTAATAGTAAGGTTGAACCAAAATGGCGAATCATTCATTTTTGAATCGAAAAAAATTATTTTATTGCTTTATTAGTCAACAACACAGAAAGGAACATAAGAAAAAGAAAAGGAAGAAAAATCGATAATTTCTGTAATTAAAAATTAAAATAAAACATTGACTGATTTTATGTTAATTAAGTTAAAAAAAAAAATTAAAAAGTTTATTCGCATGGCGCATACAAGGAGAAGACATATGTTTCCATATAGTTTTCTCTTTATAAAAACATTAACACAACAAAAAAGCTTGAAAAACTTAATAATAAGCAATAAAAATAAAACAAAACCACCCACCTTACTATTATTACCTGTTAATTAAGTTTAATTATTATAATTTTTTTTTTGTTCATTTTTCTCATCTCTAATTATGATTCATTTACTCAAAAAGAATTTTTTTTTTCATTTCGTTTCTCCTAGTTTTTAAGTTTATATATTGTTGCAACTTTATTATTATTATTTTTTATTATTAATTATTATTGTATTTATAATTATATTAAAAAAGAAACATATAAATTATGTATATTACATATATTTAATTAAATTAAAAAATTTAATAAAAATTGAGCTCATAGAAAACAAAGAAAAGTTTTTTTCATTATATTTATTTTTTTTGACATTTGTTAGTTATTCTAGAAAACACTTGAGCGTTGTTATCAGTAAAATGGTGTACGGTTATTTTTAGTAAGGTCGCACATTTTTTTTTATTGGCCCTCAAAAATCGTAAAATAAATTACAAAACAATTCACGATAATTATTATTATAATGAGGAAATATTAATTAAATTAAATTACCTTTGCCAATGTTTTTTTATTTTTTAGATAGTAAAATAACTTCCGTATTGATTTGTTGATTTTTATAGGGACATTTTCAAGCGCAATGGAACCGTTATGGATGCAACATTGGCAACCGCCTTCTGTAATGGTTTTACAAATATGCAAAGTATGGGCATTGGCGGCGGTTTCATTATGAATATTTATATTCGTCGTAATAAACGGGCGTACACCTTGGATGCGAGGGAAATAGCAGCAGGGGCAGCTACCGAAGGTATGCATTTACATGATCCAAGGACAACAAATGAAGGCCCACTATCGATTGCCATACCCGGTGAGCTTCTAGGTTATTGGGAAGGACATAAACGTTTTGGTCATTTACCTTGGAAAGAAATCATTCAACCATCAATTGATTTATGCTATAATGGGTTCATCATGACGAAGCACATGGAAGATTCACTCAGTTTTAATCCAATTATCAAAAATGATCCACAGCTAAGGTTTGTTTCTGCTGTCCACTTTACAAATTTACGAATTTATTTTTATTCTTCAAATAACAGAGAAATGTTTGTCAATGAGACCACTGGCAATTTCTATCGTCAAGGAACAATGGTAAAAGCGAACAAACGTTTATGCGAAACATTAACGAAAATAGCTGAAAGTGGCGGAGATGATCTGTACAATGGAACATTGCACGAATTATTAGCTGAAGATTTAAAGGAGTTGGGAAGTATTATAACAAAACAGGATTTGGAAACCTACAAGTAATTTTAATATTTCTTAAATTTATTTCAATTATTTTCTAATCAAAATTTCTATTATAGAGTTCGCTGGTCCCAATCGATTCCAATTAAAATAAATGACGATGCGCTTCATATTATCCCTCCGCCCGGTAGTGGCATCCTCTTGGGTTTTCTTTTGAATATTTTAAAGGGTTATAATTTCTCACCGGAGAACATGTCGAGTATTAATGAAACAATCTTAACATATCATCGCATTGTGGAAGCTTACAAGTACACTTATGGCAAAAGAACAGAGATTGGAGATCCAGAATTCATAAATATCGACAAATTAATGAAGAATCTGACATCGAGCGAGTACGCAAGTGAGATACGTAGGAAAATTAACGATTTTAAGACAATGGACGATGCTAAGGATTACGGTGCACAATTTTATGCTGGCAAGGATGAGGGTACCGCACACATATCGGTATTGGCACCAAATGGAGATGCTATTTCATTGACAAGTTCCGTTAATTTTTAGTAAGTCATAACAGAATTTGTTCCCATAAATACCCAACTCATTTTTTATTGTAAATTGGCACAGTTTTGGTAGCGGTTTAACTGGGCCCCGTACAGGAATTATTTTAAATTCAGGCATGGACGACTTCTCAACGCCGGGGTTAAAGAATTATTTTGGTCTTCCAGGCTCTCCGCCTAATTTTATTAAACCACATAAAAGGGCGCTCTCGTCAATGGCACCGACAATTCTTACTGATAAAAATGGTGACGTAAAATTGGTAATTGGAGCAGCTGGAGGAACTAAAATTACTACTGCTGTTGGAATGGTTTGTCCTATTTACTGATTTTTAATTATCTAACCCAATTTACTTACTTACCGTTGTATATCTGTGTCCAGGCAATTATGAGAACAATTTGGTTTGGACAGAATATAAAGGAAGCAATTGATGCGCCACGCTTCCATAACCAGTTAATTCCAATGGAAATCCAATATGAATTCGGAAACTTGGATGTAATTTTTCATTTTAATTTAATTTCACCAAGTAAACTCAACTTTTGTTTCTTTCTCATTACAGCAAGTAATCAAGGGATTAGAAAATTTAGGGCACAAAACAAGGCGATACAGGGAACGTGGTTCAATTATTTGTGCAATTTATAAAAACTCAACAGGAATTTACGGTAATGCTGATTACCGTAAAAAGGGTGAGGTTGTTGGTTTATAAATTAAACATTTTTGATTGGAAGAGATCAAAATGAAGTAACTGGGTGTTACAGTGGAGATTTCAAAAGATTTAATTAATAGAAGAAATAAAATTGTATTAAATAAAATTGATTAAAAAAAGGAAACAAAAAAAAAATTAAGAAAAATATTGAGATTAGAAAATACATTTAAATGGTTTTGGTTTTGAGTTCTTCCAGGGATGGTTAAAAATGGTAAAATTTTGATTATGGCTTGGTAAGTACTGTGTCTTGGCTAATTTTGACGTTTCAAAAGTAAAATCCTTTTTCTTTTTTTTGTTTCGTTTAATCATCATCATAACGATCTGACCAATCACCTTCAATTTCATCTTCATATCCTAATCTGGGTAATGGATTCCAGTCTGGATTGTGGAAAAACGTTGATTTACGATTCCAAGGATTACGCTTTGTATCTTTACGCAAATGTTCAAATGGTACAAATGGCAATCGTTCCATTGTATCCATTTTCTGATAGTGATTACTGATTGTCAGTATGAGAACAACAGGAAGCGCTACATACAATGACAATTGTCGCCAAATCATCCACGATGGCTCTTAACGTATTAAAGAAAAATTAAAGAAATAAAAAAAAAATTAATTTTTTTTATTGGTTATTAAACTTCACAAACTTTTCGGATCTTTCTTGTCATCACAGGTTAATTTCAGGGAGGACTGTAACCTCTGGTTTCTCATTTTGCTTCGAACGTTCACTTTTTTACACAAATTTATATTCGCCGCCCTTATTAAATTATACATAGTAAAACTGAATTACAAAATAAAATCGAGGAGAAAGAAAGAGAAATAGAACGGTGGTTAGCTTTTTGGGAAAGATAATTAATTTTTAGCGAGTAAATAAATGATCGCAACCAATTTGAAAAAACAACGAAACAAAAATGATTTATTACATCCAGATTGCTAAGTTTTATTTATATATATATTTTTTTTCATTCATTAGTTGGGCTCCCTTGATCATTGATATTACTGATTAAATATTTATTAGGCACAGTTATTGGAAAGTCGTGGAGATAATTTTTACTAAATTTTATTACGTCTGTATGCTGAGTAGCCTCAGTAATTACATTAATTTTCATTTAAATAATAAAATGTTTTTTTTTATTAAACACTTTCTCTGTTTTTTTTTTTTTTTGCATAAAATTTAATTTTCTAAACCACATAGATGTTTATGGAATTCCATTTCCGTAAATATTTAATGTTCGGTGTGTTCATAGCCGTCTGGTAGAGGGTTGGTGTGTGCATTATGGAAAAGACTTTTTTGTCCCTCACCCCATGGGAAACGTTTTGTACGAATACGTAAATGGTTGTAGGCAACAAATTCTTGTTGATGGTGTCCTTCACCATGTTCTTCTTGATGCTTCAAGTAGGCATTCAACATGCACAAACCAACGGCTGGCATAGCAACTAAGAAGCTAAGACGCTTCCATAATTTATAGCCACCACCTGAAAACACATAAATATAATTAATTAACTGGATTTATGAACATTTTTCTTAACCTAAAAAGGTTATATAATCGATGAGACTTTTTTTTCACACGCAAAACTTACTGCCATGACCAGAGACAGCTGATGGTCCCTGACTTGAAGCCTTAGCAGCTGATACTGATAAGTAACGGCGGGCACTATGTAATAATATTGCTGACATTTTTACTTAAAAAAAAGAATTTAATTTATTAATTAGTAAGAAATGAAAAACCTTTACCACTCAACTCACAGTTTTATTTTTTTATGTTGAAAATGGAAAGAAAAAAAAGTTACGTCTATCTGTCTAAAATGTCGATAAAAAACTTTTCGTTTTTTTTTTATTACAAAAGATTACTACGAATTATTACAGAAATACTGCCATCTGTTAGAAGAACAATAAAAAACAGCTTTTTTTATACAAATTTTTTTAATTCGTTAATTAAAAATTTATTCAATTCTATTGATTTTATTCCCAATTAAACATTAATTTTAGATTAAAGAAAATGTTCTTCTTAAAAATTATAATTATAATAATATTTTTAAATAGAATTGATTGTTTGACGTGCGGTGATTTTTTATCGTTAAATGATACCCGCGATGATAAACTTTTATCACAAACACTCGATGATGATTTAAAATTATGTTTATCAAAAATAGGGCACAGCCCAATTAGTGTGGAACAATCAAAAATTATCTGGAATTATGTAAAGTATCAATGTAAAAATATAGAGAATATTCCCGTAGAGTATTTTTATAACATGGGATGGATATTAAGTGGTATCGATCCAGATGAATTTCAATTAATAAAAATTGATAATATTGAAATGATTGAAGTGTTGGGACATTTCCATGGATTATCATTAGCACAATTGTCAGCAATTGCTGATCAAGTACGTATTAATTGGGGTAATAAAAACACAGAAGATTACTCTGAATACGATTTGATTGCATTAAGACAAATACTCTGCGGTTTTAATCGTTCAGAAATTGAAAATATTCATCCGGATGCCTACAAGTATGGTTTTTTGGATTAAACACTTAATAAAATTACGTTAAAAATAACAAATTTCAGATCAGCAGCATCTGTTATTGGACATTTACGTGATTGTCCCCATGATATTTTAGAAGCATTCGCTTATCTAGCTGTACAGGATACCGCATTTGATTCACCAAGGCTCTGGACTAAATTAGATGTAACCAAAAGGAAATAAATTATTTTTTTAATTATTTGCTATTAATAATTTATTATTACACAGGTAAACACAATTGGGATTGTTGTCAGTGGATTATTACCTAGTGATTACGCTATTATACCAGTTGACTACTTGAAAATGTATACAAATATAAAACAGTAAAAAAAAAAACTAATTTAATTTTAATTTTATTTAGACAATTTAATTAATTATAGAAAATAATTTACAAATAAATAAATATTTTTTGATAGAATATTAATAAGGAAATAATTTTTCTTCTTTTAATTTAAAAGCTAAATTTTCCGCGTACCTTAAAGAATCCTAAATTATTTTTATTATGTAACATTGCACCAACACCTATATAATTATTTAATTGTATAACACACTCATCAAATTTACAATTAAATTCACTTGTTATCTGTTCAATACTGTCATGTTTCATTTTATATAATGTAAATAATTTTAAATATAAATCATTTATTGAATAAATATTATTATTAATTGTGATATCATCTTGTAATGGTGGTGATGTATTAAAATGATCATGATAATTATAGATTGGATGATTTGTTAATGTTTTCCATGGTATATCATTTGAAAATGGATTCCATGAGGAGAATTTTGATAATTCTTTACCACGATTCCACATTAAACGTATACCAATCTCATTACGATCACTAAAAAAACAAAAAAAAAAAAAAAACAGAAAATTTTATTAATTAACTTATGGAAACGAATGGTTAAGTACAAAAATAATAAAAAAAAAAAAATTAAATTAAATAAAACAGAGAAAATCACTGTACATAGGGCGAAATTTTGTGACATCAACAATAGGAGTGTTTGATGTACCCAAATCATTTGTTGTTTGTTTAAAACAATTATTCGGTATTCCATCCTTAAATGTTGTTGATAAACCATTTGTTATTCCTTCCAGCCAGCTTTTTTGTTTTATTAAAAACATTTGCAGCATTATTTAGTGAATTAATTTTTTTTTTTGTTTTTTATTATTCGGGTTTTTATTTGCTTTTTTTGGTAAAATTTTGGACACACAACTTACGGTACAACTGATGCTGATGGATATGTTAGTTTTCCACGTACAATCGTATCCAGGTTATTTAGCTTGACTTTTACATTCTCCAGTATTCGTAATGCAATGAAATCATATTTAATCAGGTAAAGTGTGGTCGAAGATAAAATAACAAGTCTTTCCCGTTCATGATCCCAATGGCTGATTCTTTAAAAAAAAATGAAAAAAAAAAACATAAATAACAAATTCGTTGCACATTTGCACAGAACAGTATTGAACCCACTCGGTAAGTAGCCAACTTCCATGTATTTCATTATCATTGATTGGAACTAGTAAAACATTGATGCAATCATTAATCGCTTGCTCAAATAAACCTTTACGAAATGAGAAAAAATGTCTAGGCGATCCAATTCTTGGTTTAATTGTATCCTGTGTTGCGATTACATTATTATAACTTCTCGACGATGATCTCACTATATTTATTCCTAAATTTACAAAATTTTATTAATTAAAAGTAGTAAAAAAAGAGGAAAAATTCCACTAACCAGACGTTGTTATTATTGATGTTGGTGGTGAAATAGCATCGGTCCCAGTAAGGACAGCTGGTGCCTCACTTAAACCACTACCACCTTGTTGATAATTATTAATTTTATTTATATTATTATTATCACTATCAATTGTTGCCACAATATTATTATTTATTTTTAATGTTGCACCAGTAAATTCATAATTATCATCTGCATATAAATCGGCAGTCTGTTGCTTCTCCATATCTTGATGCTGCTGCTGCTGCTGTTGCTGCTGATGTTTTAAATCATTCTGCTGTTGACTACGAAACATTTTCCCTTTTTTTTTTTCTTTTTAACACAAGATAACGATATTTTTTTTTTGTATTAAATTCGAAACGAAGTTGTATGACTAATTTTGTACCCGAATCGTTTTTGCACAAAAAAAAAAAATTCTCTCAACCTTTTTTCAATAAAAAAAAATTTAATTTTTTTTTTTTGATAAGGAAAAACGTCGTAATATTGTTGCGTTTTTATTAAATATTATTTTTAATGCTACAACATTTATGTGTCTATGTATATATAATGCCTGCCTATAGTGTTTTATGACTTTGTATTAAATAATAATAATAATAATAATAAAACGAAAGATAAGGAATTTTTTTTTTGGTTTTTTTTTGTTTATAATGCTGTATAACCAGAGTATATAATTAGGCGTAATAAGATTAGAACAGTAATGCGAATAAAAAAAAACAAAATTCCTTGTTTACTGTCACAATTCGTTAATTTTTTCTTTGCATTACATTGGTTGCTATGATGCTATAAATATTTTGTGCTTTTATAGGAAAGTTAAAGCTTTTATTTTCACCACAAGTTATTATTATACTGTTACAACATAAGCACAACAGTTACAACAAAGTTCACTGTCGCTTAGCAAGGAAATTAACGCATCAATTAAGGTTTGGATATGTGATAAGTGAATACAACATTTTGATTTCTTTTTATTAGTAAAAATAATTTTTATTTTTATTTGTCTTAAATATAATAATTAAAATCTTAAGAAATAACTAATTTTAATAATATTTACATAGAAAAAATTAAAATTAAATAATAAATATAAAAAAGTAAAAATGTTTTCCACTTTGTCCCTTTTTTCTATAAAAGTTTATGTTTTTCTATCACAATAAATGAGCATAAGTGATATTCATTATATAAGTTCATCACTTATGCTAATTTTTATTTTATTTATTTGTTTCATCACTTTAATTGTTAATTACACAGCACAAATGAATTTATTGCTTTTAGTTATTTGTGAGACCATTCGACGATGGTTTGCAACCGTTTGCTTGATTTGGTTTTTTTGGTGTTGCAATCGCCATTGCTGGTCCAATCGGGAGAATATTACTCACACCGAGTTTTTGTAAATAGTATGCCGCTAAATTTTCACCACCCTGCGTCGATATAATGGGGAAACCGAAAATATTTTTTCCATTCTGTTTTATATTCCTCATCGGAATATAATGATGGATGCCAAGACTGGTTAATTTATTTCTGGTCGTTTCATTGCTTAAATCTACAATAGGTATTCCTAAATCAGGAGGTGCCAATGATCCGTGTAGTCGTTTCTCATGTTGAATTAAGTCTTTTTCATGTAGGAACTTTAATGGGCATTGGCGACATTTTTTAAACGACATGTGGTGAACTTTTTTAACGTGAGCTTGCAGCACTTCAAACAAGTTCTTGGCAAATTTTTCCTTGCACTCCGGCAATGGGCAAGATAAATGTTCCGAAGTATCGTTTGAATTTGTGTTAGGAATTTCAATAACGTCATCTTGATGATCGTCCGTTAGGTCTACTGTCGTTGTTTTCTTTTTCGCAATAATGCTAACGTCCCCATTCAATTGCTGAATATCTTCGACATCAACAGTAGCCGCGTCTGATTTAGCCGTTTTAGACGTAGGAGTTACAGTGATGCCTCGATTCACCAATATGTCAGCCACGTCTTTTGGATCTTTTTCATTTGTGTGTCCCTTTGGCTTTAAGCTTAGAGTTATTTGATCAGTTAATTGGATTGTGCCCTTTTGCGGATTTGCACTTGTTGATGTTTGTTGTGTTGGTGCAGAGTTGAGATCGACACCACATTGAACACTTTTTATAACAGGGAAACTGCTAAACGTTGGCGTGGGTTGTATTGCAATCATTTCGCAACTATCTGTGTCTGTAATGATCTTATCCATGTTGAATCTTTTTGGTGGTGGGGAAGGCAAGGCACCGGTAGGTGATGGCGTTGCATTTTTATCCGCTTGTCGTTTTATTCCATTTGTGGTGTTTTTGGCTGGTTCTGAGGCACTACGCTTTAGACTTTGTTGTTGCCGAGCTGTATTTTGAAGAGCAGCAGGCATTTGATGTTTTTGTTGTGTTACTAATTGTTGTGGCTGTGAATTCGTTTGTTGTGTTTGCTGTTGCGATGACATCTGTTGCTGTTGCGGTTGTTGTTGTGACATATGTGGCGGCCTAAGTTGATTGGGGTGAGCTTGCTGCATGGATGGTGGCATAGGTAATCTGTGCTGACCAAATGATTGTTGCTGTTGTAACATAAATTGCTGTTGTTGTTGCTGCTGTAGTAATTGCTGCTGATTGGGGCGAAGTTGGGGAAGTGGACGTTGCTGTGGATGTATCATTATTGGTCCCTGAAGACGAT
Source organism: Ptychoptera albimana (assembly GCA_961205885.1). NCBI lineage: Eukaryota > Metazoa > Arthropoda > Insecta > Diptera > Ptychopteridae > Ptychoptera > Ptychoptera albimana. The sequence continues at coordinate 31,756,282 of OY540802.1, read as the reverse complement.
GAGGACCAACACTAAATTGAACATCTCTCTGTGGTGGCATTAGTGGTCTTTGATGCTGTTGTGGATTTAAATAATATGTTTGAGATGGTTGTCCTTGCGGTCTCATTGGCTGATTAAATCGACATTGTTGTTGTTGTTGCTGCTGTTGTTGTTGCTGCTGCTGCTGCTGCTGATGTTGTTGTTGCTCATAAGAATTTGTTACTGAACCGCCACTCATCCTATACTGCGGACGCATTACATTTGCTTGTGCATTTTGGGGAAAGCTATGAGCTCCATATGGAGGTGGAGCTTCTTGCGCCGCAGGCCTTTGCCCTGCTATTAACTGCGGTCCATTCGAGTTAATGTCTGGAGCACGGAATAATAATGGCGGTGGGCGTCTTAGCTGTTCCATGGAATGTTGCATTTGATTCATTGGAAATCTCATTCCTTGATTCATATTCATACGCCTTTCCATGTCATGTATAGACACAGGTAGACCAGGTGGTGCATTTGAATTCATCATACGACATGGTGGCTTTTCCATCATATTTAAAGTATTCCGTACATGAATTGTTTGAGTAAACTCGTTAGGTATACTTTCCATTAAATTTCCTGTTTGCGATTGGTGTGACTTCTGCAATTCTTTGTTAATCAAATCTCTTTTGGCTCTTTTCGAATGCCCGGCCAGCAGCTCGTGCTCATACAACATTGAAGCCATGGGGAAATTCGAATGGCACACGGTACACATGTGCGCCAAACGATCAATCGAAATATATTCATTTGTTCCCGACCAATCTTGTTCTGATTGTAATCCATCTTGTTGTGTTGGCTCTAATAACTGTTTTAAAATATTCGCAGCTGCTTCTTCAGACGTTTCCGTCGCATTAAACTGATCCAATCCATCTAATGTTGGACATTCAAAATTTAATTTTTCCGTTGCTTTATTTCTATTTGAATTTTCATTACATATTTGTGGGTTCATTTCGGAAAGTACTACCATTGCATTATTTGTTATTTGTTTCGGTTTATTTTGCCTATTTTCTGGATCTAATGACTGTATTGTATCCTTTTTTATCTCCCCAGCGGTTAATATACGAATCTTATCCCTTTTCACTGTATCATTATTCGCTTTTGACGTTGGTGTTTTTCCGACTTCATGTGTTTGCACTGAAACCGTTGATTCTTTACTAGTTTCGTCGTTTGGCACAACTTCAAAATTCTCACTACTAGATAATTTCAATTTAAGTTTTAAATTTCCTTGATTCTCTATTGTATTATCGCTATTATAATTTGGTGCTCGCACACGCTTCCTAGCTGTATGTGATCTTCGATTTGTTTTATTATTTACCGCGACTATTACACTCCTTTGTTCATTCGCTGTTGTTGAAGCAACAGATGTTGCCTCCGCACTATTTTCAATACTACAAACTGATTTAATATATTCTAATGAAATTTTTGCCAAACTAATTGTCGGCAATTTAACGTGGATTTTGTGATGTTTTAATGCATCCGCAGTATGTTTAAATGTCACATTACATAATTTACAGATTTTACGTCTTTTAATTTTTTTTACTTTTTTTACTGTTTTAACAGCGACAGATTGTATTTCCGTATATCCCGATTGTGTAACCGTTTTTGACAATGTATTATTATGATTATTATTTAAATTTGTATTATTATTATCAGATGATGAGGAGGAACTTAATGCTGGTGATTCTTTTGGTAATGATATCTTTATTGGACGTACAAGTTTTTGTAATTCTAATGTATTCTCTTTATATTCATCAAAATCATCGGTTATTATTTGTGTTGGTCCAATTGGAAATAAATCAATATCAGCTATTTGACAATCTGAATCATCAGACACTTCTACAATAAAAACAAAAACAATTTATTATCATATAATATTAAAATTAATTAAATATATTATTTACTCACTTAAGGATATATTATCAAGAATATCACATTCATATAAATCATTTAAATTATCAATATTCTCTAAGTTCTCTTCAGTTGTCATGATCAATCTACAAAGTAAATAAAAAATAGAAATAGAAATATGATTAAAATGCACATAAATAACCACACAAAAATATTATTTTTTATATATAATCATATACCATCGACACATAATTAATTAATAATAAAAATTATAACAAACAAACAAAAAAAAAAAAAAAGAAAAAGAAACTTACACTTAAGTACAGCATTTTAAATCATAATTAAATTTGTATTAAAAAAATAAAATTATTAAAATAAAATTTAAATTAAAACTTAAACTTAATTAATTAATTAAATAAAAAAAAACTCTAATAATTTAATTTAATTAAGTAACTTAACTAATAATAATTACAAAGTTAAGTAATTAAAACGAACTTTACAGCTTTTCAGTAAACAAAAACCGATAAAAAAATGAACTTAATAACCATTTAACATAATACAGCTTAATTAAACCGGTGGACATAATCATATTTTCTTTTTTTTTAATTAATTAAAACAAACATTAAAAGCACGTTTTGTTTATTTTTTTTATTCATTAATAAACAAAAACAAAAAAAAAAAATTTTTTTTTTTTGACATTTCATACGCTAAACGGTTGAACTTTATTTTTTTTTTAATTTTTTATAAATTTGTTCCAGGATAAACAAAACAAAAACAAAAATAAAAATATTTTTTTTTTTAATTTAAATTTTTCTCCGTAATTCTTCTATTATTATTTTTTTTTTTTAATTCAATACGTTTTTATACGTTTTTATACGTTACGAATCTAACGAAGTAAACAGTTCAAAGAAGTGAGAACGAATGATATTCGAATTGTATATTTTTGGTATGTATACGAGCGAGATTTGTTTTTCTTTTCTTTTTTTTTCGTTATGTATTTTCGTTCCGTTTTGGTTAGTGCTTTGTAATTTCACGTTAGAGTGACTAATACGTAAATACGTATTCAGTACGATGTCTGTTTGCTTTTTTGTTGTTGTTGTTGTTTGTTTTATATTTCCGGTTGAAAATTAATTAAAAAAAAAAAGGAGAAACGTAGGTGTTTTAAAGGAGTTAATTAAATGGTCGTGTGTCTGCGAGTCCGCTCCGACGAGATCACATTACATAAAATATTTTTTAAAGCTTAATAACGATGGTACCTGACCACCACTACTAATAAAATACAAAAACTACTCACTTACTACAATTTTTTTAATCAACATCCAATAATTAATTAAAATTTCTTTTTGTACTCATAGATTCACTAGTTTTGTCGGAACTTCGCCAGAAACTAGATTTAATATGCCAAGAAAATAAAAGTACAAAAAGAAACAAAACAAAACCGATATCATAAAAACAGTGTCTGATTGGTTAGATCATTCATTCGGGTACTAAGAAATAAAACCGACATCAAAATTATAACAGTTCTTATGTTTTATATCGAAAAACATAAAAATTCCATCGCTCGACAGCACAATACTGACAGATCCTTATAATGCGCACTAAGGACACATGCACAAATGAGAGGAATAGAGAGGCGACTATTCTTACGAAATATCTTGATCAGGGTTTTCATTTTATATAAAAGTGGGGAGAATTATTAAGTTTTTTTCTTTTTTTTTTTTTTTTTTTATTGGATACTTTCTAGTTGTATTTGTAGCATTTTTCCAATTATAGTAAATTTTAATAACAACAAAGGGTCAATAAAAGGGTCTCCCCAACAAATGAAAAAAAAAAAAAAAAACAAAAAAAAAACCAGCCATATGCTCTCTTTTCTAGCAAACACATGTGTTTCACAACTTGTGTTTATGTTGGGATTAAAGTTGTATTTCGTACTAGAAAACAAATTACTCATCTCTTATTTAATAAAAATAATAATAAAACAATCTGTTGCCACTCACATTAGTTAAATTTAATTATAAAATGATTGATTGCTTTACCTCGAATGCAAACTACAAAAGCTTTAAAATAATTAATAAACAATTATTGTTCTGTGAAAATTAATTAAATCGAATTTTCTAGTTATTTACTATAATAAACAAAAGTTACTAGAATACAGGATTTTCATTTATTATTTAGTAGCAATAGAAACAAACTGAGTACACAAAATGTATCATGACCCTAAAATATAATTTTTTAACAGTGTAGTAGTAATAATAATGGTACTAGTAGGGGTCTTACAAAACATCCCTTCTAATGTATTCATAAAAACTGTAGATTTACAATAAGATATTCAATGAATACAACAAGGATAGATACAGAATTCTCAAGGGTTTTTGCAGCTTGTTATTCCTTTATTTTCTCGACAAGTACAGCTGCTCATGTTTCGGTTCATTTATAACAAAATAAACATTAAACCGGAATAAATAAATAAATAAATATAAAAACATAATAAGCTGAACCTAAATCGTTTTACAATAAATTCCATTCAATAAAATCCTACTTTAATTTCCATCAGCATTTATATATAAAAATAAATAAATAAGAAGATGTATAGAAAAATGATTACCACCAAAGCTTTCATTGTTATCGCCTCTCTTTTCTTTTATTATATATATAAAAAAAAAAAATTATAACACAAAGTTGGCCTAGGCAGCTTTCCAAAATAAATAAAAACAAAAAGTTTCTCATTATCATTTTTATGGTAACCGATAAAAATAAAAAGAAAAAACTTTGTGAAAGTTTTCTATATATCGTTTTTAAAAAGCCCCCACGGGTCTTATATACATTTTTAATTTGAATCAATAGAAGCAGAAAAAAAAAAAAACAAAATAAAATAAAATAAATTATTCAGCTTGCTTATTTATTTTCTAATCGAAATTCCACTTATGATGCCAAGTAGTTAAATTTCTTTAAAAAAAAAATAAAAAAAAATATCAGAATACACCACTCAGCATCTAAACAATTCTAAATTTAGCTTTTTTTTTAGGAAATCTCATTATTTTTAGTCTTAACGCAATAAATAAATTTAAAAAAAATTAAATACTTAAGTCAAGTAAAAATGCTTAAGTAACAAGAAACTTAATATATTTTTTTTTTCGTCTATTAAGAAATTTTACTGTTTTTTTTTTTTTCTTGTATTTTGTTTATAACTAAAAATAAAACACGAGTTACTTAAGTCATTAAATTCATTTTTTTCTTTTTTTTTTTTTACTTTACTGTAATGAAACGCAAGTTTATTTTTTTTTATTATTATTATTTTTACTTAAAGAATTTATAGAAAATAAAAACAGAAACAGAGTGAAAACGAAGAAAAATGGATGAAAGCCAAACACAAACGACGAAAATAAATGTTTGAAAGACGTGAAATGTTTTTGTAAAATAATAAAAAAAAATAATTTTAAACCTTTCACGATTCGTTGATTTTTTTTTTCTTTTTCTTGTTTCATTGAAATTCTTTTCCAACAAATTATTTTTTTTTAATTTAAGTCACATTTATAATGTTCATTGTCAACAGAATTATTTTCAGACAGCTTTAAGACTGTTTACAATTTAATTTCCATAATAGAAAAAATTAAATCCTTAAAAGCTTAGATAAATACGAAAAACCAGTTTTCATTGTAATTTTAATTTGGCTTAATGTCATATAAAATTTATTTTTTTGTATAAAAAAAACAATAAGAAACAAAAGAAATCTCTCTTTAGGCGGCCGCCCCTTCTATTTCGTTAAAACCATATACTTAAAATGGTTTCGCCCGTAGTCAGTTTGTTTTTTTTTTTTTTATTTCAATGAAAATTTTATATACACAGTTGCTGTGCTCGATAAAACATCTGTCGGTTTTATATATCAAAAAATAAAATTACAGTTGAGCTGGAAATATGTGTATGTATATACACTATGTATACTATGTATATATACTTATGTATGCTGTTGTTGAATATAACGACTGTGTGTGTATTTAGTATCCGGCACAATATGCCCATTCTAAGCATGTGTATATGCCATTATATATATTATAACTGGCATACCAAAGAAACAGTTTAAATAGATATTTTTAATGACCGTCATAAGTCTAATGATTTACGTTGAAAGTTATTGTTAACACGGTACAATACTTAAGTCCTTATTACTATTTTTACCACATAGATAATTAGTGTAGCCGGCCATTTTATTTTAAATTTAAGCCACATTTCTATCAAACGGGAAAAGGCAAAATAAAATATGTTTTTTATACACAATTTATTTTACAACGTATAATCCAATCAATCATCAAATGTTTATTTAATTTATTTTCTTTGAATTTTTAATAGAAATACATAAACAAAATAAATCAATCATAAAATTTAAATTGAGTCAACATTTAAAATGAATTTATTTGAATTCATGAATATAAATACGAAGAAGATAATAAGGAAGAGTAAATAAATCTCTAATAAAAGATAAGAATTTCTAATAAAGGATTCCTTTGTTAGCCCACGTAGCATTAGTCGCTGAAAACTGTCTTGAATAATTATCTCATGCATAACAATCGAAAATTTGTATTAAAAAAAAAACAAAAACAAAATTTCACTTCTTACTACTCTGTAAGTATTGATGGGGGAAAAAAAAACGTGAATCAAAGTTATAATAAAAATTACAAAATCAGAAAGCCATAAGATTTTATTATATTAGTTTGCAGTTTTTAATAGCATTAGTAGCGGCTTAAGAACGCAGCAGTTATATACAAAACAACTCAACAAAACAAATGTATAAAGAATAAAGAAAACGATAATAATCTTGACAAACAGTTATTTATGCTTCTTAAGCATAAAGCATTTCTTAAGTTGTATTTTTTTTATTTTTAATAAAAAAAATCGCAATCCAAACTAATAAAAAAAAAAAGAAGAAAACGGCTTAAGAAGTAATTTTTTTTTTGTTTTCATACTCGAATTACATTCAGCGAAATACGTTAACGTGATCCCATAAAACGGACTGATCTCCGATGAATTACTAAAGAGATTAAATAAAATAAAATTAAAAAAATTAATTAAATCACATAATTATTATAGAGTGATAAACTTTAAACTAAACAAAACCCGGATTTACTCGGTTTAATTAAATTTAATTAACACAGAATTGCGAAAATATTAATTTTTGAATTTTTTTTTTCTGTTTACCTTAAAGCTTAAAGTTTTTTTTTAGTTTAATGTATTTTAAGCCAATTAAATGATGCAACACAAACAAAAGAATTTAAGTCGGAATTTTTTACAGGAATTTTTTTTTTTTTATTTTTAATCTCAAAACTTAATACAAGATCTTTGAAACTAATTCAAAAAATGTTTTTATTTTTCACAGAAAACATTAAGCCATTTGTTAAATATTTATATAGGCAATAAAATAAATTTAACTAGCAAAAATATTATCTATGAAAGATAAGAGAAAAAAAATATGTTTTCAGTGTGAAAAAAATGTCGAAAGACCAAAATCAAATTTAAACCGAAATAAATTTGATTAAATAAAAAAAAAAATATTTGATAAGGAAATAATAAAAGAAAACAAACAAACAAAAAAAAACGTTATTAAAGCAATGAAACTAACAAAAGCTTTTTGGCATTACAATGAAATGATTTAACAAGCACAATAAATAAATAAATAAATAAGGATATAACTTAAAAAGTCTTTTAATTATATAAATAATAATTGCTGTAAAAGCTTTTCTATATTTAATTAGTCAATTCTTACCTGAGAATACAAAGAGAACAAATAATAATAAAAAACAATTGTTCATTGACGTATTTAAAGTTGTAATAAACAAAAGAATAGAATTAATTTAAATAAATTGCGCAGTGAATAATAATAAAACAATTGTTTAAATATGCGAATGTGGCTATATATAGGTTCATGCTGGTAAGTAACATACTTAAATGTTGATACACCTACAAATATTATTCTCTCTCGTAAAACGAAAGTTTAACGTTTGTTTGTATAAAGTTCGTTAAAATGTTTATATACAAAAGGAAATGATCAGAACCGTATCCTGTTTCATAATACTAAAAATAATTTAAAAAAAAATTAAAGTTAATAAATCACCTTGATCATTTCATGACAAAACGACGTTAACGCTTATCATTATCATTAGAAATTACTAAGAAAAACAATAATTTTAAACAAGTTTCTTATCATAATAAATGTGTATAAGTTGCTCAGGCTATCTTTTGCTTTAAATAAATAAATTAATAAAATTTTATAAACAAGTGAATTCCCAGAAATCGTTAAGTAATCGTGATACTTCGTTTAGCAAAAACCTACACAACAAAAAAAAAAAAAAAAGAAGCCTCTTTGGATACCACAGAATTATATATATAAAAAAAAAACTGCTCGCGCAACTTTACATTTTCGTATGATATTTTCATTCAATTAAATTTATAAAAAAAAAAAAAATATTTTTACGACCTTCAAAATATCCGTACAAATTATATCTATTTATTTATTCATGTATAATAATAAAATAAATAAATAATTAGATATATATAAATAAAGTATTATATTGCGTGCTCACGATGTATATGTATTTTTAAGTTGAAAAATGTCGCTTAATTAATAAACATATTTAGTATACTAATGATAATTATCATGACCTGAATAAATATATTTATTATTATTATTCTTACGCTTGGAAATATAATTATTGTTGTTTTTAATGTATAATGTTAATGGAAAAGCTCACTAAAAGCTTTAAGTTATTTTTTATTATTATTAACGCCTACAAAAAGAAAAAAAGCTTTGTATAATAATTTATTTCACTACTACACGTCTATGGCTACTATATACAAACAAAAAAAAAAGAGAATGGTTATAGCGTATTTTCTCTTTTACAGCAAATTATAGCAGTTTGATATTTATTGATTATTAAATGGTTACTTACATATTATTTTCAATTACAGGTTTTTTGTGTTGGTTTTTTCTTCAAAAAATTTAATTATTAAACTAAACTATTCACTAGATAGTTATTAATGCTTTAATTATATACTTTTATTATTCTTTTTCTCAGAATATCGTAATGGAAACTCAACAAAATCACGTACACTACTGCAATATGAGACAATTTTGAGAATATTGAAAAAAAAAAAAACAAAACAAAACAAAATGAGCACATCGGAAAGGCACTAGATATATGCCAAGCATGCGGTTATTAACCGCATACACTGTTTTATTGGAATTTTATTTTGGGCGAAACCATTCTTATTTATTTTGCTGTATGTGTGGTATTTAGTTAATACAAATTATTTACAACTATAATGGGGGACAGGCACCAATATTAGTATTATAGTTTTATTATTATTATAACAAAAAACAACTACGTGGCTATATACTTTACTCTTTTATATAAAACATGTTTCTATTTTTAGTCTACATTTATGTATAGAAAAATGTTTCCTTAGATTATTCACTGCAAATTAGATATAATACAAAATTGCTAACAATTTTCTTTACATAACTTCACTATGCTTAAATAGATACAATTTTTATTAGTTAATTAATAAAAACGATAGAAAATTGCTTTTGTTATATTTTTATTAAAAAAATTATTTCATTCCATTGTATAATAGAAAAATTCGTTTCATGTAAATAATCATGACGGTTCTGTATGACTTAAAACCTTTTTTTTAATTTTTAATAATGCAGAATCAAATAAACAAAAACATTTAAGTAAACTAAGCATGTTTAATTGTATTGTATAATAAAAAAATAATAAAATAATAAATTATTAATCAGTTAAAGGTAAAAAAAAATTAAAATATTTTTAATTGAATAATTGATTTCTAGCATGCAAAGTGTATCAAGAAAAACCGTAAAGTTTATAATTTTCTCTTATGAATTTATATGAAGAAATAAAAACATTAAAATATGCTGATAACCATAATCTTATCTAATTATCTGCTAATACATCGTTTGTGTTTATTTTTATTTTCAGCTTTGATAATATTTGAGTGACATTACATAAGCAATATAGAAACTAATTTTGCCTTTCCTACACAAAAAAAAAATTAAACAGAAATTTGATAAAGGGACTAAACATTAAAGCTTTTATAATGAAAACACGGTAGAGCTTTAACGGAGAAGATAAATCAATAAAACTTTAAAACTATAAGCGGGTGATAAAGCACATACTGGTGCAAGATTGTCTTGTTAGGTATTACCAACAAATATAATCAATAAAAGTTTTATTAGATTTTTTCAAGTTTCAAGCATTTTCTGAATGCAAAAACATTAAAATATTGCATCTGCGTTAAGATTTGATCGAATGCCAGCAAATATAGTGATACCACTACACTCAAAAGATGGTTTCTGGTTTCAATGAATATTTTTGCAATGTTTCAACCCCATTTGGAATTAATTTTTGTTTTCGACCAAAAATATAGAAAAAAGCTGAACATGGGTTATATTTCTCAATATCAGCAAAATTTTATAGCTTAAAAATTGTTTATTATTATGACACACATAGTAGCATAATTCGGTCTAGATGATTAATGGCTTTTAAGATAAAAAAAATAAATTGGGATACACGGGTTACTTCAGTAAATCAATATACATTTCTAAAGCTTTAATTCTGTAATATAAATCAATTATAAATAAAAGCTTTTATGGTGAATATAAGTGTGTGGTGTTGTCAGGTATTTTTTTTTAAACAAAAAATTTATTAACAGAAAATTATTATTATTAAAAAAAGGAAAAATAAAAGAAAAAAATAAAAAAACAATAAATAATTAATTATTATATTGTTCTTCTGCTTCCTTTTCTAAAACATCATATTTCTCATTTAAACTCTCATCAGATGGACGATATTGATCAATTGCTTGTTTCTCTAAATCAGCAACAGATATCATTTGTGTTAATGATAATTGTAATTGTTGTTGTTGCTGTTGCTGTTTTATATCATTATTACTACAAATTTTATTACTTAAATTACTACTACTACAATCAATAATTATTGAATTATTATTATTATTATTATTATTACTATTATTATTATTATTATTATTAATTAATAATTGATTATTTAAATTTTCTTTAATTAAACTCTTTGATAAATTATTATTATTATTATTATTATTATTATTATTATTATTATTATTATTATTATTATTATTATTATTATTATTATTATTATTATTATTATTATTATTATTATTATTATTATTATTATTATTATTATTATTATTATTATTTATATCATTATTAGATGAATCCTTTAATTGTAATAATAATTTACTATTATTTAAATCACTTAAATTATTTATTTTATTATTCATAATTATAATATTATTATTATTACTACTGTTACTATTACTTGTAATATTATTAATTATTTTTTGTGGATATTTATTAATTAAATAATTTAAATTATTCTCATAAATAATATTTGTTTTATTATTATTTGTATTATTTGTATTTGCATCAATAATATTATTACTAATACTTATATTTGTTGATGAATTATTTATTAAATTATCATTATTCGATAATAATAATAAGTCATTTTTTAAACATAAATCATCATTATCTGTATTATTATTATTATATAAATTCTCATTATTATTATTATTATTATTATTATTATTATTATTATTATTATTATTATTATTATTATCATTATTATTATTATTATTATTATTATTATTATTATTATTATTATTATTATTATTATTATTATTATTATTATTATTATTATTATTATTATTATTATTATTATTATTATTATTATTATTATTATTATTATTATTATTATTATTATTATTATTATTATTATTATTATTATTATTATTATTATTATTATTATTATTATTATTATTATTATTATTATTATTATTATTATTATTATTATTATTATTATTATTATTATTATTATTATTATTATTATTATTATTATTATTATTAATATTATTATTATCATTATTATTACAAATAATATTACTCTGATTATTATTTATAGATAAATTATTAATTAAAGGATTTGTAATTATTACGTTTTTATTATTATTATTATTGTTATTATTATTATTATTATTATTATTATTAAATAGAAAATTATTTATATTATTTTGTTGTTGCTGTTTATATTGATTTTTATATTGAAATTCATTATTTTTTTTAATTAATATATTAAAATTTTTCTCTATTATCTTTTTCTCCTCTAATTTATTTAATTTTTCTAATGTTAATGTTATATTTTGTTTATTATTACCATTAATATTATTATTATTAACATTATTATCATAAAATTGATTAATTATTGTTGTTGATGGTATTTGTAATAATGTATTGGAACCTGTACCCAATGGTTGTTGTTTTCTTAATTGAAAACAACTATTATTATTATTAATATTATTATTGCAATTAAAATTAAATAAATTATTATTATTATTATTATTATTATTATTATTATTATTATATGTATCATTATCATTATTTATAAATATATCATCAACATCATCAATATTTAATTCATCATCATCATCTTTAAGTAATTTATCAAAAAAATTCATTAATAAAGGATCTAATTCATAATTTTCATTTATATAATTACTCTTCATATTATTATTATTATTATCATTTATTGCACTAATATTATTATTATTATTATTATTATTATTATTATTATTATAATTAATAAATTTATTATTATTTTGATAAATAAAGGATGTTGTTGGTGTTATTGGAAAATTATAAGCAAAAAGCATTGTTTGATTATTATAAATATTATTATTATTTGTATCAATAATATTATTATTATTATTAATTATTAATTCATTATTCTTAATATTATTATCATGTAGTAAATTATTATGAATATTATCATTACTATGATTATTATTACATATTTGTTCAAAATGTATATTCTCATTAATTAAATGCTTTTTATTTGTAGCTTTTAAAGCTTTATTACATGTCTCTGTTGGTGCCGAATCACTTTTTTTTATTTTATTATTATTATTATTATTTGTGTTGTTATTATTATTTAATTTGATTGATGATGATGATGTTGCGGATGTTGTTATAGATGCTGTTGAAATTGATGACATTGTTGAAATAACACCAGTACTGGTTAACGATTGTGTTGTTGTCACCGATGTGGTGACCACATGTGTCGTACTTGATGGTGCCGTTGTCGTTTTTAACACAGACGAATATAATTTTTTATTTGTTTTATTATTATTATTACAATTATTATTAATTTGTTCATATTTTTTATCCGTTTCACTTATATTTAATATTGGTAAATTTATATTAAACGGTCCAATTTTATTTTTATTCAATAATTTATTATCAATTTTATTATTTAATAAATTTATTAAATCGTCAATATTTTTTAAATCCTTATAACGTTCTGGATAATCTATAATTATATTTTCGATAAAATTCTTATAATTATCATTAAATATTGTTATTTTATTTGCTAATAAATTATTTATTTGATTATTTGTATTATTATTATTATTATTATTATTTAATAAAAAATTATTTTTCTTTTTTATTTGAGTCGATGACAACGGGGTTGATGTTGCCATTTTTTTATCATTTAAAAATTTATTCAAAGAAATATTTAATATTTGTTCATCACAATTATTCTATAATTATTAATTAAATATTTTAAATTAAATAATTAAATTTTGAAAATAAAAAAATAAATTAGAGAAAAACCTTTGTTTCAGATTTAGATTGTTTTAATGAAGTCGACTCTACTTCCGTATTGCAGCCATTTGGAAATTTTGCTGTCACAACTGTTGGTTGCTGTTGTTGCTGACAATAAACTTTTGTCATCGAAACTTTTTTTTTTAGAAAAAACGTGCAAAATATTAATAAATTTATTTAAAATTATGTTGAATAAATTAATTAAAATATTTTAATTACAATTTTCATCATAATTATTGTGTTGTTCATGTACTTTCTTTTGTATCTCATCACGAATATTTTTTTCTAGAAAAATGTGAAAATCACGTTTATTACATTCAAAATTCGTCAAATCGTTAATATTCAGTGTTTTCTTTAATTTTAAACAAATTTCACTTCTAAACATGTTTGCGGCTAAAAAAACTTTTTCTAATTCATCAGCAGTTTCTAAATAACATCAGGAATCAATATGACAAGGAAATGGGTAATAAAAAATTTTAAGTTTTCTTACCACTAAACAGCGAAAAGTTTTTATCCTGTTTTGGAATTTTATTATTTTGTTCTGTAATAAAACATTAATTCAAATTTATATTTTCAGTTGTAATAAATAAAATTCACCATTTGGTAATAAATTCAGGTCAGGAAAGAAACAATTAAGGGCACCAAGCAAATCGCCACGTAATAAAATTCGTACCCCTGGTATTCGAGGATTTTCATTTTCAAAATTTCTGTAAGAATTTTTTTGTATTTTTTATTTCTAAGACACAATGAACTGGTTGAAAGGGGGCCATAAATTTTATAGGTAAAAAATAAATACTTACATTTTCTCATTATTAAAATTGTAATATTGCTGATAAAAGTGTAACGGATTAACAATTTTGTCCTGCTGTGTATGAGTCTGCAAAATCTGCGGTTGTATCTGCTGCTGATTAGTCAATTCAATATTTAGGTGCTGTTGATGATGCTTTAATCCTTTATCCTTAATTATCTGTGGTTTATTATTGATATTCGTGTCATAACTTTGGAAAAAATCATCTGGTTGTGTCTCCTTCATCTTGATCGTCGTTATTATTTTTCCATCGTTTAAGCTATTACTGTTTTTATTACTGAAATTTTTTGTATTTAATTTATTTTGATTGGTATTGCTATTGTTGCTTATGCCTTGGAAGTTATTATCATTTAATTTCGTTGATTTGTACAAAAGTGAATGGGATAGAAAACGACGATCTTTGCTACCTGTATTATTATTATTATTATTACAATTTCCAGCATCTAATTTTAATATATCTTCCTTATCATATTTCTTGATCATTTTTATATCATTATTTATTATTTTATTTGTTTGGCTATCATTATTATTACGTCGAAATGGCTCAATTAAGTTTCGTAAATCATTTCTCTCATTATAATTCATTTCTTTAAGATTTGTCGACGTGAATATTTTACTTTTATTATATTTTTCCTCCATTATTTCAATTTTATTTAATTATATCATGAAATCATTTAATTTCTATTTAAGTAATTAAACAAAATATGAAAAATGAAAATTTATAGTCGATTTTCCAACTGAATTATAACCGCGTATGTAAAAAAATCCCTATTAGCTACAAGACCGATCTTAATTATTAATAATTTATTTATTTAAAGCAATTATTTTATGAATTATCTTATAAGAAAATGATAGGAAATGATTTGTTTTTCATTTTTTTTTTTTACATTTCAACAATGTTTATACGAAGGAAACATGTCGAAAGCTCCTTGAAGTTACTAAATTAAATGGAATCAAGTGTATATAAGAAAAATAAATCCTTTAATCTCTGTACGCGCTACCTACCTTCCAGCATTTGTATTATAGAAAAATTGTTGAAACGTCAAAATTTAGCTTTTTTCTTTTTTTAGTATGAATAAAAACATAACCTAATAAGAACTGTCAAACAAATTATAAACACAGGAGAATTTTTTTTTTATTTTTATTTTCTTTATTTTTTTATTTCCGTTTTAATTTAATTTAATTTAATTTAATTTAGTTCTCGTTAATTAAATTATTTTTTATTTAATTGGATAAGTTTTTTTTTATTTGTGTAAAAGTTTTTTTAATAAACAAATAAATATTCATATAGAATGTTTGGAAGTATACGAAAACGTTTTAATTCGGTAATACAGGAAGGTATAAATATTTCAGAGAATATATCTGGTGGTTACATAAATCCTACATCGCCAAAATTCTTAGGACACCAACAAAGTAATAAAAAAAATTACCCATATGATTGTAAACATATAAATCTGTTTGCTGGTTGTCAACAATTGGATCGCAATGAAGAGCAATGGTGTGAAATTCATAGTTTGAATGAAGAAAATGCAGTTAAAGCAGCAACAATTGATGAACTTATAAGTGACATACAATTGGAATCTGATAAAGTACGGACAAGTGTCACAGATCTTAATGTTACCATGTCAGCACTGCCTGTCGTGATAAATACGCTGAATAATTGTGTAGAAATAATAAATGATGTGTCGGTGAGATGCGTTCATTTTGAAAATAAATTATCAGATTTAGAAGATTTAATGGAAGTACTCGAGTTGCAAGGAATGCAATTAGATCATCGCTTTGAGATGGCAATGTATAAGGAAAAGAAATTAGGTATGTTGGAGATGGTACGTGAGGAATTAGCGAGTAAACACGCTGAACAGGTATTAGCATACGAGAAAAAATTACGCAAAGTACAATTGGAGCGACAAATGGTTTTTCAAGATGCATTTCAAAATGATTTAAAAGTGTACAAGGAACAGGGACACATTCCAAGTGGGTTTAAATATATTTTTTTGTCTATTAAAGGTATTAATGTATGATTTTTGTACAGAAGTTGAGCCAATGTCACAGAAACAAAACGTGGACAAGCCGAAAGAATTGTCATTAGAGGAGATTGTGTTGGATGAGACTAACGATACAAAAGCATTAGATGATTTTCTGAATAATTAATTATTTTTATACAAAAAATTTGTAAATTATCTCTGTATATTCTTGTAAAATAAAAATGATTTTTAAATAAAACTTTTCTGTGTTTGTTTGTTTGTTACAAAACATATTCCCAAACATCCCAGTTATAATTAACATCTAGCCCACATTAATTATATTACATTAATAAAAGATAAACATTTTCTCGTTTAATTTTACATTAATGATATTTTTTTTCTTTTTTTGTATTAATTTTATTTTCTCACATTTATTTTATAAAATTTTCTTTTATTTTTTTTTTTTATAATTTTGGAACACTTATGATTTTTTATTAAATTTTTTTATTTTTATTTATTTAAATAATTGTTTTTCTCTCTGTTTTGTTACAAATTTTATTAATTATTCAATGGAATTAACTAATTTGTTTTGTTTTGTCTTTTTTTTTTTCTTTTATATACTATATACAAATATAACACTTAACATATATAAATATATATATATATAAACAATTAACGATTATTTTCTTTAAATAATTTAATGGATTTATTTTGTGTGTTTTTTATTATTATTATTAATAAAAAAAAAAAAAAAAAATACAGTAGTGTCTTGTTAATAATATCACTGGCCATTATACAAAAAGAGTTTTTTCTATTTTTCCTTTTATGTTTGCTGAAACGCAGCGTGTATAGTGTTTTATGAATAAAAATTACATTACGTGTGGGAAAATTTAAACTATTGTTTGCTTCTTTAGTAATTCTTCTCACATCTTTTCACTTTGTACCATTAAAAGCTGCGTTCCAGAAAAAAAAAAAAATAAAAACAAGTAAAGCGCCTCTGTTTCGGTGATATTCTGTTGATGTAAAAATAAATCCACTTAGCAGATGAGATTTTTGTTTGCTTGTCAACAGAATTTAACCAAAAATCGGGGCTTAAGACAACTCGATTAGCGTTTATTAATTTTCTCATCTAATTTAAGTACTTTTGACTTAATATAATAATAAAAATCGTTTAACTACATTAAATACATTTTTTTTTTGTCAATTTCAATAAATATTCAATTTTAAATTTAGTTTTAATTTAATTAATTAACAAACCATCAGCAGATTTAATTTTCTCTTTTTTTTTTGTTTTCTGTCGTTTTTTTTTTTTATTTAATTATTCATAAGCTTTTTTTTTTATCTTTTATCTTTTATTTATTAAATTAAATTTTTTTTTTTCGTCATTTACTTTGAATTAATTTTTCTTTTTCAATCTGATAAAATTAGGCACATTTAATATTTTTTTTTTATTTATTTATTAAAATTATTACAGTAAAAGTCTCGTTTGATTGCACCAAGTTTGAATTAAATGTGTGGAATAAACGAGACGTTTACCTGTGTTTTAAATTTAATTATTATTTTTTTTTTTTGTTTTTTTCTTACGTAAAGTTGTTTGAAAGTTTTATTAAAGATAAATTAGTGAAATAATTTTGTTCGATAACAGAGAAAGTACAGAAAATTCTTATCGAATATTATTGGAAAATAATTTGTTTTTATTTATCTGCTGGCTTTTACTATGGTTATAAACATTTAAACATGGATTTAACACATAAAACACACACGGATTTTTTTTTTGTTTATCATTTTAATTATGCGGAGGGATTCAAATTATTTGTTTACATTAAATAATTTTTAAAGATTCGTACCGATAGAATCCTTGTTATTAGTTGGAACAGTCCAACAAGACAAGCAAGGATAATCTTATACGAATAAAATCTGTTTTAACATTTAATAAACATTTAAAAATATTTTTTCTTTTCTTTTGTTTCTTTTTTAATTATTTTAATTTTATTTTATTTTAATTTTTGTTGGTCATAATGCGTGAGTTTTGCTTTTTTTTCTTTTGCATATTGCAAATTTTATTTATTAAAATATATTTCTAGCAAAGTGGTGAGATTATTGATTTTTTTTTTTTTTAGTTACGTTTACTTAAAATTAGATTTAGTTTAAGTAAAGCTAAGTAAAACATTGTGTTGATTAATGGGTAAATGGTGGATTTGGTATTGCTTAAAGCTTGTTTATGTGGGAGGTTTTTTTGTTTGCTTCATCTCCGAATGATTTTATGAAAATGACAAGAGCAAAAGCAAACTATATTTCACAAGGGATTTTTTTTTTTTTTTTGGGACCTTAAGCATTACTTTGCTTTACTTTTACTTTACTAGTGTTTAAAATTCTTTTTCTTTTTTAGTTTAGAAAATCAATCGTAGATTTGACTAAGTGTTTTTTTTTACTAAATTTAATTACTTAAAGCATTTTTCATTTATTTATTCTTAAAAAACATTGAATTAAAAACTAATTGATTTATAAAATATCAAAAAAAAAAAAAAAAAAATAAATAAATTAAAATAAAATAATCGAAATCAGTCTAAAAATGAGTAAAAACTTTGGAATATCTTGTTTATAAAGAACTATTTAGCTAAGGTGGAGAAGACTTTTTTTTTTTTACTGTTTAAAAGCAAAAAAACCTGTTGGATCCCATTCGTTGTTGTCTAGAGGGCCAAAGCTTTCGTCAAAGAATAGCTCAAGAGTTTTATATAAATGAGGAAGTAAACCAGTTAAATGATGATCGCCGTTTGTATAGACCTAAAATAAATGTGAAAATATTCAGTAAAATAATAATAATTAGGGATTAAACAGAAATTAACCTGATGTCGAAAGGCTACTCCCTGTTCAATTAATGCTCTCGCCATAATAAGTGAGTGTTGCTGGTGTACAATTGTGTCTGCTGTTCCATGTACAAGCATAAAGTTTCTCGACTCAATGTTACCGGCACGCATTGTCAGATCAGACTCCTGAAGTGCCCGTAAATAATCTTCGTTGTGTTGAAAGAAACGTTCGGTGAAAAATGAATCTAAAAAAAAAGAGGAAAAACAAATTTCATTAAATTTCGTTAAATCATTGGAAGGGATAAAATTCAATTTACTGTGGATACTGAATGAAACAATAGGATTTAAAGCAACTGTGCATTGTAAGATTCTCTGAGAATCCTCAATTAAAATCATAGAGGCGGCATAACCACCGTAACCCCAGCCGTACGCACATATTCGAGATGGATCAATAAATTTCAGATTATCCCGCAAATACCTAAATGAATAAGAAAAATAATTTTTGTGTTATTACAAAATTCCTTAGTTGGGGTTGGAAATACGAACGTTAGAACACCCAGTTGGTCTTCGATCTCTAGCGTGCCTAGTTTACCCTTAATTTGTGAGCGAAGCATTTCTCCCTGGTAACCACTACCTCTGGCATCTATTTGTGCAACAATCATTGAACGCTGACTGCACAAATACCAATTCCAATCGACGAAAAATTTATCCGAAACCAGTTGGGAGTCTGGTGCTGCATCGCTGTAATGAAACAAATAAAAAAATTAATTGAATGTGGCTAAACAATTAAAAATAATTTTAGCTTACATGTTTAAAATTAATGGAAATGCGATTTCTTCTTCCTCTTTCATTCCTGGCGGAAGGAACAACCGCACCTGTGCATGGAAACCATGGCGAATCTCCACACTAAAAGTTCGTATTTGTGGTAATGCAAATTGGGCAATTCTATTTCGTAGCGAATCGCCACTGTTCAACACGAAAATCTTCATGTTCGTTTGCGTGTCTACCAAATATACAGATGGACTGTCCGGTCCCAAACATTCTTGAACATAATACGAGAACGAGCTACTGAAATAAATTTTATTATATTGGCAGTTGTTGGGTATTCGTGGCTCTTCGTCCTCATCATCGTCGAATCCTACAAACGGTAATGGTCCCGTATAGTTTGCATCGATTAACCCTTGTGCCAATTTGAATGTATGCTGCCCATTTTCACATGTCATGCACACTGGCTGCGTTGCCGTTATATACACTCGATTCATTTTCTCCGTGTGATTCAGTTTTAAATTAATTCTATATAAATGTCGTTGCCCTGGTTTCTGTTCCGGTGCTGACATGAAGTAAACAATTTCGTTCGTTTCGTCCCAGCCAAGGATATCAGTTACCTCAAAGCGGCCCATTGTTAGTGGAACCGTTCGCATATCAGTTGTCGATATAAATACGACGTGACGATAATAGCCATGCTCACCGTCACGCACCGGAAGCCGTTTCAACAAGTAACCACCTGCATCTGATTCATACTCCATAAAACTGTCGTTACGTGTATTCGACTGACCCATCGACGTCGTACTGTTATTACTGTGATTATTTATGTAATTGCTTTCCGTGTTATTCGGTGTTTTGAAATGTGATTGAATTTTTGAATAAATTGGCAAATCGGTGGGCAGAACCCAGCCATTATCAACAATTGTCTCGGTATGCACTTCCTTGCATACAAATGATGGCGCCCGACATAACACCGTCAAGGCACTAGTTTGTTCACGATCTGTAAATGTTACAGACAGATCTGTCGGCGATACCCATACCATACCGCCAATGTAACTGCCGTTCTTTATATTCATCGGCAATTTTATCTGCTGCGGAAATATAAATTTTAATATTGTTAGATTAACAACGAATACAGTCACATTTGGATTCACTGTGTTTGCTTTTGGGTAACGTATTGTTTTAACATCGGGATACTTAGTATTCTCTCCTACCCAGGTGTACCTAAAATGGGTGAATGGTTAGTTTCAATTACTTCCGTGCAGAAATACGGGTTATACATACTGATATTCCTTGACTAAACTGTCGTTAAATGTGAAAAATGACAAATATAATCCATCGGGGGAGAATGCTAATGTCTCACTTAATAATTCAGGTGTATTTGAGTATAGCCAATTTGGTATTCCATTATACAACACCCCATCTTGGCCAGTTGTCGTTATCCGACAAACTAGATCACTTTGTACCTTTGGCTTGTAGTAAACATCATTCTCATATATGAATGCAATTCCTTGTGATGTTATTTTATTATTCGAGGCACTACCACCTGCGTTATTACTGTTCACTCCACCTCCTCCACCACCAACGCCACTACTAACACCACTGCCTGTATTAGGTAATTGTTTTGTCTGGATATTTGGTGACCAAACAACTTTTTGTAATCTAGGCGCATCACGTGCCCCATCCTTTGGCGACAATGGGAATTTATTACGTGTCTGCACCTCAAACACATGATACCTAAAAAAAAAAAAAAAAATACAACAGATAATTAAATATTTATCATAATCACTTTATTCGGTTTTATCCCGACTAATAATACCTGGCGCTATCTTTCTCATGGTCCGATGATAATAAAACAAATTTTAAATCGGGCGATATATAAAATTTCTCTGCATTCAATTGTCGCTAAAATAAATAATAATTTTATTATTATCAAAAAGGATAAAAATTACAAAAAAAACAAAAGAAATGTAAATACTCCTTACAAATGTCGAATTTGTCATTAATATCCTAATAGTATAATTTTCTAAATTTAATATTGATAATCCACCAGTTGGGTCCCTATAAACGAGCTCTGTGTCTGTAATGAAAAAAAAAAAAATTGTTTGGTTGAGCAAAAAAAAAAACAAAAAATTCCTCATTGAAATTTAAATCAGAATATTAAATTGAAAATGAGGACAAAAATATGAAATTTTATTGTCCTTAAACCCGAAAATCTATAAAAATAAAATTTGATAAACCTTTGAAATGTAATGGAGGTGGGAGAGTACTAAAGCGTAAAAAAAAAAAAATTGTCGTAAAATGGATAAAAAAAAGGAAAAAAAGCATGAAAAGCATCGTTAAAAAATACAGCGCGCATTTAATAATATAATTTTGTGAGCTTTATTCAATTGTACTTTGTATCCTTTTTTACCTTCCTCCCCATAATCGTTTTGTCGCATTTTAATGCTTTGCGTCTGGTTCTTTCAGAATGTTTTTAACTTAATTCCATGTAAACTAATTGCATTTAATTTGATATTTTTTTTTTCTTCATACGGAAAGTGGTAATTATGCTCTGTTTTAGACAATTAACTTGAAAAACTTGAGCTTTGCACAGGGTACGGCAGTTTGAGGGCGTTTGTGTCACCAAACTTGAAATTTGAAACAGAAATATTTTCATTGTTTTTTTTTTTTTTACTTTGTTTTAATTTTATTACTTTGAGATGGTAAATGTTTAATTTTTAAAGTTTAAAGCACAGGAATTTTGGATTTAGGACATTCGGTATTTTAATTATAATTAAGCAAAAATGTCAATACACGTGCCGCAGAAAAAGTTGAAAAACTAAAGGATAATTATCGTTTTAATGTTGTTTTAATCAATAATCGTAGATATTGCTGATTAAAATAAATAAATAAAAAAAAAAAATCAATTCATATAAATATAGAGAAAAATTATTCGATTATTTACCACTAAGCCATGTTCCATTAAATTTACGCCATTTCAAGCCAGAACTATTTATATCCGATAATGTTAAACGACGTCCTTTAACTCGTTGTCCTTCATCCTCTATTATTAATTAATAAAATTAAAAAAAAAAATATTTTTTTTTTGGTAAATTAATTAATTAATTTAATAATAATAATAAGAAGAAAAAAAAGTAGTAAAAATTTACCTGGCGATAATAAAAATATTGAAAAAACAATTAAACCTAGAACAGCAGCGATAACAAGTAAAGCAATAAAAATTCCACGCCAATTTCTTCTTCCTGGGGATGCAGCCACTAATTCCTTTAATTAAAAACAAAAAAAAAAAAAAATTTTTTATTTTATTTGTTTATTTATTAATTTAATTAATTAAATTTTTGTAGAATTTTTTTTTTTGATATAATTTAATTTAATTCACCAAAAGGATTGAACACATTTTTCCAGAAAGAAAAAAGAAAAATCAACGTTCTACAACTAGACAAAACTGCACAAAACTTCCGAAATAATTATGTTACAATTTTTTGTTTGAATAATGTAAAAAGCACAGAGAGTAACTTTATTATTATTTTTTATTTTCTTTTTAGCAACAAAACAGACAAAGTTATTAAGCAAACACGAAGAACATATTGTCACAGAATTGTGATTACAACTAGTGAGAATCAGTTTGGTTTTGGTTTTAGTTTTTTTTTTGGTTTGTCGGTTTTTTTTTTTGTTGTTGGTGTTGTTGTTGTTGCTGCTGCTTTTTGAAGTTATTTTAACAGAAATTTCTTTTTTTTTTTTTTATATTATTGGATGGGTTGGAAAAAGAATTAAAAAAAGAAAAACCAGAAGAACCACACCAAGAATAACAAATAATAAAAAAAAAGAAACGATAATAAACAGGCTGGAAATATGTATGTAAAACGCGATTCTAGCGGTATGGTTTTACACGAATTTAATAATTTATTTTATCTGTCTGTCTGTCTGTCTGTCTGTATGTTTGTCGTTATGTCTTCATTTATATGGTATGACGTCAAGTACAGTACCAATTTAATATAAAAGTTACATTCGATTGCGATTCATTCGATTACTAAAGCAGCAGAAACTATTTGATTTTGATTTAAAAAATTTTCTTTTTTTTATTTTTTTTTAATTTAAAAGCTCCTTGGTTTAGTTTTTTGGATTTATTTTCCTATTTTTCTATTTTAAATTTCTTTGCATACTTTGCAATTTTATTTCTCTCATTCATTCGTTCGTTTGTTCTTCTTCAATTGATTAAAGCTTTTAGTTTGTGGAATTTTATTGATTTTTTTATTTTACTTATCCATAGTAGTGATTGACGGGTACACCTTGTTTCTAGATACAAATGTACAGGTAGAAACCTTATTTATTTTCATTTATTTTTTGATGGGTATTGGGGATGGATTTATTTTTTTTTTTTTTTTTTTTATTTTATTTAAATTTAAGTTTAGTTTACGTTAAAAATAAATAAATATTCTGCAGAGCGAAATAGTACCTTCGTTAGTGGAAACTATATGTAACGCCTTTTACGAGTTTTTTTTTTTAAATTAATTAAGCTCTGAATAATATAATGATGGTAGATGGTTTTGTTTGGATAATTTTTGGGGATAAATTAAATTTTTTTTTTGTTTTTTTATTACAGTAATGTACTGGCAATGTTAGCTTTTATAATTTTCCTCTATTTCCACTGTTATCTTTTCTTTTTCATAATAACGAAGCTTTTCTTTATTTTTAAAAATTGTTATTGACACGTAGAAATGTCGTTTGTAACATGCAATAACGTCGTGTAACATAACAAATGCTTTATACTTGGGTGAAATAAATTTCAGTAAACACAAGTGACATAGTTAAGCTACTTATAAAAAAAAAAAAATTGAGTTAATCCTTAACTGATGTTTCGCTGCTTAAATATTATTTATTGAGTTTTTACATTAACAAAATATATTGTGTGGGTGCTTGGTGATTTGACGATTTTTCTACTCTTGATGTTTGATTTTTTTTTTTTTTTTTTTTTTTTTTTGCTATAATTTATGCAACGAAAACTTTTGTTAACCACTGTGTTATCGTAAATTATACTGAGTAACAACAATAAATTATTTAATAAAAACAACAACAAAAAAAAAATTATAATGAGGCAAAAATGCCACTTTAAATATTCTGCTTAAAATCTATTTTTGTTTAAATGATAATCTGATGACGAACATTGTTTCTGAATATTATTTATTGATTTATTCATTGATTTTCATTTTTAATTCTAGAGAACAAAACAATCACAAATTATCTATGTTAATTGATTAAAAAAGAAAAAAAAATTATCCTTGATCGACTTTGATTATGTTGATTGTAATCATCTAACCGCTTCTAACCGCCGATTATTGACTTAATCACTTTTTAGATTTTTTTTTTTTTTTGTTAAACTACAAAAGAGTAAAGAATTTACAACAAAAATCAATAAAAAAAATTATTTCTATCCACTTGAAATTAAAAAGAAATAAAAATATATTTCCTTTACTTAATTAATAAGTCTTCAAAAAAAAAAAAAAAAATTCTATGTAAAATTATTTTACCTTCACATTAGCACATGAATTTTTTTTTTTTTTTTTTTTATTCCCACAATATCAGCTGTGGTTTGTGATTTTTTTAGTTTTTTTTTTTTTTTTTTTGTTCACAATCAGAAAGCACGTGAATCAGAAATCATAGAAAAATAAACAAAGCACAAAACAAACATACACAAAGCAGACAAATCGCATAAATATTCATGTGGAAAAAATGTGAATAAAAAAATTATTTTTGTTTTTTTCTATTAATAAATATTCAGTGAAAAAACAAAATATTTTCATTTTAGCAAAGTATCGTTAAAAGCAGCATAGTGTGGAGTTTTTTTTTTTTTTATCTGTACCCTGTAAATGTTTTTATATTTGCAATGGATACGTTTACACAAAAGCACAATAAATGTTTTAATTAAAATTTTTTCTTTTTTTTTTTTTTTAATTAGAAAATCAATTAGTAAAAGGATTATTATTATTATTATTATTTGAAAAGAAAAAACCCTAGTTTTAGATGTCATTCCAATAAAATTCACCTCATTAGCCGTTACATCATCCTTGGCGATTAATTGAACTTTTTTCATTGGTGTCGTAACGACAACCGTTTCACGCTTTGTTGATTGATTATTCTTCATATTGTTATTGTTAAAATTATTTATTGTTGATAGTTGCTGTTGTTGTTGTTGTTGGCCAGCTGGTGTGCTCGATTGTGGTGATATTGTTGTTATAATCGACACAGTTGGTAACTGTTGACGTCCTGCATTTGTCTGAATACCACCACCACCACCACCCCCTGTAGTACCTTTACTATTCGTATTCAATGTTAATAATTTTGTTTGATTTTTAACCATTTGTAGACTTTAATACCGAATTAAAAAAAAAAAAAAAAACACTTTCTAATTGTGGTAAACAAGTGAAAATAATTTTTCTTTTTCTTTTATGGTTTAAAACTTTGCTGGATTAATGAAAAATTCTTTCGATATTTTTTTTTTTATGTGTCCAGATGCTACGGAAACTTATTGAATTTAAATTCAATAAAACTTTTAAACAATTTTTTTGTTTTTGTTTTTAATTAAAGAAATGAGCTTATGTCAAGTTTTCTGTTTTTTTTTTTTCTTTTTTTTTTTTAATAATTTATTGAAACATTTCTTGTTTTGCAAATTTAATTATTTAAAAATTGGTTACACAAAACGAAGAGTACAACGAACTGTTTAGCATAAAAAAATAATATTAAAACTAGAAATTATTATGTTGTATAGTGGGTGGTGATGGTGCTGGGTTGTGTTGTTGGTTATTGTTCTGGTTGGACAAAGTTACCCTGTGACACTCTGATGCGTTGTTGCTACGTTTAATATACTTTTGATGATTGTTAGCGCGTTTAGCTAGCTTATAAACTCCTGTTTAAGTTTAATTCAAATGAATCCAACACCCTCTGCTCGGGGGTGGTTAAAAGCTGATGAGATAATGATGAGATAGTAATAAAAAAACACAATGAACATTCACATTAAATTATAATTTTTTATTATTTTCGTTTATTTTCTTTTCTATTTTTCCTTATTCTTTTTTTTTTCTGTGCTTTTAAAGAACGAATTTTAGGAGTACAAAAATCAATAATTTATTTTATTTGTATGTTTATTTGGTTGTTTGTTTGTTTGTTTGCTGGGTGGATGTTTCTATTTTCCTTTTAGAGATAGTTAAACAACCGAAAATTCCCTTCGTTTGTTGGCCCTGTTGTTTCCCACTCAACTTAATTCTCTTTTACTTTTTAATCCGTTTTCTCCGCGTTTTTTTTTTTTTTTTTTAATTATTATTTTTGTTACACTTTCTAAACGCTTTTTTCTGTATTTTGTTTAATAACACTTTACTACCTTAATATATAAATTTATTTGGCAAAGAGAAAAGGCGCAACTTTTACTTTTTCTTTACTTTGTTCTCCCAGATATTGTTTGTTTTTACATTAGAAAATTTCTTTTTTTAGTAATTTTTACGTTTTTATAACATTTACGCGACACAAAACTACGTTAGAAACTATCACAAAAAGCACACATTTAACATATGTTTACACGTTATGAGAATTTTTTTTAATAAAGCTTTATTTTATAAATAATGTATTCCCTACTATTCACCTACTATTACTTATTTAACAATACAATACAATTTTAACAACACACACGAGTAATTACAATTTATTTTTACTTTTTTATTATAAACGATGACACAATAATGTCACACTGGGATAAATAAATATATAAATAAACAGAAACTAACGCACACAGATACATTAAGCACTAAATTAATAATAAGAATTCACTTTTATTATACATTAAAAAAAGAAGAAGAAGAAAAAGCATTTAAAACACCACCCACTAAAGCTGCTATAATTTTTATTCTTCTGTTTATAACGCACTAACAAAAGCACCAATAACACCAGCAGCAGCAGCCCAGCACAACAATAGAGAAAAAAAATTTTTTTTTTTTTACTCAATGAAATTTTTGTTTTGTTTTGTCTGTACAAATTTTTTTTTTTATTTTTTTATTTTTTTTAATTAATCGAATTAATTAAAAAATGCAACCAATAAAAAAAAGAAAAGAAAAACTAAAAAAAAAACTTTTGTGGCCTTTTTTTTTTGGTTTGTCTTATTTGTTTTGTGACATAAGAGAAAAAGATGTAAAAAAAATAGGAACACAGCATCACCATCATAGATAGATGGCTAAAAATTAAGTAACATTAGTAGCATAGTGAATACAAGCAAAATGCCACCAATAATAGATTTTTTTTATTTTTTTTTTTTTTTATATTGAGAGGAAAAACGACGACAATAATAACAACGAAAACAATAACAACAACACGGTATGGAAAAATCAAAAGGAAAACCTGTACACACAGTGTTGTATGATTTATGTGAATATATTACTCCATCTAGGATAATAAATAAAATTGGAAAGAGTTTTCCTTGGTTATTATTTAAAAATTTTCTTTCTTTCGATTTATATTTGGAAAATTCATACGAAAATTTAGTGTTTTTTTATGAAAAGTGAAAACAGCGACATCTGTTGTTTTAAATAAAAACTATGAATAGCCAGAGCTTTTTCGAAGTAATCAAATCAGTTAAAGGTTTACAGCTTAAATAATTGTGCGCTTTCAATGTAATTTAAGTAAAATATAATAGAAAAAAAAAATGTTTATTTGCTTTAAATTAAACAAATAAATAAATAAATTACAAAATTGCATGCACATCAGCAAAATAATAATAATAAAAATTTTTTTTATATCATAAATAAACTTTAAAAAGTTTTCAGTATGTTTGTTTTTACAAACATACAAAAAATTTTCTCTACATCGTATCGTTATTTTTCCTTGAAATTTGCAAAAATAAAAAAAAAAATTAATATCAATAAATCATTATTTATTGTATAAATATGTGTGTGAGAGACAGGAAAAGTGCTTTTTTCATTATTTTTTATGATGAAAAATTGTGGAACACATTGAGAATGGTAAAAGTTATCATCAGATATGAATATTTATTATTAATTATTAATTTGAATTAATATTTTTATTTTCTTATGATTATTATTTATTACATTTGTTCCTTGAAGTGTTTTATATTTATCTTTAACAAGAATTTTAATAGAAAATTAATTACGTCTCGGTATTATTGTGATTTAATAACTTTACTAAGCATAACCATCGTGAAAGCTTTAATTAATTTTTTTTTTTCTTTTTTTATTTTCTCTCACTTTATTACCCGAACTTATTTATTTATATATTTTTCTGGTTATTATCAAGTAAAACCAGATGATTAGCATTTAATTTAAATATAAAAATAAAAAATTGTTTTTTTTGTTCTTCGTATTATTTGATTATATTATCACATTGCTAAGTGCTATCAACGGCCAATATAAAAGCTTCACAGATATAAATAAAAATCTTGAGAAAAACGATGAAAAAAGTTTTTTTTTTTTTTATCATAATATAGGAATGATTTCTGATTTCATAGAATAATATTTACCGATCCTTTACGAAATTTTGTTGTTTGCTGACTAAAGGGAAATATTTTTTTTTATTTTTTCACTTGAAATAGGGTAAAGAAAATAGTTTTTCATACAAAAAAAAAAAAAAAAAAAATGAAACTAAGCTCAAGAAAAACAAGATAAATGATAGTAAACGATAAACGAATGAATGAATGAAAGGAAAAAACGTTAATTCTACGCACAAATGCTTTTAGTTGACGAATTAAAGTGTAGAAATTTTGTGGATTTTAAGTGGAAATTTAATAAGAAAAATAAAACATAAAATTCATTCTTACAATCTTAAGTTTAGTTATTTTCGTTCAATGACCGTTAAATTTGAATAGCTGAGTGTGCGAAAAAAAAAAAAAAAAATTCTCCTCAGTACATTGAAAACAACCACCCGGTAAAAAATGTGCTTTTGAGTTGAAACCGTTTTTAATTACTTGTTGCTAAGATACACAGTGGAAAACTTTTGTTGCTTTTTTTTAATTAAATTTATTCCTTTGTGCAAATGCTCCGCACTTATGAACAATCTATAAATCATGTAAATTTATTTATAAATATTTGTGTATGCAGTTTAAAAAAAAAAGGCAGCCATACAAGCCATAAATAATTATTAAAAGCTTCTTGGCTATCATCGTTTCTTGTATCCACCCTAGTGAATGGTTTAACGGTGTTTTTTTCTACTTCTTTTTCTTCTTCGTAAGAGATATGGGCGAAAGCTTTTTTATTTCATTATTTACTGATCGCTGCTGGTGGTTGTTTCAAGCTTTTATTTATCTTTCGTTACGTAATGCAACTGTTTTTTTGTTTTGGTTCTTTACTTGCTTAAAAACATCCAAAGATTTACGATTTAAACAATTTTATTCTTGCTTTTCTCTGTGTGTCTGCTTATTTTTTCGATCTTCAATCTTGTCTTCTAAATGTAATTTTATGTTTTTGAAATTAAGAATGAAAGAAAGAAAAAAAAAACATCCCCATTACCATGTTTAACATAAATTTGAAAACAATCTCACTGGAAAATACCGAAATTTCATCTAAAGAGAAAAGTTTTTAATAACAAAAACATATTTATAGAAAGTTTTTTTTTTTTTTTTTTGTAGGCAATTCTGTGTTTTTTCAATGTTATTCCCATGTTGCAACGTAGTTTTTCTAGTTATTCCTCCACATGACTGTACCCCATAAACTATCATCATAATAATGAAAAAATGTAATATTTAAGGAACTATTCACGATAAAAAAATTGTAATAATCGAAAGCGTAATCGATAAAGCTAGCAATTTGTCTAAGTAGCTTGCACAAGACGAGTGAAAACGTTCCTACTGATAAACAAACTGTGCGAATTTTTTTTTTTTTTTAATATTTTCCTTTGGAACGTGTTGATATTTTATTTATTTTATAAATTTATTAGCAAAACAAGAAAAGGTTCTTCCTGCAAGGGTGTAAAACTCACTTTTTATCTTACTTGGTTAACCTTAAAAGTTAAAAAGTTTTCGCACGAGGTTATTTTCCTACTACTGAGTTATTTTATTTGTTTATTCAGTGTCATTTCCACTTCTTTTTCGTTTTTTTTATTTTTTATTATCGCACCCACTTTTTACATATTGTTCCACCAAAAACATATATTTATACAAAAAGGCATCCACAGCAGAGCAAACAAAGAAACAAACTGATGATGCTTCATGATGATGATGATGATGATGATAAAAAATGTCTGCAGTCGTCGTGTTATGCTTTTAATAAAAAATTCGCTGTGCTTTCCTCTGCTTAAATTTTATTAAAAAAAAAAAATTTTTTTTTTTTATTTGCTGCTTGGTTTTTATTATTATTAACAAACAGCGGTGGTTTTTGAAATTTAAAACATTAAATAAAATAAAATAAGAATTTTATAACCGAATGTGTGCTAAATCGCCAATCGATGGTTTATAGCAACCACAAAAACTTGCTGATTTTTCACTAATTTCCATACTAATCAGTGAAATAAAATTAAAATGCCCACTAGACCCCATAATATTATTTACTGCTTCGAAAGGTATTTTAATCCTGAATTCAAAAACATTAAAATATCGAGACTACTACACTCAAAAGGTAGACAAAAGGCTAGTCAAAAAGTTTCGTTTTACAAAGCAGCGTCCACACCGATTCATCACTATGCACAACATAAATAAACATTTTCGTTTTTTATGAGTTTTTTGATTAAATTTTTTAATATTTTTTTCTTCTTTATTTTACTTTTTTTAATAATTATTATCTCAAACCACACATAAAATTCTAATTTCCGAAAACATTACAAACTCGTGAATTTACTGAATATTTCATGTTTATTATTTGAGTCCATATGTGGTTGTTAGGGTTTTTATATGTGCATTAAATTTTGTAGAATGAACAAAATAAATTATCCGCAGGTAACATATTGCGGGCAGAATGCTGAAGGCGTTTTGTTGAAACAAAACGCATCGTTAATTTGGTTAAGTTGTGGAATCAAAAATAAAAATCTAGAGGAAAAACTTATTTAAACTGTCTTCAAGAGATATTCTTTTATTGTTTATTGTTATGTAAGCGTTGGGTGGGCGGGTTGTTAAAAAAAAGGGGGAAGGAAATCAAATTTATATTTTTATCTTTTTCGAAGCTTTATGGTCATGCAAAACGTGTGGTTAAAAACCAAAGTAAGAGTTGTAACGATTTAATGGGTTTTTCTCTTCTGTTTTGGTTTTCAATTTGTCTTACAAGGGACGCTGTTATGCCGAAAAGAAATAAAAAGGAAAAAACGGTTAAACGCAGTCAAACAGAATAAAAAAAAAAAGGAAAAATTAAAATTCTTCTCGTTTTTATTTATCATCAGCCTGAGTAAACGCTGGATGTTCTACCCACTGTACCAAGAAAATAAAAATCAATCCAAGTGTTTTACAACCATCACAGTTAATTACTTTCTTGTCTAAGAAATTAATTAATAAAAAAATGGACAAAGTACGCGTGATAACAAAGTGATTAAACAGCAAAGACACAACTTGTGCTTATTAAAAGAAATTACAGCAAAAAGAAAGTTTAATTAAAAAAGAAATTCTAGGGTAAAATAACAATTAAACTGTTATTAAAAAAAAAAAAAAAAAAACGGAATTAAAATTTAATTAATTTAAATTAAAGGAATAAATGTTGAAGGATCAAAGAACGAAAGGATTTACAAATGAATCTTTTCTTTCTGTTTTACTTTTATTGATTTTATAAAATTAGAAGAACCAGAACCAGTACCAGAACCACCAAACGATAGTAAATTATTGTGTATAATAAAAATTGAAATATAATATGGTTTTTTTTTGTCTTTTTTTGTTTTTTTTTTTAAAGCTGCAAGATGATGCAAGGAAATTATTAATCACCATAAAAGTCAAATATAAATTGGCTGAATTTTCTAGTAGACACTTTTATTGGTTTATCTTAAATAAATTAAGTTATTTTTTATATTTTTATAATAAGAGGATAAAGAAGAAGAAGAAGAAAGGAGTAACAAACTGTGTGGATGAGCTTTTTTTGTAATAAAACTTTCGTATAGAAATGTAACCATTTAGTTTGCCCATTAATTCGAACGAAATTACTAACTAGCAAACTTATTTAAACTTTTATTTAAAATAGAAAAAAAAAAAAATAGAAAAACTAAAAACTTAAAGCTTTGATTTAAAATTTAAATGATAAAAAGTTTTTTTTTTTTTTTTTGAATTTTTTTTTCCTGATATTAGGAAATAACAAAGTCAATAAAAGTTCACAATTTTATTTAAATTAATTTTATGGTAAAATAACGTAATGGGAATACGTTTATTGCTTAAATCAGCAGAAAAAAAAACAGAAGAAAAATCATTTGGTGGTGAAAAAGCACCTAAAATAAAAGCTCTTTCATGGTACAGTACGCTCTTTTAAACACAATCAAAGTGGCGAATGAAAATGAAATCATAGAAAAAAAATTGTTAAATTGTGGTTGGATACAAAAAAAAAAAAATGTTAACGACGATTTAACGATAGAAGCAGAAGATAGAAGGAGGTGATTGTGGTGTCAGAGTAACTAATAAATATCAAAATAAGTCATTTAAATATCGATTGTAATGCGACAGAATAAAAAAAGAAAAAAATGTTTTAAAGCAATTTCTAGTTGGAAATATAGAAGAAACTTTAAGTTTTTAAGCTTTCTGCTGTTTATTATTTGATTACAGCTTTAACAAGGCTTTATTATCAAGTTAAACTCAACTGTGCTTTAGTTATCTGGTGCTTATTACTTTATTTAACCATAATTTATCCCTCGATTGATTTATTTCTGCTTTATAACATTGACTTCACTAGAACAGTACAGACTTGTACAGTGGACTAAACAAAATATAAATAAATAAAAAAATGCTCTCTGGACATTTATTAAAAAAAAAAAAAAGCTACACAACAAAAAGTGTCAACGGAGATACAAATTGAATTTGATGTTGTGAGAGAACAAACATTGACTTGACCAACCGCTGTGAAACATATTGTGAAAAACTTTAACCAGACATCTCTAGCATTGTATACATAGGACATACATACATCCAGCTAGCTAGCCAGCCACCCACACAACACACAAATTATGAAAATTGTTATTTTGAAATTAGAAAATTAAATACAAAACGGCACCACAACTTAACCGCTGATACCAAACAGCAGTATTAACAGATTGTATTAAAATTTAATCTTGGAAAAAAATTAATTTTTTTTTTAATAATTTTTTCTGACTTGTGTCGTAATGACACACCAGATGTGCCTGTCACACATAAAAATTTATACTTTTTTTTTTTTTTTTACATAAATTAAAAATTATAACAGCTTTAAGGCTTTAGCCAGGACATAAACCGCAGTAGAATTTTTTTTTTTGAATAATTATTAAGTGTTAAACGACAACGATTACATTAATGTTTGCCATAATAGGATTTAATCGAGAAAAAAATCATATAAACGTTGTTATAGGCGATAAATGAAACTATTTTAATGTGTTTTAAAGTTTTTGAATGGACTGAACTGTTGTCAAATGTAAATTTATTAAGTTAATTACTGATTACTGATTAATGATTATTATTATTATTATTACCAAGGATTATGAATATTTTATATACATATCGTCGTGACGTCGTCGATTCACCCCTATTTTCAATATTATAAATAAATTCAAATCGTGCCTTATTCCTATTCATTCATTTACCATGCTTAACGCATGTTTTCATTATTCATAAGACATTTGTATTAAGAATCTCATAAATATCTTTATAACAACTAGTGATACAGTATCATCGTAGTTGTCGTAGTTTGTTAAATTATTATACAGACATCTGTAACATAGTTTTTACTTATGCTGAATATATTTTTTCACTGCTTGAGAATACAGCGAATAATGAAGAAAAAGATCAAAAAAAAAAAAAAAAAGGCATGTCCTTGCCATTATTTCTGGTTATAGAGAAATTTTCGTTTATAATTATCAGAAAATAGTTTGCTAATAACGATAGAAAGCATCAGCCTCAGCAAACAACGCATACAAAAAATAGCAAAATCAACAAAATAAAATAAAATCAAATAATAAAGAAGCAAACTGTGAATATTAAAGTTCAAAGGACTAAAGAGGGTGAGCAATAGGAATTTATAAATAAAAAATCAAAGAAAAATACCAATAAAGTCTCGCAAAAGTAAAAGAAAATTCGTGAAATGAAATTCTAATACAGTGTTAAGAATTATTTGGAAATTAGAATCTAATTTTCGATTTGTTAGTTAAATAAAGGATTTTTTTTGTGGAATTTAAGTAACAAAACGCTTTAAAGCTTTAATTGTGATAAATAATAATTAAAAAACATTTCTCTCGTTTAACAATGAATTGAAAATTGCTGAAAAGCTGAAAAGATAAATAAAAAAATGTTAATAATCCAGGTAAAAATTGCCCTAGGACCGATAGTAATTTCCACTGTTTATGGTTTTTTTTTTCTCTTAAAAAATATCCCAAGCAAACAGATTTGAGTTGAGTGGCATTTATGTAATGCTTTAAAGGCGAAACGGGTATGCCTAACAAACATCAGCAAATAATATAAAGTCAAAAATATAAAAAATGTTGGGTGCCACCTAAAATTGGCGTGACCATAAATAACAACCGAACAAGCATCCCCAACCCAATCCACATTGTACATTCTTTAGCCGTTATAATCACCCACAAAAAAAAAAAAAACAAAAAATAAACGAAGGAAAAACAGAGAGAAAATTTCGTTTTTTCTTTGTGCTTTTTTTCTGTTGTTTTGTAAAAAAAAAGGACCAAGGATGAGGATTTAAATTATGTTATTTGATTAGAATTTTTTAATTTTGTGTATTAATATTGTTGTGTTCGCTTTAGCCAAAATTATGTCACAATATAACGCAATGTTTGTGTGTCCCGAGTTTCCAACAAAGTGCTGCTGCTTCTGCTGCTACCAGTATTTTTTTCTCTTGTTCTTTTGTTGTTGAATAGCCGCCTTTTATATTAGCCCTTAATTTATTTTCGAAGGAAGTTTAAATGTCATGATATCATATTGCTTGTTATGTAAATGTATGTAGGAAAAAACCAACAGCACCAGTAACAAAACAATAATAATAATAGAAGAAACAACAACGATAAAAAAAAAAAAACCTTTACGACGCTGCTTTTTCTCATTTTCTTCCTTAATTTAATTCCTTCTTTTAATGCTCGTTGTTATCATTAAATAATAAATAATAATTATATTTATTATTTTTTATATTTAATAAATTCTCCGACCAGGTGAATTAATAGAATAGAAGGAAAATAACGAAAACGAAATTTAATTTATTTAATATTATAAAGCAGCGTACAGCAGCAGCAACGTTCCCTTACCTTAGTACAGGTATAACAAAAAATAAGGGAAGAATTTTTTCGTTTAAATTATCAAGTCAAGCCCAAGTATATAGAGAAAACTTTTAAAAAGTTTTTGGCATAAAGAGCTTTAAAGTCCTTAACACAAATTACCGTCGTTGTCGTATTTTTTTCTTTTTTTTTTCTGTGTGTGTCTTAGGTATTAGTCGACTGCTGCTGCTGCTGCTGCTACTGCTGTTACCTGCAATGAAATGCAAGTAGGATGAACTTTAACCTCCTTTAAAGACTTTTCTCTAGTATATTTTTTTGTTTTACCAGAGAAGATTTATCTAAAATTACAATGAAATCTTATCTAAGCAACGTTCGTTCTAGGTCAATTATTTTTTTTTTCTTTTCTATTTAAGCTTTATCGTTGCCTTGTAAAAGCTTTATTATTTTTTTTTCTTTTTATTTAAAACTCCCACACCTAATTTATGTGTGTTGAGCACACTAAATTATTTTTTTTTCTGGTGAGAGATAGAGAGAGTTCTCTGTTCTTATCTTTTTCGATTTGTTTTAACTTGTGAAACTTTTTATTAACAAAAAAAAATTTAATTAATTCAATTAAAATCACTCAATTAGTTTTTATTTGATTTTCTATATTTTATTATAACATTCGAAACTGTGCTGATTGAATAATTAATAAATAAATAAATAAATATATGTATATATATATATATTTCTATATGAATAATAAAATGAAATCAAGTTAAATCAAATTACAACAGAGTAGATTCAGACTTTGATTACAAAAATCATAAATCGGTTACAATTCAATATTCTAGATAAATAATTAATAATTATTTAATTTTTGTGTATGTTAAATGAAAATTTTAAAGTTTATTATATTTATAAATTTCTGTGTCTTTTATCCTTAATAAATCTTTTATCATCTATTAAACTAACCGCGTAGTCTGTTAACCAACTAACAAATCTACAAACAAATCAATTCATTACCATTAAAACTGTTTGCGTTATTTACCCAAAATAAAAGCAAACAACTCAACAGTCTTTTCTAAATAATAATTAAAATTATCGGTTATAACGAATGAAAGCCGCCTTAATTAAAATTAAAATTGATTGACTTTAATCAACCGAAAAGAAGATGAAAAAAAGTTTTTTTTTTTTTTTTTTCATTATTTAACTTTGGCTTTGGGTTTTGTATTTGCGTTGAGCTTTTTCTCTTTTTAAACTTTATCGTGATGATTTCGTGATCCTTGGTTTAAATTTTTTTTTTGTGCTTATTTTTCACCTTTTTTCGATTAAACTTTTCTTTTTTCTTTTTTTTTGTCTAGCAATTTTTCGGGTTTTTTTTGCTACGAAAAATTATTTATTCAAAGCATTCGTTTTAAAATACCTGGTCTTAATTAAAAAACTTTTTTTGTTATTTTTTTTTTGGCAAGCTTTATTTAAATGGTTTGCTTGGGGTGAAAAGTTCAAAAAATTGTGTTGAGGTAATTTAAGATCTTGGTTGGTTGGTTGGTTGTTTTTTTTTTTATTTTGCTGAACCTTTTTTAAAGCTTTTCTGGACACCAGTAACTACTCGCCCAGCGATAAGCTTTTTTCTATTATTAATTAAACTTTTTATTCGTGACGTTTAAAAAATTAAAAAATAAAATGAAAAACGGAAATTATTTTCCAATAAATTTCCTTGAGAGTTTTTTTTTTTAAGTTTTTTCTTTATTGATTCTCAAGTTGTGCTTTCTTTGTAAGAAAAAAAATAAAGAAAAATTTTTATTATTAAGTCATAATTTCAATGTTTTTATCTTTTTTTCTTTTCGTTTTATGCTTTAAACTTAAATTCTTCCCTCAAACACATTACAAGTGGCAGTTTCACTTCAATTTTTTTTTTTTAATTAATAAAATAAAAAAAAACATTGAGCTAAAGAAATAATTTTCTTGTACACAAAAACGTCACGTACGTGTGATGTAATAACAGAAAAATAAAAAAGAAAAGCTTTTGTCATTGAACAATTGAATTTTCCAGCTGAAAAATACCCAACTGATTCGTGATAATGAAAAACAATGGAGTAAAACGAAAAACAAATATATAAATTCTATTAATTAAAGAAAAGTGTGGAAAAATTATGAAGGCTTGAAAAAAAGCTTCCTTTAAGCCTTGTAAACAAATAATAAAAAAAAAAAAATAATAATAAAAATAAAGTTTTTGGTTTTACCTCGATTTGTGAGTCTTTTTTCCCACATGATCCTGTATGTCCGGTACTTTGTACTGTGTTCATCGTTAATTAATTTATTTATTAGATTTTTTTTTTGTTTGTTTGTTATGATTTTATGCTTTAAAGCTAAACTAAAACAGCTTTTTACAATTTTATTTCTGTCTAACTATCTAATGAAATTTTCTTATATAAATTACTCGTAAAAGCTCTCTGTTTAATTTAACTTTTTATCATGTACAGAGCAAAGATTACATTTTTTAGTTTTTTAATAATTTTAAGCTTTTAGTGTTTTTATATGTATATAAAAAAAAGTATTATTTTCATTTAATTTTTGCCTTTTTTATACATTTTAATTTATTTAAATAAATCACGCACAGCATTTTTTCACACACATTTTTTCCTTTTAAAGTTTATTACCACGTATCAACTTGCACATTGAGAATTTTTTCTTTTTTTTTGTTTTTATAGTTTCTCTATTTTATTACAGGAAAACCGAAGAACGAAAATAATTATAGAAAAGCTTAAGAAATTCAATCGACTGCCCACGTTTAATGCACATAAAATTTTTTTTACTAGCAAAAGAAAAGAAAGAAAGAAATTAAAATCGAAAAAACGTTTTTCGTTTTGTAGTTTTATTAAACGATTTTCTTTTCTTTTTCCTTTCTTCACATATAACACTTAGATATTAATAGCAACAACATAAACAATTTAATAATATTAAATTTTTATTTAATTAATAAGTTTATTCCCTGTGTATGTGTGTGTGTGTGTCGCAAGCAGACAACAATGTAATAAAACCCACAAAATCCTATTAAGTGTGAATGGGAGTAAACAGGAGCTTTTTTCATTTATATTTCATAATAAAAAAAAAAAAAGCCAAAACATAAAACGAAAAAAGTTTATTAACAACAAAAGTAAAATAAAAAAAAAAAAAATTGTTTTTGTTTAATTTTAAAAGCTAATTAAAGCTTTCTCTGAACGTTTTTTTTTTTTTTTTTTTGTTTCATTTATTTTATTTCATTTATGCACAAGCATATCGTTAACAACAGGATTATGGTTTATTGTTTATAAGTGGTTGCATCATTAGCACAGAAATATATTAATAATTTTTTTGTAATAATTGTCTATCTGTCTGTTTAAACGTGTGATAAAAAGTTGGAAACAATACACAGAGATAAAACGGGAGGCAAATATTTTGAACGAATAGAAAGTAGAAAGCGGCTTATATCGTAAAAACCCCGTAATTTTTTTTAACACTTTGGTGAATTAATGTGAAAAAGGAAATTTCCTTTCGTTTAATTTTTCTTTTTATTATGTCGGGTGT
The DNA here is from genome assembly GCA_961205885.1 of Ptychoptera albimana. Lineage (NCBI taxonomy): Eukaryota > Metazoa > Arthropoda > Insecta > Diptera > Ptychopteridae > Ptychoptera > Ptychoptera albimana. The sequence goes on along the minus strand of OY540802.1, from coordinate 31,716,457 downwards.
GAACAACAAGAAAACCACCAACTGTGCAAGATGTTGATGAACAATTCTGAAATAACGCTGAAAATTTTTATCATAAAAGCGGTTGTCAATTTCATTACATCAATAAAAAGAAAAGCAGCAAATGCTAAACAAAAAATTAAAATAAATAAACTTTCAGAGTAAAAGGGAAATGGTGAAAGTTTTTCTTTTTTTTTTTTTTTTTTTGAGAATTTTCGTTTTTGTGTAACGTCGCTTCCTTACAAATTTAACTTTTACATTAAACATTACCATTGATTATCCATTGCCATTAACAGTACAATTAACGTGAGCTTTTATGTTAACAATTTCATTTCAAAGTAATAAATTAAATATTTTTTAGGCTTTTAATAACAAAAAAAAAAAAAAAAAAAAAAAAAAAAACGTTGGAGAATCAAGTAGGCAGAAATATTTTGTTTAGTTTCATTAGGAGAAAATTGTGAAACGTGAAAAATCAACAAAACGTGACCAATTTACCATCATAAATGCGTTCAGAAGTTTTTATTCAGAATGGAATATTCAATAAATAATACCGGAGAAGAAAAGAAAACAACGAAAAAGATTTATCCTCTTGTAAATCATGTATGAACGAGATGATGTAAGTGAAAATCCGCCCATTGCGTTACGTTATAAACATTAACTGGCGATAATAATGGATAATCTAGACAGGTGCTGTGATGCTTCTTAAGCCTAAGGGATGCTTAACATCGACACTGCTTTACCACATTGATTGAACGTCTTTACTTTTATTTCATTTATACCGGTGGCAAAGACATAACCTTTCAAATCCTGCCTATTTTTTGCCCTTTGTTTGCTTTTACAACCATTATGCTGCTGGACAAGAAGGAAAAGTTTCCCTTTCTTTCATCGTTGTGATGAATAAACCGAAAGAAACAAACAAAAAGCCATGATGAAGTCCTGTTTATGCCATACAAATATTATTAAAGCTTTTGCCAAGCTTAGCAAGTTTAGTGTAATTTTCTTGTTTATCAAGAAAAAAGAAGAAGAAGAAACAAAAGGAAAAAAACCTTCGTAAGGGGATATTATAATCAAGTATTTTCGAAAAACTTTATTAAAACATTTTCTCTACTCATCATTTATCAAGTTTTTTATTTTTTTTTTTGTTCTGAGGACTACAATAATGGGAGAACAACAGACAGGATAAAACAATGTTATTACCCAGTGACTTTACGAATTGTACTGTAATTTTCCAATGATAATAGAAAATCACAAAGTCAAGTAGAATAGAAAAAACAACGACAGGAAAATTTAATTAATGATCATCGCGCGCGCTCTGTATATGATTTTCCGTTTATTTATCTAGTTGCAGAACTAAAATAAAATTAGTTAATAGATTAGAAACGGTGAAAAATGGTAATTAATCATCACATGCAGACTGAAATGCAAAAAAAAAAAAAAAAGGAAAGGAAAAAACTTTTGATCCTTGTAAATCATAAAGAAAAGCACAGACGACGACACACAATGGAAATAGCAGAGCAAACTACGGCAGCTGCTTGTAGAAGTCAAGTAATATTACATTAAATAAATTGAGTAAAATAAAGCTCAGTTCAGTTAAAATAAAGCCAATAAAACGTATAGAGATTACTGTGTCATGAAGCAGATTTAACATTTTCCCTTTTTATTAACCGGCTTAATAATATTTTATTTAACAAAAAAAAAAAAAAAATGATGAAAAAGAATTTTTTCCCTCTGCCGTTGACTAAGGAATGTAAAGTTTCACTCTAGTTTATATTTCAAACGGAATGTAATCAGAGAGAGAAAGAGAAAATAAAAGACGAAAAATCACAACAATGATAGGCAGAAAAGTTTTTGTTACAACTTTTTGAGAATATCACGATCAGTTTGAAATGATCGGCAGAAAAACTTTCAGCATAACAAAATAAACAAACAAAAACCTTTCAGATCACATCAAAGTAAATGCAAAAAAGAAAAAACCCAAAGGATCAACAACAAACAATAAAAATGTTGGGTGGAAAAGTTTAACGAAAGCTTATAGAAGTAATCAGGAAATCACCCTGAACGTAACAAAATGTATATAAAAAAAAAAAAAATTAAACAAAACTGCACCGCGTAAGAAAAACAAAACAAAAAAAGTTTTGTTAAAAGCTGAAAAAAGCTTTATAAGGATAATAACAATTTTTATTTATACTTTTTTCTACTCTGTTGTTGTTAAATTAAAACACAATACCTCCTCCCGCTACCCATTCTACATGAATAACAAAAAAAAAAAATATATATATATAAAGTGGAATAAGAAAATGAGAAAAATTATTGTTTAAAGGAAAATTAAAACTGAAGCATCCAGCATAAAGCAGCATCCTGCATTTAATTAATCTTCTCTTAGTAAACGAATAAATGAGACCAGGAAAGAAGAAAATAGAACAAATACAATAGAAGTAATCCTACACGCTTTGAATGTCCTGCAGCAGTATATACGTAATTCTTGTATATTACGGTTTGGAGATAGAAAAAAAAAATGTCCTGATTAATTAAAACAAATTAATAGGCGAGACAAAAATGTAATTAAATTAAAAAAAAAACTAAAAAAATTTAATCCTCTAAGGGCAGACAACAGTATTTGTTATGATTTTCTCCTATAAAAACTATAAATCTCAACACCAACAGGGAGTAATTAATTTATTAATTAATTTAACAAAAACAAAATAAAAATAATAATATATAATAATATTTATTTATTTATTTCATTTGCTGTTGTTGTCACTAAATTTGTTAACCGAACCGAAATAACCATGAAATGACAACAGAATAAAAAAAAATTCGCAATTAAATTTCATGTTTTAAATCAGTTGACAGGATTAACACTATGACACTTAAATAAATAAATAAATAAATAAACACTTAAATCACTACAAAACAAAGAAAGTGTCATTAGTAACAGGATAAAAATAGACAAAATTAAAGAAAGAATGAGAAAAAAAAAAAAAAAACGGCAGATTATTAGTGAATACACAAACCGGAAATGACCCGGATAAACACACTTTTGAGCACCAACTGCTGTTTTTCTTTCAATTTTTATGCCTTTTTCTTGTTAATTTTTGTTGATTTTTTTTTTTTTTTTTTTTCGTTTCTATTAAATAAAAACAAACCGGATATTTCACTTAAAACATAAATTGATAATCAAGTCGATAGATAATAGATACTGCTGAGCATCTTGTTGTTTATTTATTTCTGTATTCTCCTGTTTTTGTTTCAGGTAGATAAGGTGTGTTGTTACCTTTATGGATCAATCACAGAACACAAAATATAATTTTTTTTTTTTTTTATTTTTCAACAATAAACTAATAACAGGGTACACAAATTTTTTTTTTTTGTAGATAACGTAATTAGTCAGATTAGATTAAACTCGTTTAAAGCACAACAAAAAAAAAATAAATAAAAAACATTTTTTCTTATTTAATTTTTTTTTTTTACCAAACAAAATTCATTTGTGTGTATGACGTGTTAACAGCTCTAAAGCTGGACGATGACTGAATGAATGCTTTGTGCTGTGCTTTGTGAGAATTAAAGATATTTTCAAAAAGCTGTTGTGTTTTCTGTTGTACGTTTAATGCACAGTGTGTTGTAGGTTTGTGAAGCTTTCGCTGTGATATTTAATGTACTGAAACCGGGTTCAACCAGTGTAAAGCAGAGTAGAAGAAACTTAAGTAAAGTAAAGTAAGCTTAAGTTTAAAGTGATGCAGAGCAAATAAAATCGGAATTTTCATTTTTTTGTTATCCATTCCTTAAAAAGCACACATAGATGTGTGGATTTTTTTTTTCCTTTTTTTACATCGTAGAGTCTCTTTGCGTCTCTGCTTTATTTTTCATTTTGATTTTGTTATTTTTCGGGTATTTTGTATGCGCGTTATCACTTTAGTAATATACATTATCAGCTGCCGCATATCTACAAAAAATATAAATATAAACCAAAAAATAAACGAAACGAAATGAAATACAAACAGAAAGCAAAACAAAAAAAAAGAATTTTTTTTTTTATTTTTACGTTAACAATGATGCGCGCGTGTCTTCAATGTTGCTTCCACCCTTTTTTATTTATTTTTTTATTCTAGTAAACAGTAATATTCCAAAAAAAAAAAGTTTAATAATATGACAAGCTTTTATTTGTATTCTATTTTCTAATCACATGGTGGTGGTGTTGATGGTGGATTCTTTATCCATAAAACCAACAACAGTTAATGTACCAAAAATCAGTTGTAACTCTACCACCAGCAACAGCACCAGCTACAACAACAATAATAATCCAAAATTGGGGGGGTAGTAGTAAACGCGTAAAGAAGAATACATAATGCGACATTTTTATCTATTTTGAATAAATAACAGCAGCGACAAAACAATAAAAGCTTTTAAAAACAAAATTTTAAATCTTTTTTTCCTTCTTTTTTTTTTTTTTTTATTTATTGATATCAACGAAAAATCAATTATCGACAAACGTACAGTTATCTCGTTAAAAGCTCGTTTTTTTTTTTAATTTTTGTTTGCAATCTAAAACGCTTAAATAAACAAAATGTTGAAGTCATTAATTTTTTTTTTTTTTCTTATTTATCTATTTATTTATTTATTGTTATGATTATTTGTTAAGGGTGGTCCACAGGGAATTAATCATAATAATAATAAAAAAGAAAAGAAATTCATTTGGAAGAAAACAAACTAACAAAAAATCCGTTGAATCTACGCTGCAGAAAATTGGAATAAAAAGAATTCGAAATAAAATGAAATTAAATTTTATTGCCATCAAAATAAATAAAGTGGAAAAGACACTGTGGAATGTGAAGGAAAAAAAATAAAAAAGTAGAAAAACTAATCGAAAAACATATAAAACGAAGTTTAATTTCCCGTCGTTTCGTTTTTTTCTTACTTTTCGATGATTTCACGTCTTAATTTTAATTTTTGTTTTTTTTGTTTTGATTATTTTCGCCTCAAAACAATCATCAACCTGTTGATGTGCTTTGCCTTTCAAAAAAAAAAAAAAAAATAAAATAAAAAAAAAAGTAAAATTGCCATAAACGAGGTTCACTAAGTTACAGAAAGTAAATCTTGTTATTCTGCAATTATTTGCACACAAAAAAAAAAAAAAACAGAAAACTTTTAAAACAATTTACATAATTTATTAAGAAGTAAACAAAAGCATATAAAAAGCTGGATCGTCATAAAAAAAGTAAAATGATTTTTTTTTGTTTATTCAATCAATGTCCCAAATCGCAATCAAAGTCAAAATAAATAAACAACGAACGACAAAATTGCACTCATTGCCAACCACCACCAGTAACAATATAAAAACGAATAAAGAGAGTTAATGATTTTTTTTTTATCTATAAAAGCTTCAAACGATTTTCATTAGTAAACGTAAAAAAAAAAAAAAACGCCCATTCACTTTGCAAAATAAAGTTATAAAAATTAAAAAATAATAAAGCCTTCCAATGTACATTATCTGGTTGATAAAAACACAAAATAAAATAAATAAATAAAGCAAGCAAGCAACATTAATATTTAAGTAATTTTAATAGGAAACGTAGATCCTTGAATAATTGTAATAAAAGCTAGAAAAGAAGCTTTAGTCGTTGGTAACATAGAATAAAATTTCTCATAAACAAAATCAGTATAAAACCAACAGAAGCAACAGCAACAGGCGTATCTATCCATTTTTCCCTTAAACAACAATTCAAATTTATTATTCATTATGGATTTTACTTTGTATCCTTTTTTCTGTTTATATATTTTCAATTAGGTTATGTTATATTAGACAATGTAAAAACGATATTGTTGAACGTTTTATTGCAGTATTTCGATAAATTAGTATTAGCCACCCATTACATTCACCCACATATTATTTAATTAATTTCATTTATACAAATTTATGATTATTATTTATGTGATAAACATTTAAAAAGCACCACGACAGACAGTTTACAATGCGTAAAGTTATCCCAAAAAAATTTCCCTCACAGTTTTTTTTTTTTAAGGAGAAAAAAGAAAAAAAATTTCTACAGAATCGCGCATGCTTATACATGCAGTATTATTTAATCTTTTTCATAACAGAACATACAAAAAAAAAAAAAAAAATGTAAATAAAGCATCTTCTCCTTATTATTATTATTATGCTTTAAATCACGTGCTCCCTTTTTCGCCACCCTAAATATCCCAATGGGTTTTTGGTGAGACAAACATCAGCATTATAAAATGCGACAATTCTCAATGTTTTTTGTTGTTGGTGTTTGTTATAAACTTTATCTTGATTGCAATAGCATCATGTTATCTTATCCTAATTACATTGATAAAATATTTGATTAATGGCACTGAGCTTTATTTTTAATTAACTTTTTATTTTGTTTGATTTGTTGTTTTACCAGGCTTCTCCACTGGCATAGAAGACTTTTTCTTTTTTCTTATTTGAATTTTATTTTAAAGTTTAGTAATAAAAGTTTATCTAATACAAAGAGTTAGCTTTTTTTCCTATAAAAATATAGCAAAAGCTTTATGATTAATCTTCTTTTTGAGCCATTCAAAGTAAAAACCGAATAATTTCCTTTAACATACTATTAGTGCCATCTAGCCAAATTAATATGTGAATCTTTGCTAAGTATAACAGTAGAAAACCAAAAAAAAAAAATGTGTCTTTACTGTTTCCGTTTATCAATTTTCCATTGTGACAAGATAAATCTTTTAAAGTTTTCAATAATTAATCATAATTTTTTTATGTTTTTCCTCTTTTAATAAATTGATAATTATTTATCCAAAGTTGACGTTTTTATTAAAAACAAAAAAAAAAAAAAAAAATTATGTACACGGCAGAGGAAAATCAATTTAAAAGTAATATCTGAATGATTTATCGACGTTTTTGAGTGGATGTTCGGCAGGAAATATGGAAATAAAGTAATAGAAAAAATGATTTATATATAAATTTATATTATTATATGATTATTTGATTATTTGTCATCTTATATCTATCTATTGTTGATTTTTTATTCTTTCTTTCTTGTTCTTTTCACTTTAATTTATATTCGTAGTCTTTTGTTGTTTTAATGGTCAAAAGTCGTGGATTTATCGATGACTTTTACATAGAAATTAGACAATATATAATATACATTGATGATAACTAGTATAAATACAGCTTTAAATCTTTCATTATATTCAAAAACAGAAGATAAAATGTTAACCTAATCAATACAGTAAATCTCTAGAGAAAATTCAGCAACATTTTCACCATTTCTATGTGAATAAAACAATTTTTTTTTTTTTTTTTGGTTTTTTGTTTCTTTAGTTGGATATGTTATAGGAATGAAAAGAGGACTTTGGGATATATTTTTGATCAATAAGCTTTTGTATTACCTATGTTAAAAAACGCACGTTTCTACTTTTGTTAACTTTTAACTGACTTAAGATGTGACTGACTTTTTCGCTGAGATTGGATTTTTTTTTTTTCTTTTTGTATTTTACTCACCTTAGTTTACACTTTTTCCTATTAAACTAAACATCGATGACTAACAAAAAAAAAAAAAAAAATTAAACGGTCATAAAAAGCCACACAAACAAGGCCGAATCAAGAAAATGAAAAATCTTTGATTATCTTTATTACCATTAGACATTACACTATTAGATTATCATCTTTGATTACAAAAGAGAAAAATTTTTTTTTTTTGTTAACAATCACCATACGGATGATGTTTTTCTACTCTCTATAGATTTTTCGCTGATTTCTCATACCAATTGTTGTGCTTCGCTGTTTACTTTTCTCTACTCGACTCTACTATTTGTGCTTGTGGTAATGCTATTTAAGTCCAATTTACTTTTATATAAACCAATAGCAATATTTTCTTGGTTTTTCCTTAACAAGAAAATGACTTTATTTGCGAGAAAAAAGAAAAAAAATGTAAGAGGGATGATGATTCCAAGAAATTTCTATTTAATCTTGTTTATGCTTCTAGTTATTGTTTTCTGTTGTTTATTCTACTAAATACAAGAAAACACACAGCACAACACACAACACAATCATTTTGTGTCAAGGCAAGAAATAATTTCCAATTTAAATAACAGAAATTATTCCCTTCGTTTATTATAAAATTATTTCTACTGTCAGTTAGCAATAGTATTTGAATATAACTTAAACAATTATAACTTAAAATAAATAAATTATGCTTTTATTAAAACTACTGCAATAAGAAATAAATTTTATGCATTCACTGAAGAGAGCTTTCTTTCTATCTGTATACCGATAGAAACAGCCACTCAAAAACGACAAACAACTACATTAAAGAAGTAAACAAAAAAAAAAAAGAAGAAAACACATTAATAATCTTCACTAGATACAGGATAATAAAGAGAATCTGTCAAATTATCTTGAAATTAATAAAATTACCACACACACACACAGAGAGAGAGAGAGAAAGATAAAAAATTCATCAAGAAGAATAGAAAAGTTTTACTGAACTAAACTAAACCGAAAACTTTAAACGTTGGAGCCCGAATGTTACTTAATATAATTGAATCTAATCATAAACAATGTATAAAAACTCTGTTAACCATAAAATAAACATTTTTTGTAGGATTAAAAAGTTTTTTGGTATTTATATTTTTGGGAAGAAATGTAATAAAAATGAAAAAGCTTTAAAAATTGCATACATTTAGGTACTTTTTTTTTTTCTTTTTTTGTTTATAGCTAGATTGTAGATTAATTAAGGCACATAGAAATGGTTTAAGTTTTGTTGTGTTGTTGTTTCTTCATTGAAAACATGTAGGACATGTTAATGACCGAAAAAAACGAATAATGGAGAAAAAATCCTTTTACTTTGCTTTTGCATTTTCCTTTTTTGTTTTTTGGTTTGGTTAAATATTTTTGAATACGTTTTATACTGTTGCTACGAGTGGATCACGATCATCATCATGATGATAATGATAGAACATTAAATATACAAAATAAAATATAAACATGCGATACTTGACTAGATATAATACTTTGTTATGTAATAAGACGTACATAGAAAACGTACACAGCAGCTTCGCATTCTTTTTACATTTTTAAGGCATTTTCTTTCATTTCTTTTCTTTTACTTTCTGTTTATTTATTTTGCCAACGTTAATCAAAATAAAAAAAAAATATATAAGTTTTTTTATATAAATTATTTATGAAAATGATAAATAAACAAATATAACGAAGGTAAAATCATTTCTTTTCTTTTTTTTTTTCTATTTTCTTTTCTTTTTTTTTTCTGTTATTTTTATTAATTTTATCTTTTGCCACTGGTGCTTTCGGTGTGCTTTCATTATTATTATTATTATTATTGTTATTGTTGTTTACTTGTTTGTTTCAGCTTTCTGTGCTTGTTTTCTATTATTATTTTTCTCTCTTCTTTATCACCTTTTTGTTGTGATAATAATTTTTCGTTTTCTATTTGACTTATTTTCGTGTTTTTTTGATGCCCATCTTGCATATGGATTTTTTTTTATGGTCTATTGTTTTACCAGCGTAGAAAAATGGTTTGGAAAGGATTTCTCTTCCCTTTTTTTTTCTATTATTCATCCTTTATTATACTTTATTAAACCAATTAATAAAAATGAGAGTGATATGTTGGAAGTTTTTCCATTCGTTTTTTTTTTTGTGTTTGATGACGAAGAGTGAATTAAAGAAAAAGTTTTTGTAGCATTTTATTCTGTTTCTCAACTTTATCAACTTCTTCTACTGTTTTGTTATACAAAAAAAAAACAAAAAAAAGATAGCAGGACATGACTGTCTGTCTATCAGTATGCTTTAGTTTATCTATCAACAAATTATTAACAATTCTTTAGTTTGTAGAACTGTTTCTCACGTACTATTTACCCATTCTAACCGGCGTACACTATGAAATTGTCTATTTTGCTTATTTATTTGTCGTATTTGATATATTTACTGGTTTATAGAAGAAAATTTATACGAAAAAAAAAATGAATACACGTCAACAATAAATAACTGAAAAAAAAAAATTCTTAAACAATCCACAGCACGGATTCTAGATAATCCGAATTTTATAATCCGTGTAAATCGAAAAATTATTTTTTTTTCCTATAATAATAATTTTGAGAAAACAAAACTTAATTCCAGACTGTCTGGAAAAAACAATTATTTAGCGAGTAATCTTCAAAAATTGCTGATTTTTTACTAATTTCCATACTAATCAGCGAAATTAAATTAAAATGTCCTCTAGACCCCATAATATTATTTGCTCATTAAAAAAATAATCTATTCCTGAGTTCAGAAACATTAAAGTATCGAATCTACAGTAAGATTTGATCGAATTCGAGCAAATATAGTGAGACTACTACACTTAAAATTAATATTTATGGCATCTGGAAATAGCAAAAATTTTTGTTATTTCCTAATGTCACCAAAAACCGTAGCTTCAGCACTGATATAATCTAAATAGAAAAAAACAAAAAGCTTCAAAACACCTAATACTCGAATTACATCACGTATACCGGGTTCTCTGTGACAGTTTTATCGTTTATTATTGTTTGTTTGTTTGTTTTTCTATTTCACTGTCGATAAATCAACAGAACACTATCCTTTTCCACAACGAAACGTATCGAAACATGAAAATTTACTGTTTTTCATCGAACGCAACGTTTTTTGTGTCGGTGACATGGACATGTTGTGCCTTTTATCTATATCAAAATCATCACATACCAGAATGAAAGTTTTTGTAATATAAATCCACAATTCGCGACATAAATCCATAATAAATTTAATAAATGAAAGGGAAAAATTATAAAATTTGTCTCTCTTCCGCTTTTTTATTTTCCTTTTTTTTTTTTTTTTAGACCCCTATTTGTGTTTATAAGGATACACCAATAATCTTTAATTTGTTATTTTATATTCTGTCGTTTTGTCAACTTTTCTCCGTGTTTTTTTTTTTTTTGTATCGGTATAAAGATGATACGTCCGATGTTATTGTCATAAATATATATATATATTCACAGGTTATTTTCGCTACAGTTTATAGCTTTTTGCTCATATAAAAATGTCTTAATAAATAACAGGAAAAATTCTACTTTCAAGGTTTATCAAAAAAAAAAAAAAACAGACGTTAGAAGTGTAGAAGCTTTCACATAAAACACAAGTGATGTGTTTTTGAATATCCCTGTCCTGAAAAGCATCTAATAAAATATAAATAAATAAGAAGAACAACATCAACAGCAGCAGTTGTAGCAACAGCAACCATGGGGTAAAGGATAATAACAATAAATTTTAAAGCTTTTTCACTTTGTTACAAAAGCAAAAAAAAAATTTGTTTTTTCAACATATTTTCCTTTTTATCGAAATTTAAGTGACTTTGTTATGAATTTTTTTTTTTTGTTTGTTCTTTATTAATGTTTATTTAATATTTAATATTTTTATTTTATTTTTCTCTCTATTTATTTACCAAATTTATGTGTTAATATTGTTTGTTATTATTAAAAAAAAAAAAAAAAAAAAACTTTAGATTCACGTTAAAAAGTTAGTTGGAAGTCTAAAAAAAAAAGAAAAAATAATACAAAGTAGGGAATTAGACAAGTAATGAACTTTTTTTTTAAGGATAACTAATAAACAGAAACGACTAGTATTCAACAGCAGGAAAAATCATCTAATGAAAGCTTTATGGTTATTATAATTATTTATTTTTACCTCCTTTTAAATCCCTATATTTGTGGTTGTTTTTTTTTTTTTTTTTTTTTTTAGCTAAGAAAATTAAAGGAAAAATAACGAAAGCGATGCGATGCGAAACAATAACCAACAGTTATTTCCGTAATTAATTTATATATATATATATAATAGAAGCTTTTGCCTTAAACAAGGATTAAAATGATGAAAATCATCATCATCATGCTATGTTTCCCCCTAAATATGTTGTTGTTATTTGTATCTCCTGTTGGTCATGTACAATCAACAAAGCTTTTTTTCTCCTATCATTACTGAGTTTTTTTTTTTAAATTAAATTTCGCCTTTTTATATTTCGGTTGTCCTTTCAATGTAATTAACGGAGATAAAATTAAATAAATAAAAAGATGGGAAATAAAAAAAAACATCCTTTTGCTTTTTAACATTCGAGAATTTAATTTTTTTTTTGTATTTTCCCGTCCTCCTGTTTATATCACTCTCTCTCTTTCTGTGTGTGTGTGTGTGTGTTGTTTTGTGTTTTGTGCTTTCATTAACTTTAATTCAAAAATTAAAAAAACTTTTTTTTCCCTTAATTCTTTGTACAATGGAAGCAACAACGTTATTCATTATTATTATTAATAATTTTTATTTAAATTATTTTTCTCATCCATTTTTTGACCTTTTTTTTTAATGATTTTTCCCTTGTGTTATATAAATTTTCTTCTATTCTTTGTTTCTTTGGTTATTTATTAACACTTTTTTTTTTATTTTTTTTTCTGTTTGGTTTATTAAAACTCATAAATTCGGAAACGAATAGAATGGAAATATTAAATAAATATCTAGTCAATGTTTTTGGGTTGGAATAAATTCAGTGGCGGCTGCAACTCTATTGATATTGATAGAATGAAGGCCAGGTGAGATTAGCAAAAATGTCGCTCTTCATAAATTAACTAGAGATGCGATAAAGTTTCTTTTGAATATACTACGTTAGGACAGTTATTCTGTGACGGAAAATTGATTCAATTTGGTGGACAAACACCACTAATTTTAATTAAATATTAATCCTAAAGATTTCTAAGCCATCACTGATTCTACTTTACCACGAATAACATTATTTAATGAAGAATATTATTTGGGTAAGGAATCTTAAAGTAATCGTCGCTCTATATTAAAGCTAAACTATTGTTTAAGTGAATTGTAGTTCAATTAGTTTTGAATAATAATGAGCTTTATTCTCTGTAGTATAGAAACTTTAATTTAACCTTGAATAATGTGGAATATTGGAAAATTATCATCGTTTCAGGCTAATAGAGTTTTGACTGTGTAGTAGAATAATAAAAATAATTATTTTGTGTAATAAAGGATACGCCCTGGTTATTTGTTTTTGTTAAATTTTTTTCACAAAATTTCTCTTTTTTTTTTTCCTTTTACTATAGAACAGACTGTGTGGCCCGTATATAATAAAGTTTACTTTGGTTAAATATGATTATGTGACATACATATTGGCAAGTATATTAAAATAACACAAAATAATAACACCGAAAGTACATAAATTCATCATCATCGTGTTGTCGTGTAATAAACGTTAATACAGAAGCCAAACGATATCATATTAAATTGAGTTATTTAAATATAAAAAATTGCTTCTCTGTTACTTTAAATAATTTATTTTCTATTCTTTTTTTTTTTTTTATCTCAGCATAATTCTCTTCTAGAGAAGATAAAAAAAAAAACTATTTCATGTTGCAGAGGTGGCAACAGGACAAACATTGAGCAACCAAAAAAGAAAAAAAAAAAAACGAAGAAAAATTCTAATCAGCAGAATTTTAATTATAAACTAAAACTGTTTGTAAAATAATTAAAATTAAAGCTTAGCCAGCTTATCACTTGTGTTATTAACAAACAGTGGTAGTAAAATTTTTTTTAATTTTATTTGTGTTTAAAACAAAACCGCCCAACCAATGTTGTAATAATGAAAAACTACTTAAATCACCACCTTAAAAGATTAAAGGGAAGAAAATAATAATTATTATAAACGTAGTAAAACCACAATTAATTATGTTGATTAAATAGAAAAAAGAAAAAGTTTATAGTCGTTAACATAGGAAACGCGGTAGGTGAATCAATTGATTTCCATTCACACTGCACCACAACCACCCAAAAAAAAATAAAATGAACGGGTTAAAATCGTTTTAATAATAATAATTATTATTATTATTATAAAACATAAAAGTAAAAGCTTAAATATAGCATTTAATCACTTAATCACGTAGTTTTATTTGTTGAAAAAAGTGTTGGGTTATCAATTTTCACAAGAATAAAAAGCGATAAAAAAAAAACACGAGAGAATGTAAAATGTTTGAAGAAGCTTTGCGTTTTTCTATATTTAATGTTCTAACGATGTTATAAAAGCTAATATTAGCAATTATTTTTTATTTCTTTAAGCACAGAAGTTGCACGAATGAAAAGCTTTTGCTTGTGTGCTGCTTGAATTTTCTAATTTTTTGTTTTTCGTTTTTTTTTTTATTCTAAGTACATAAATTAAGAAAAAGCACATCCTCACAGTCAAAGCTCAATTGAATTTTTTTTGCTCTCACAATCTTAATGTAATTCAATTGAATCAAAGAATGAATGAATAAAATCTAACACAAAAACGGGTGGCATAAGAAATAAAATCAATCATCTATGTAAAAGATAATAAAAAAAAATGTATGAATATTATACAGGGAGAGAATAAATAAAACTGAAATGAAATGAAAACAGGAAAAAAAAATTAAATAAACGGCAATAAAACAGAAGAAAGCATAAAAAGCTTAACCAAAAAAAAAAAAAAGACACGAAATTGCCTTTAAAATGGAAATTTTCTTTTTTTTTTTCTTTTTTCATTTATTATTGATTTTATTTGTTTGTTTCTTTTATTGTACCACCCCCTAACATTGTAAAAAAATCCACCCACCCCGCTAAGCATGTTAATAAAGCGAAAAACAACGCACAGTGTATGTCTGTGTATTGGCTGGATACAGATTATTCGCGTAATAAACGTCACACAACTAATTCCATCCGCTAAATAAATATTTTATTAATCATTTTCACACAAAAAACAGGATTTTTTTTTATTATCAAATAAATATTTATTCGATTAGCAAACCACAAAAAAAAAAAACCTAAACGAAGCGTAGAAAATTACTTTGGAAGTTTAAATGTAAAAAATTCTAAAACGTAATCTTGTGAGAAGATTGGATTTTTAATATAGAAAATCAAACGAATAAACGAAAATATTATTATGTGTAATAATATGGTAAACGGTTTTGTTGAGGATTTTGTGTACCGACAACCAGCCAGCCAGCAAGTAAAAAAAAAGGATCTAAAATAGTTTTTGATAACCGATTTGTAATTTTCTCTCTCGTTATGGAATAAAAAAAAAAAAAGTAGAAAAAAATTATTTATTAAAAAAATGGATTGAAGTAACTTACACTTACCCTAGTCCTTCCTAGGAGTAAAGCATCCATTTCACCTTCGGGCAAGGCATTTGGTGCCGCACGACTTATCACAGATATTGGTGCTGCAGAACCACCATCAAGGTCAGTCATTTTTAATTTTTTTTCTTTTTTTCTTCTCTTTTCTACTTTGTACTTCTATTCGGCTGTTTTAAGGACTTTATATCCTTATCACTTAAGTAAATAATAATTTTTTTTTTTCGTTTTTCTGGTTTTTTTTTTTATTTCTTTTTTCTTCGCCTTCTACGTTTTTTAAACATTATATAACAATTTCCGGTGTCCTTAATTAAAAGTCCTTTTTTGGTATTTTATTTTATTTTTCCAGTTTTTTTTTGCTTCTACTTTTAACAAGAACGGCAGGCGATTTGTCTTAATTATTTCATTCTTTTATTATTTTTTTTTATTTTTTATTCTCTTTTTGTATCCTTAGAAAACCATTCGCTTAGCCCGTTTCTCGATTTATTTTTGTGCTTCTTACTTTAATAATAACAATTTTTGGTCCATTAATTTCAATTTGATTATTATTCTTCTTCTTCTTTTTATAAAAAATGGATAAAATGAATCTTTGAAAAGAACGCGACGTATAAAATCAGGATAATCAGAAAAATATAAAATGGCTTTGATAACGCTCTCTCCTCCCTTTTAGTAATTTAATTTCATTTGTTTTCCTTTGATAATAAAAAAAATATCCCTTTAGTCTTCTATATTATTTTTTCTCCTTTTGTTCGTATTAATTTTCGTATGGAAAATGGTCACACTGTTTGTTAACTTTAATCCAACTTTGCATGGCACAAGAATTTTTTAATTTTTTTTTTTTTGTATTATTTTGGAACAAGAAGATTGACATTCATCTGCTTCGTTAAAATTTTTATTTTAAAATTCGTTTAATATAAAAAAAAAAATATATATATATACTATATTGAGGGATATGTTTTCCTTATAAATTTCCTAAGCACTTTTATCACTAATATTGTGTCAAACACAAAAACTTTGTTCCTCTCACCGTTTGATATGTCTCTCTTGATTAAAACTAAATTTAAAGTAATTTTAATTTAATTTTTTTTTTTTCCTATTTTCTATTAATGGTCCAGATGTAATTATTTTAGAAAATAATAAAAATCCTTAATATCGCTTAAAGAATAAAGAATAAAAAAAATAAATAAAAAAAAAAAAAAACTAAAAAAACTGCTCAAACGAAGAATGAAAAATTCCAATAACCGTTTGTCATGGATAATAAAGGATTCCTTTTATAGAAGCAACAAAACAACAAAGCAACAAAGAAAAAAAATCGGTTTATTCCATTTAGTAACATTAAAAAGCTTTAGAGCCAAGAAAACCAAGAATTTAATTTAAACTAAAAGGACGAAACTAAAAGGACAAAATACTTAACCTCGAAGCTAGTAAAAAAAAAAATACCAAAAAAAAAATAAATAAGTAATGAAACGGCTAAATTAACTAAAAAAAAATCAAAATGTCTAGTAATAAAAGCTTTGGCAAGCTTTAAGGATAAACAGAAAAAAAAAATTTCCTCATTTATTTCCCTTAAAACATAAAATTATTATCATCGTCGTTCTTAATTTTTTATTTTTTTTTTGCTATTTTTACCCTTCCTTCCTATCTTTTTTTTTATCCTTATTAGTGTAGACAAAAATGACTAAAATTGTTCGAACAACAAAAAAAAAAACTCCTCATAGGCATTGTGAAATAAAAAATTTATACAAAAAAAAAAATATTTGAAAATTCCTGTGATGATTAAATTTTTGTTATCATCATTCCAAAATACCTGCCTATCTAACTACCGACCGACCGACCGACCTACCTACCTACCTACGTATTTCTCTGGCACACAATTACCGAAAATATTTCACTTTGTTGCGAGGGAGAAATTCTAATAAAAAAACGCGAATAACAAATTCCTTTAAATTAAAAAAAAAAAAAAAAAAAAAGCAAGAAAAAAACGAAATGAAATTTATTTATGTGGTAATGGGTGAGTTAGTGTTAAATTAACGGAAGTATTAAAGTGATAACATCATTTCGATATCATCAGACGAATGATCGTGACGTTAATTTACTGCAGAAGAAAAAAAAAAGAAAGAAAACTAATTTGGATACAGCAGTTAAATTACGATGTTAGGTTAATTCAGGAAATCCTATTACTACACTCCGGTGATATTGTTGGTGGCAACATAACGTGTTACATGGTTCATGTGGCTTATTGCAGACATCACATCAATAACGAAACCATTAACACTGTACTAGTTAACAGAGTGTTTTTAAGAATAAAAAAAGCCGAAAATAACTTTCAAGCTGAAATAGTTCATCAGAATTACTGAATCACATTCACATCATCATCATCATCATCATCATCGTTGTAGTCAGGAGTAGGAAATATAGACACCACAAAATCGTTGTTCACAGACATGGCAATCTATAATCATACCACATACGATACAAAATAAAGATACAACCGAGGAAAGATGGAATAAAAAAAAAAAGGAAAAATTTCTACCAAAAACAGACGTCACTCTGACTCAATTCGTTATTTTATTGATTTTTATATTTGTCATACGATGTTTACATTTATTTTCAGAATAATAACAGCAACAGCAAAAACAACGACAGTAGCAAAGCATTTTAAAATGCAAAAACCAAGACCCGCTAATAGAAACAAACAAAAAAAAAATAAATAAAGAAAGAAAGAAAGGAAATCTTGAAGCAACAGCAGCAGCTGTTTTTCCTTTAATTTAATAGGGATTAGATTCCGACCTGTGATATTTAGATCTTTTTTATTTATATTAATGGTAATGTTAATGTTGAATTTATGTTATTTAAGCTAAGATTGTAAAAACGTAATAAACGTGGTCGTCTACAATACAAATAGCCACATAAAAAAAGAGCACAGAAATTGTGTAAATCTAAGCTGAGCTAAGCTAATTTCATGAACAGTTTTACAAATTGATTTGATTTAATTTACAATTTTATTTTATATTTCAGGTAGCTGCGTTAGGTAATGATGGTTGATTTCTACTCGTTATTTTGCTACAAAAACCAAAGTACCATACAGAACGAAGAAGAGAAACGTCTTGAATAAAATTAAGCAATGAAAAGTACGGTGAATAAATAAATAAATGATCAAACATTTAGAGAATCCTTGAATTAAGGATTAACAATGATTTTACGTGTTTTGATTGTTAATTAAATTTTTTTTTTTTATTTAAATGTTGAAACAAAGTTAAAGAACAGCAAAAAAAAAAAAAAAAAAACGTTAATAGCTAGCAGTACCGGGTACTAAAATACTTTTTCTTTTTTTTTTTTACGTTGTTAACGTAGAAAAAGGATATAAATGAAACAGGAAACAACAAAACAAAAAAAAAAAAATGAAACAAACTATAGAAAAACAGCAAACTGATTTATGTAAGTCAGCAATAAGTTAAAATAAAATAAAACGAAGCTTTTATGCTACAACAACAAGTTTTAAATGAGAAAAACTATTTTTTTTCAATAAAAAAAAGTTCAAATATGAAGTGTTGATATTATAAATAAACATGGGGGTTGGTAAACAAATAATAATCGCAAATACCAGATATATATTTTTTGCTTTCTTTTCTTCAGTTATGTTTATTATTGGTCTTATTATTCAACATCCTCTTTAATCCTATTTTTATTTTCTTTCTATATTTTATGATATACAAATATTATTTATTCAAAACACCCACAGCAACCCTATAGCAGTACACCCACAATTTACCAAATATCAATGAAAGATGAAAAAAAAAAATGAAGAAAAGCACGATGCCTAGCTAAGTTGCAAACCCACTAAAACGATACGAGCAACGAGCAAGACAAAAATTCATCACCAACATGGAGCATTTATGTACATTAGCGTTCCTAACCGGTTACACCGTTATCTTTAATACTAAATAAATAAATATTATAGACGAGTATAGATAAATCGATAATACTATAAATAAAATAACAAAAACACACACACCCACACCCCGTATAAAATCCCACATTTATTCGGGTTTTTTCTCATCTTCATAGGTTAGGTGATTTTTTTTTTTCTCTTTTATATAATTTGTTTATTTGTTTGATTTACTGGCGGAGCACAAACAAAAAAATTACAAAAATCCAACAGTTAAAACCAACACAACACAAATCAAGGCAACAATATCAGTATACAAATCCCAAGTATCCTAGCCCAACATCAAATTAACTCCCTCACGCTGGTTGTTTATTTATTTTTTTTACTCAGTTTCACAAAAAAAAAGAAGCTTTTCGTCTTTATTATTTAATTTAACAAAAAAAAAAAAAAAGCGAAGATAAATAATAAATTGGAAGTGAATAAATTCTCCTTGCTTCTGTTTCCTTTTTTTTTTTTTTTATTTTATTTGCTACTTTGAATGTCTTTGAACATTTTCCTTTACCCATCGCCAATCCATAATTTTCCTTCTCTACGTTTCTTCTGTTTTAACTGAGGCGAAATTATGACATTTCTCTTGAACTTTTCGATTCTTGTTTACAAATGTTTTTCAGAGTAGAAACTTTTTAAAATAAATAAAAGAAAAAATTCTTTTCCATTATTATTTTCATTGGACTGTTTTAAGATGTAACTGTGGGAACAAAAACCCCCAGTATAAAAGGGAAAAAAGTTTTTATATTTGTATTGACATTTTTTTTTTTTTTTTTCATATTTATTTCGATTGTGGCTTTAATCAATTTTTGTTTACTTCAACAATGTCAATGCACTTTGTGTTTATCGTTTTTTTTTTGTTAATTAATTATTTAATTTCTGTTCAGTTACCAGTCACAGATTTAATTGAAATGCAATGTTTTAATTATTAACAATGTTTCAATGTTGTATTACAAATTTAATAATATTGTGGGTTGTTGTTATTGTTGGTTGTGGGGTTGGTTGTGGTGGTGAATATAATCCAATTGTATTTTTGATAACAAGTGGAAGAAATAAATTGCTTGAGTGACGACGATAATGATAACCGACCAAGTGCACTAATTTTAATTCTTATTAGGTGAATAAATAATTTATTTTTTTTTGTTTTATTTTAATCCAAACAAGAAATTTAACTCTTTAAAGTTTAATATTTAAATTAGCAAAAACAACCACCACCACCATCACCACCACCATCACCGTTAACCACCCATACGGTTTGTTTATTCATATAGAAAATAAATAATTAATAAGGGAAAAATTTTCACAATTAATAAACGTTTTATTATAAAAACAAGTAAATAAACATAATTAATCCTTTAAATCCGATTATATTATATATTAATATTATAAATTAAAAAAAAAAAAAATTAACTAAAGCACAGTTAAGTAATACGCAAAAAAAAAAGTAACACCAAAAGTTTGACTTTTCAAGTCAACAAATTTCGTTATAAAATATCGAAAAAAAAAAAAAATGTTTTATGTTTAATGAACGAAGACAGATTAATCTCTGGAATTTCTCATTAAAAGTTTAATTAATAAATAAGGAATTTTTTTTAAACTTTGACTTGTGCTTTTTGATATTTTTTTTTTATAGTTGTTGTTGTTTTTGTTGCATTCACAATAGAATTTCCACCCTCGAATTAGCTAATTGCACTTAACTAAAAAAAATAATAATAAAAACCGATAGGTAGATATGGAAAAAACCTGAGTGAATAAAATTGTGAAATTTAATTGAATTAATTAATTAATTAATTAAACGAATAGAATTGTTGTGTCAATGACATGTAAAATAAAATTAATTAAATTCTATAATGTTGATGGTGTACGAGTAACCAGTAACCAATAGCAAGTACTTTGTGAATGAATTTTAATCAATTATCCCCTGCTGATAATAACACAATGCTTCAACTTTTGACAATTAGAATAGAGACTAACTAATAGAAAAATTCCATACAGATGAATTCACGAATCAAACGTATTCCATGTCTGTTTCGTAATTTTATCCTTGATTGCATTTCCAAATGGGATTATAAATGAGAAAATAGATTTAATAATCGAAAATAATTACAAATACACGCAAAGAAGAAATAATAATAATAATAATTTTTATTTGTTTGATTGCCATCATCAATTAAATGTGTCGAGATAAGTGTTAAACATGTTTAATGGAGCAGAAGCAAAAAATAAATCGAAATTTTATTTTTAGTCACTATGCGATGGGTAAAAAAAAAAAACTTTATGAGTTTCGTTCATATTTTTTGTTGTCTGAATTAATAGAAATAAATAAATTGTCTCTGTGTGGATTGTGTAGCATCTCGAGTGTTGTTTTAAAATGAAAAATCCCGCCGACACACACTCGTTGTTGTGTTCTTGAAAATTCGTATAATATTCGTTGAAGGATTAAAATCATTTGCCGGTGTTTAACAGTGAGAATATTGTTTTCGGTAATAAAAAAAAACTTTTAAACGCATGTAAACACAAAACATTTCTTAATTAATTAAAATAATAATAATAAATAAAAAATTAAAATTTATTTGAATCAATAATGCTTAAAAGCAGCAATAAAAGAATGAAATAATTTTCTCATTTTTTTTTTTAATTAACATTTTTATAGCGATGAATAACACAAATGAATATTGTCTATAAGGAGGTTGTTTGTTCAGGATTGGTGGGTAGCAAATAAACTAGTTGAATTATAATTTAAAATTGACTGAAATTCTCTTTCTTTTTTTTTTTTTAAGCACTATGCAACACTCTGCCAGAGAGCATCTACCATCCTACGTTAGTTCCACAACAAACAGTTTCGCTTAAATATGGAGAACAAAAAAAACGAATAAACCATGCAACATGGGGTGGTGGTGTTAGCCAAATGGTAAAGAGTATGCGACAATGGAAATAACAATAAAAACCGCACAGACACAATAAACCCAATAATAAAAGCAATAAAGATAATTAACAAAATAAATATAAAAAAAATAATAAAAATACATAAAACACGTGATGTTTAAAAATGATTAAAAAAAAAAAGAAGAAGTAAACTTTGGTAAAGCACAAACCAATATGAATTTTCGATTTTTTAAATTATTTTTTCACTGGGTGGATTAAAAAAAAAACTTTTATTTATTTATGACACTAGAACAGCACTTAAAACTTTTCTATAATAAAACGAAAAAAGCTTTGATTAATCCTTTGAAAATCGTGTATTAAATGTATTGCACAAAAGCTTCGTCACTTTTCTATTCTAAACACACAAATTATTTGTATTATTATTCCGTGGTGGGTGACTTACTTATTTTTTTTTTGTAACCTGAACTTAACTTTAACAGAACTTTAAGAAAATGTAAAAAAATAACAAAAAATTTATTTGCGCGCACAGAGTAATTAAAAAGGTTAAAACAAGTGATGATGATGATGATGATGATGAACACAGAACGAGATAAATTTTTGCTTGGGCGAGTTGTGTAGACATAAGGAAAACAACGGCAACGACAACAGTGATGATGATGATGATGATGATGGAATAAAATGTGAAAATATTAATTTATGTTTTCCTTATCAAAATTTTAATTTAATTTTTTTTTTTTGTTTTATTTAATTTAATTTTTTGTTTTTAGATGAAAATTATAGAAAAAGCGGCAGCAGCAAATGAAGAGAACATGTTAACACTTTGGCGCCTTATATGCGACTAAACATATACAAAAACAAAAATATGTTTGCAACTTTTTTTGGTGAAAACAACAGTGAAATACTTGATGAGCTTTATGTCTCTGTTAAAGCTTTTCCATGTTGATTAACATAAATTCTCTTATCGTCTGTGAAATACGTTTATATGTTTTTTCCCTCGTTTCTCATTGTGTTCTGTTTAATACAGAATACTCAACGAAAAGTGGTGAAAAACATGACAGGAAAAACCATAAGACACCATGAAATGCATACTAAACCCATTATACATAGAAGAAAACAATTTTCAAGAGAATCAAAGAGAGATTAAATAGAAAATTGACAAAGGAAAAATCATGAAAATAGTTAATGAGAGCAAAACACTGTGTGACTTTTGGGTTTGTGTCTATGCTACTTGAAAAAGAAGCTTTTTTTATTTCTGTTGTCAATAAACTCGGAAAATCAGGCCTTTTTAACACACTTCATAATAAATATTTTCACTTTTCATGGTAAAGGCAAGCATGTCTTGTGAGAAACAATTTTTTTTTTGTTTCCCATTTCGTTTGATTCCATGTGAAAGAGCGAAAATTGCTTTTCAAACGAGCAGAATATTTTTTTTCCGTTTCGTATTTTAAATAAAAATGTCATGACAAAACAGAAAAAATATTTAAAGGAAATAAGGGAATGGAAAGGAAAGGAAAAATAAATTTAAAATTTTAATAAAGAAGGGAAAACTTAGAAAGGTTTTTTGAATTTTTGTGAAATTCTTTAGCGACGTGCCGATCAAACGTTTTTGATAGGAATTTGGATTGTTTTTTTATATTGATTTCAATTTTCTAATCTCGACAATAAAAATACTAAGGACTCACAGGACTCTTAGTATCTACTTCTTTTTTTTTTTTATTTCTTTTAAATGTCGCCAAAAATGATTTTCGCTAAATTTTTCATAATTTCTAGTGCCCGAAGGAAAAATTATTTCACGAGTTACAGCTAATCCTAGTTTCTGATTTGACAAAAAAAATTTCGTTGAGCAAAAAAAATTGAATTCCACATCACTACGTTAGTCCTAATCAATCAACCTACTTTGCCTAATGCAATAGTTAAAAATAGCAAAAAAAAAAAAAAATCTGTCACTTCTGTTTCATTACATTGTTTTGCATAATAAATGATTTTATTTTCAGCTGAGCCTTATGGACTTTTAGAGATTTGCAATTCCTAAATAGAAATGCATAATTTATCGTTAAAATAAAGCCAAAAATAAATTTATTCAATGAGACACAAAGTTTAAAAAATTAACGACAGTAGAAAATTTACGAAATAATAATAAGGATAACGAAAATTCGCATGAATAATAAATTTTTGTTTTGTTTTAAACTTTAATATTATTCCTAAGTAGAGAGAAAAACATTTCTTTGTAAGACATAATAATAAGGCAACGAAAAAGACATCAATCAATATTAATTTAGGAAGTTAAAGTAAGAAAAAAAAAGGCTCAGAACAAAGAAGTAAAGAAAGAAAAAAAGCGAATAGAAAAAAAAAAAAAAACATCACGAAACGTACAAGGAAAAAGGAAAAGGAAATAGGTAGGAAGATTTTTAAAAGAAAAATTATTTAAATTTAATGAGAGAAAATGAGTGGAAATGGTTGGAAATGGTTGGAAATGCAAAGGGAACGGACAAATGTATGTTAAGGGTATTGTGTTGGTGGTGGCGTGGCTTGAATTAATTTTAAACAAATCTCAGTAAATTAAAACATTAATTAATAATAACATATTTTGTGGTGTAAAACGTTAATTGTCTTTGCAGCTGCTTACATTATGTTAAACCTTTAAGAAGCTTTTTCACTTTGTTAAATTATTTTTTTTTAGGAGCTTTAAGCAAGAGATTTCAATAACTTTCAAAACAACAACAGCAAAAAACAACACACACACACACATCTTATGTAATAAATATTTTCAGATGAATATCGCACTTGTTACATGATCAGCTTTATTGTGTGTGCAGCATGATTCATGACTAGAGTCAAAAGAATCAAACAAAGCATATTTTCTGTTAAAAAACTCAACAGCAAAAACGGTACGGAAATATAATGGAATTTTAATGTTCACCGGGTATTTATATAAAAAAAAGAAAAATTTATCTTTTAAGTGTTCAAAAGCAGGAATAAAAAAAAAAAAAAAACGATAAAAAATATTTTGACTATAAATGTGTCAACCCTGTAAAAATACTTTTCTTCATTTTAACATTTTTAAGCAGAAAACTACTGTGCCGTACACGATTGCATCACATTACACCTGTAATTTGATTAGATTATCAACATCAACGCAATTAAATGTAAATAATAGAAGTGGAAACTTTTCGCCAAAATCGGTTTACCATATAAAATGGTAAATGGGATTCGTTTGATCTGCTCTATTATAATGGTGGTGTTGACGTGCCTAAAAGCATATTTCGGTTTATTTTTAACCCACATAACCCGATTGTGAATTTTCATATCGAAACATCAATAAAAAAAAAAGTCTCCAATAAAAGTGTAAAGCAAAAAAAATAAAAAATAAAAAATCTCCAACCTGTACGTCAATAAAAAGTTTTTTTTTTTACAAAAAAAAAGGAAAACTTTCAATTAAAGTTTCGTAAGCTTTTGGGAAGAGTTAATAAAAGTTGTACAAATTTAAGCAAAGTGCTACAAAGCTGAATACGAATAAAAAAAAAGAAAGAAAAACCAACAATTAGTTTACCCAAAGTTTTTTGTTTTAATTTTAAAGCTTAAAAGTTCGTAGTTCGTGCAATAAAAGTAGCTTTTTTTAATCACTTTATCGTATTCGTTGTATTTTCCGGTGTCACATGGGATTAATTGTAGCGAAATTAAACCGAAAAACTTTTTTTTTTAAATAACCCAATATAAAAGTAACAAAAATCTATGCTCTTGCTACCAACCAAAGGAGATAAAAATCGTTTTGTGGACAAAGGACGAAATATTTTTTTTCTTTATACTTCTGCATCCGATACCTTTTTTTTTTTTTGTTAATGTTCCATAAGATTAAAATGTAGGAAACAAGATTATAAATTTCTATCCATTGTAATTACTTAATCCTGCTTTTAAAAAAAAAATCCCCTTTTACCGAAAGGGTAACGCACAACAAGTTTAAACACTGAATCCACTCACCTCTATCGTAATGTGTCCACGATGTTTTAGATCAGGTGATGATCGTAAATTTTTTGAATCAATTTGTACATTTGTCTGCATTTTTCCAAAATTTTTTTTACTTCAAATGTTCTGCTCAATTCTCATCCGCAACAAACGATCTGTGTAACTAAATAATAAATCTGCAACGAGATGTAAATGTAAAAAAAAAAAAAAGATTTATTAAATCGGATATAAAACAAATATGATTTATATTCTGGCTGGTGGTGGTGGTATAACGTTTAAATTAAAGTTAAGTTAAGTTAAGTTAACTCATGGGCGTATTTTCCCTTTTTTGTTCATTGCAAAAGAAAATTTATTCGTTCTATTGTTAAGCAGAATTTTATTGTTTGAAAAAAGAAAAAAAATTATTATTATTTATAAGAACTATGCGATGACAATAAATTAGATTATTCTGTTGATGAATACAACATAAGAGGAGGAATAGAAGATATTTATTCTCCTTTTAAAACTGGGACAAGATATTAAAAACAGAAGAGAAATTTTATTTGTTTATAAAACAAACCCGAAACGAGTCGTTAAAACTAACTTTTGTTAAGTAATTACTTGTAAAATATGAGACTTTAAAGTTGGGTAAACTTTTAAAGAACTTTAAGAAAAGGACACAGCAACACACCGGCGTTGTCTGAACAACAATCGCAACCACAACAAGTAGTTTTCTCTCATAACCGCTGATAACAAAACAATTTTTAAAAGTTTGAATCTCCCAATGGAATGTTAAAACTCGTAAATTTTTTTTTTTTTTAATTAAATTTTTATGAAACGGATAATTAAGGATTTGCTACTACTAGGAGTTTCTAGTTTTGCATAATTTATTTATTTTTTTCTGCTGCCCCCTAATAATGTTTACTGATTTAAATGTTAATGCAGCATAAAAACAGTTTCTAGCCAAATTAACATTTTAATTAGAAATGTTAAGGATTCTCGGAATAAATTGTGTGTTGGTAAAATTAATTTCTGTGGTGATCTGCACAGTAGAAATCCATAGGCGGTTAGTTTATTGGTTTGGTTTCCTTATTCTCTTGGTTAAAGTGTTTTAAAATTTGGAAAATTTGACCGTTTTATGGTTTGAATTTAAACAAGAAAATTAGTAACGTTTTACGTATAGTGTAAAAATGAAAAGCCATAAAATTTTCTGATTGAACCACCATCAACACCATCACAAAAATCCATCCCATCCGTAGCAAACAAGCAGCATGATGCTAAGCTAGAGCAAATACATTTTTTTTATGATTAAAAAAAAACCCAGCAGGAGCAACGACACCAATTCCATATATTTTGGAAAATATTTTTTTTTTGCATTTATTAAACAATTTTTAATAGTCTTGATGGTTCCCAATTGTCATTTATTTTTTTTAAATAAATTTAATTCACTGTAGTCTCACTGATCCAACGTCTTAAGAATTTTACTTATTTTTCTCTTCTTTTTAATTCATTTCTCATCTCTAGAAAAACTCTTGTCTTGTTAGCTGTTCAATTTTCTGTACAGTGGTAAATGGAAAATAGTTGAGCAACAACAAAAAAAAAAAGAACGAATCAACAGCAAACCCAACTGGTTCATGTATTAAATCGAAATAAATAAATAAAAAAAAACAAAAAAGGGAGTCAAAGACGATAGAATAAATCGTTTAGCCAGCAAGAATACCTAACGAAGATTCTCTGTTCTTTTTTCCATAACAAATATCCAAAACCGTTCATTGTGTCATTTTAACTTGTTTCTGGTGTCATTATTCTACTTTGCTTGTCTTTATTTATCAGCATGAATTTTTTATTAATATTGTTTTGCTCTCCGAAGCTATCAAGCACAGCAACAACACAAGACAGGACAGTCTTTATTCGTTACATCCATTCAAGAATTTTCTTTTATTTTATTCCTGAAAATCTGCTAAGATTATTTTTTCTTCCTTTCATTCATTCTTTCTCTTTCTCTCTCTCTATTATCCTTTGTTTTATAGTTGGATAATTAAGTATTTTCCCTTCTCTCATTTATTTATTACTGATTTCCTTTATCGTACTTGTAAATTACAACAAGCACAGTAAATTAATTTTCTTATTTAACAACCAGTACCTTGGGTTGTTTAATATTACTCTGACACAACGCAAAAAAGACGCAAGAAAAAAAAAAAAAGAGTTTTTTTCAGGGCGTTAAGTATGGGCAATAAGTTTTCTGTTTTCGTTTTATTTTTTATTTTTTTATTTTATTGTAGATCGTAGCCTTCGCTCCCAATGGTATAATTTATTTCCAAGCCAAGTCATACTATATTTCTAAAGTGTCTTCAACTTGCAACCTCACCGCTACCTTTTAATATTAAAATGGAAAAATAAAACGTAGAGCAGAAATAATACTTTTGACAAAATGAATTAAATTAAATTAAAAAATAAAAAATGTTTTAATTTAATTGAATTAAGGGGTGAACAAGTTTAAATTCTGGGTTTTTAAATGCTTCTTTCTTTTTTTTTTTTGCGAGTACAATGAAAGTTTTACTACACAGTAGTGGTGGTTATGCTGTGTTATTATTAATTATTTTCTTTACTTAAACCAAGTACCTTCTGTAACAAGTGTTAAACCGACTACACTACGAGTATAATTAATTTTTTACGTAATTAAACCAATAACACCGGTTATACTGAATCAAATCCACTTGAAATAATTAATTAATTAATAAGAAACCATTTGAGTACGATTATCCTACCTGAAATCCGTATTTGAATCACTCAGATGTCACCAGGAAAAACCCCAAATATACTTTGTTTACGTTTTTTTTTTTTTTTTTGCTTGTTTATTTTTAATTATAAAAGCTGCATTTCAACATAACTTTAATAACTTTATTTAATACTAAATAAACATTGAATAAAGTTTTTATATTAAATTTAATTTTAATTGAAAAGCACTAACTAACTAAAATAAATAAATAAATAAACAAACACAGAACCTAACTAACTAACTAAAAAAAAATTATTTTTTATTAGAAAATTAATTTTTTTTTTCCCTTTATTTGTTTACATTTATTCTAGTGACTAGACTAGGCCACTGTTACACTGGAATACTTTAAACAATAAACCACAGTATAGGTAGAAATATTTTTCTAATAAATTTTCCATTATTTTTTATTTAATTATCCAGTAAAGCGGTTAACAAACACAACGGTTATTAATTATATATATATTTTTTTTTTTTTGCCTATCTTTCAACACACAAAAATGGAAAAAACATCGCTGTGTAACATCACCAACGAATGCTCAGACGATACTACTGTATACCAAACGTATGGTACGTACATTTTGGTACAGTTTGTATTTGATTATAGTGTAAAAGCAAAAAAAAAAAAATTTTTTTTTTATTATTATGTTTATCTGGTTGTTTGCTAGACAGGCATCTGCTGAATGCTGCGTAGATCAGTTGAACAGTGTACCACAGAAAGCTTGGATGGTGTGACAAACAGCAAAGGAAAGCAAAGTAAAAGTAGAAAAAACATCGGAGAAAATAGCGTAAAGTCACTCGTAGACACTGACAATAGAAATTACAATATTCCAATGGTAAAGCTTTTAGAAAAGTTTTCGTACATTTGTTAATCGGTTATGTCATCGTTACGTATGGTGTTACGTTACACAAAAAATATGTAGACTCAGCATCCTTACACATATTGATGTTAAATAACAAGGTAATTCAATCAAATCACCAGAATAAGAGTAAGCAGAGTAACAACAAAATCCCTAAGCGAAAAGCACAACGAACTCCATGAAAATAATGAAAAACAAAAAAAAAAACATCGAATTAAAATTCAAAGCTGAAATCTATGGTGTTTATAAAACAAAAAAAAAAAGTTGTTTTCGTGCTTTAAGCCAAATTTACATAAAACAGGGAAAAGCATTGCACGTACCAAAGACTCTAACGTCATTGTTTTACTAATTTTTAATCAGCTGTGAATACGCCGTGAATGTCTTCAAAGGCGTCTTACCGACACTGAAAATCTTCCTTAACTTTTTTTTTTACGATTTCCTGTGTTCGTCGTATTGATTCATTAATTTTGCAAAAGCTTTTCTAATAAACTCCATGCGAAATTTCCTTTTCGATTTGTTCCCATGTTTTGTTGGTCTTAAGTGAGTTTCAAAGAAAATTCAGAGAATAACAGAGAGACAAGAATAACCCTGAAATGAGGTAATTTACTGTTCATACATTTCGATAATAAATAAATTTGGTATTATCAAACTTAAAAAATAAAAATAAAACCATAAACAAGGACGACGTCTTGTCGAAGTGTTTTTCGTGTATATTTTTTGTTGTCGTTTGTTGCTTTTTTCGGTTTTCCTATTTTTTATTTGCCTTCGTTTCTTTTTATTTTTATTTTTTTATTTATGTAATGATGTGAGCTAGTTTTAGCTTCTGCCCTTTCTGAACATCTTTATTTATGTAGAATTTTCTTTCAGCTTTTTTATTTTATTTCTTTTGCAATAGGTTGAATGCTAAGGATTAAACTGTTTAATGATAACAAAGACACGAAGAAAATGATCGCAAGTAATCAGGGAAAACATAAAATTCTATACAGGGGTAGGTGTAGTTATGGGAGAAATACTTGAGAAAAATTCTTTTTCTTATTCTTTGTGAAGTGAGGTGTGTGTATGTGTGTGAGACGTACATTATCTTGTGGTAAAAGAAAAAAACTCACTGTAAACAGGATAAAGACTTGAGAATGCTTTAAAGAAAAAAAAAATTAAGAGGTGCTTACACGGTGTAATCATTACAGTATACACATAGGCTATTATCGTTTTGTACAATTCGGTAGAAAAAAAAATGTTCTGTGGAAATTTTCTCAAAAGTGGTAAAAACGTTACGAATATTAAATAAACTTTAATGGTAAGAGGAATATTTAATATTTTACACATAATTATTAATTTATTTTTTATGTTTTTCTTCCACCAGTTTTTTTTTTTTTTTTTTTTTATCAAATAACATCCTTTGAATTCCCATTAAAAACGATTAAAGCGAAAAAAAAATTTTTTTCTTTTTTTGGTTTTTGCATAAAACGTTAGACGATACAGATACGAAGCAACATTAAAAAATGATAAAATAATGACAAAACATTTGATTTAATTATATTTTATCAGTTAAACATTGAACAGAAATAATATTTTTTGCGTAAAGCTTTTATACTGCGTAACAAAAAAATTATCCCTTGTTGTTATATCAAACCAATGTGATAATACAAATGGAAATGGAAGAAACAAAACATTTATTGTATTTCATGTTATCTTTGTTTTGGGTTTTATTAAACGTAAAATTATGTGTAAATTTCAATTCAATAATCATACCCTTTGAGGTTAGGGTAAAGAATGGGAACGAACAACCGCAGTACTATGTGAAACCGGTCACATATGTTTGGAAAACTAAATGCACTTTTTATCTACTACATTGAACAATTCTGTTTCCCATTTTATTCAGTATTATTGTGCCCTGTCAAGCTTCTTTGTAAACTTTTGTTTTTCTTTTTTTTTTTTTTAATAATGGGAAAAAGGCATTTTCTCTTTAAATAATAATAAAACGGATCACACGGTTTTTGTCACGTACTTTCGTGCTTTAGATTAAATTTTTTTTTCTCTTTTCTGTTGATTGCACGGTTAACGGTAGGACGGGATTACTGTGTACGAAAACGCACAAAGTTATAAAGAATAACGGGGGGTGGTGGGTGTTTTAAAAGAACAAAAGGAATTTTTTTTTTTTTTTACTTCGCTTTTACTGTATTTATCCATAAATTTATTAGAAGATGATGTGCCGTCGTCGTTTTATTTATTAAATCTTAACACGTTTCGTATTTTATTTTTATGTATTTACGTCTCATCTTCTTTATCTTTTGGTTGGTTTGTGTTTTCCAGTCTCTTGTGTTCTGTTTTACGGTATTTATGCTGACTTTAACCGTTTTACCATTGGAAGTTTTTTAGAGGCTAGAATCTAGTACGGAATCTATTGTTAACTCGTTAGTATTGTGAGGAGTAGACAAGTGGTTTTTACTGATTTTTAACCAACAATTGCGTCAGGGTTTTGGCTAATTTAACCTGTCAACATTGTTCACAGTAACACTGCTGATTCAGTTATTGGTTTTTAATTTAATTCGATTTTTATGTTTTATTATATCCTGATTATAAACAGTGATAATAGTTATAAATTTTTATCACATCTTCTGTGCTATTCTTCTCTCAGCGTTTTACATGAGTTTTCGAAATGAGTGGCAAACACACAAATGTAAACAACAAGATTGATAAACTAGAAATGGATAAAATTATGAAATTAAATAACAAAGCAGTAGATCATGAATTCAGTGAGATGTAACAAAAAATAGTTTTCTGTGTGGGTGGATAGATGGATGGATGGTTGGTTGGATGATATACAAAAATTACAGTACGATGTAAACAAGCAAAATCATTTCGTTATATTTAACCAAAAAAAAAAAAAAGGAAATAGAGAAAAATATTTTTTTTTATCTGGGATTAATAAAATTAATTAAACTTTCTGCGTGTGTTGTGCTCGATGTTGTTTGTCTACCATTAAACTATTAGCAAACTCAACAAAACTATAGTGGAAAAAAAAGAACGAAGCGAAATCCAAAGATTAAAGTTAAAGGCAATTAGTATTAAAAAAAAAAAAAAAGTTTAATCCAAAGTCCTTTTCATATAATATTTAAAAAAAAAACAACAAAAAAGGACATTAAACTGCTTCGTAAGTTTTTTGTTTTTTTTTTTTCTGTATTTTTCATAGAGAAAAAGTAGAAATTAAATCAGAAAGAAAGTTTTCTTATAACTTTTGATGGTTAATTTACTTTTTTTCTTCCTTTTTTATTATTTAATCCTTGTTTGTAGCTTTTTTTCTTAACTGTGTGGTTTTGTGATTTAGTTTCTGTTCGTTTTCTTTCATTTTCTTCGTTTTTTTAAACGCCCCTAACTTTTTTATTTTTGTGCTTTGCAATCACAACATTTCTAAGCAGAAAAGTTCTTATTGTGTCCTTTGTTGTTGTTATATTTTTTTTTTTTTTTCATTATCATTGTTTTGTCCTTAGGATCAATGAAATGACAAATTTATTGTGGTGAAAAAAAAATTTCTCTCTAAATTGTGTATTGTTTATTGTCTAATATCCGGCGAAAATAATAATTACAGAAAACGTTCAAGACTTACTGTATCAAAGATTATTATCAGTTTTTTTGATTATCAATTATATTTTATGATTTATTTTACAAAATTAAGTAGAAAATTTTATTATTATTATTTTCGATTATCGTTAATAATTCAATTAATAATTCAGTTAATTGAAAAAAAAAAAAATAAAACAAGTCCTTGCTAAGTGTATATATAAAGCAAATAAAGCTTTTAATTTGATTTATAAACAACAAATAAATAAAAAATAAATAATTAAAAATAAAAATTCAACATATTTCACAAGGTTAATTAATATTAATTTTTATTTATTTTTTAATTCAATTATATTAATATTAATATATAATTAACAATATTAATCACCTTAAATGTATACATAACACTTCCCAACCCACAATAGAATGCAATCTAACCCAATACAACTCAACCCAACTGAACCCATACAACACAGTTTAATGTAAATTTATTATAAAATCGTAAAAATTGGCTTCATCCCACAACACAACCCAACAAAAACATTAAAAAAAAAAAAAAATAACATAAATAAAATATAAAAAAAATTTCTTTCTTTCTTTTTTATTTATTTGAATATTATTACTATTTTTTTCTCATGATTATTATTATTATTATTATTATTATCATCATTATGAATTTTATTTATAATCAATTTTGTTTATTATCATTATCATCATTAAATAAATAAATAAAATAAAAATAAAAAAAAATGTTTTAAATCGTAAATATTCAATAGATGAATGATAAAGATAGACGATGATCTCCTTCCTACAATCATCTATCTATCTATTATATCTAGTTAGATACTAATGACAAAAACACGACGGAAACGCAAAAAAAAAACGGTGATAATAAATAATTATCATGTCAGGCATAAAATAATAACAAATTATTAATAAAAGCAAATAAAAAAAGAAAAGGCGAAGACATTAAAAAAGAAATAAAATTACATGGGAAAAGGCACATAAACAGAAGAGGAGGAGAGGACACAGAAAATATATTAAAAAAAAAAGAAGAAAATGAAAAACAAAATTGAATTTACTTTTTCAAATAAAGAAAGTGTGTGTACTGAGTATGGGTTTGAATCTGAATTTGAGTCTGAGTCTTCGTTTCTGTTACAAATTGGATAATAATAATATGTTAATTAAAAAAAAAAAAATTATTATTTGTAATTATCTGTTTTAATTAACAAATTAATCTAATATAATAGAAAAAGAAAATAAAAAAAGGAGAAAACAAAAAAAAAAAATAAATAAAAAGATTATAATTCAAAACGTGCATATTGAAAGCCAGTCCAGTTCTAGAACAAAAAATTAAACCAAAAACAAAAAAAAAATAAATAAAAAAAATTGGAAATAGAGAGAGTAGAGGATAGAGAAGGCAGAAAAAAAAATTAATTATGATAGAATTTCTGATGAACGTAATTTAAATAAGTCCGTTGATGATATAACACCATAATTCGATGCTTTATTATTATTTGTTAATAATTTTAAATGATTTGTATTGTTGTTGCTGTTACTATTACTATTCCCATGACCATTACCATTGTTATTACTGCCACCCATATTATTCTGGCTATTGTTGTTTTGATTTTTATTTGTACTACAATAGTCACCTTCCGAGAATGTATATTCAAATTTAATTGGATTTGTTTGATGTGATTGATTATGATGTTGATTATGATGATGATGATGGTGATGGTGATGCTGTTGCTGTTGCGGTTGTTGCTGTTGATGATGCTGCTGTTGTTGCTGTTGATTATCCGATTTTGTACATTTTAATTCAATACGAGAACGTATATTGTGTTCTGATTGTGTTGCACCAACCGCTGTTGATGTATAAATTGGTCTACGTCTTATTTCTGGTGCCTGTGGTATTATTGATACAGCCGCCTGTGTAATACCACCACCACCTAATTTATTTATTTTTAATTTATTGTTTTGGCATAAAAATGTTTTTATATCCATTTTGTGACGTCGTATCTTTTCTTCTAATGTTTTCAAACGATTCTCATAGTAATCGGGTTGTGATGATTTTTTAACATAATACTGCTGTTGCTGTTGTTGCTCATCCATATTTACAAAATCTTGATGTTGTTGCTGTTGTAATTGATGTTGTTGTGCTTGTTGTAACAACTCCTGTCTTAACTGTATCTGTTGTTGTTTCTTTAACACATCATTCTCATATTCATTACTAGTGATATTATTACGTAAATTATCATTATTATTCTCATTATTCTTATCTTTAATAATTAATTTTAAATTTGCTTTATTCGTTATGGAGGATGATGATGATGGTACTGCTGGTACTGGTGTTGATACTGTACCTACAGTTGGTGACAATGTTGTAGCTACAGTTGTTTTACCTTGTGATCCAGGTGTATTATTATTTGATGTTGTTGATCCACCTGTCACTGTATTTAATTTATATAAAGAACGTTTTACTTCATTCAACTGATTATCTAAATCAGTTTTACTATTTTGTAATGTTGTGGCATCAATATTATTTGAGAAATTTGGTAAACTATTCTGTTGATTCTGTTGTTGATTTATATCAATTAAATCATTTATTTTATGTTGACTTTTATAATTTGAACAATCAATTGAATGACGACGATCAATTAAATTTATTCCTGTACGATCACCACCACCATTACCACCGCTAACACGTTGATGATTCCTTTTATTCATTAATTTTTGATTTAAACTATTTTGAATATTATTTATATTATTATTATCAGCATAATTCATTATTTTACAATATTTTAACTTTGTTTGCTTATTATTTATATTATTATTATTATTATTCATACTATTTGTATTTATTGTTATTAAATCATTATTATTTATTATATTTCTATTACGATTATTATTATTTGTATCAATTGTTTTTAAATTTTTATTTATTCCATTTATTGTTGTTGTTGTCAAATTTTGTTGATTTTGATTTAGATAATGTTGTTGCTGATTATTATTATTATTGTTTACATTCTGTTGATTGTTCGTTACAGCCTCTAATGCAATACAAGAAACAGTTGGAATATAATTTAGGTTTTTTTTCTCTAAACAATTACGTTGTTGTTGTTGTTGTTGTTGATGATGGTGATTATGTTGTTGCTGTTGTTGTTGTTGCTGTTGTTGTTGCTGATGATGTAATTTATGTTGTTCATTTACTAAATTATTTGTTTGTAATTTAATATCTTGTTCAGCTAATACATTTTGATTTTGTATTTTACTATAAATTGATTTTTTATTATGACTGCTGCTATTATTATTATTATTATTATTATTATTTGATGTTACTGTTATTGTTGATTCTAATTTTTGTTGCATATTATTATCACGTCTATATATAGATAACAACAATAAATAAATTATTCAGCAAATTTAATTTCAATCACATCACATAAAAAGAAAAGCAATAAGGAAAATATTAGAATAAATAAATCAATAAAAACTAAAAAAAAAAAGTGAATAAAATTTACATTTTTTTCGTTAAATATTTTGAATTTCCTGATTTTTGTTGTTGTTGCTGTTTACTATTATTATTCTGATTATCTGATGACGTTGATGTTGAATTTGCTTGTGATACTTTTGTCGTAGACATTAATTCATATAATTTTGAACGATATTCCTGTACAGATAATTGTATATCATCACGAAATGGTGGTATTACATCAGAACTTAATTCTGGTTCTGGAGATGCATGACGAAATCTATAATGAAAACAAGAATTTATTTAAGATTCTATTGATATTTTACATTTTTTTTTTTTACTTTTCAATATATTTATGTAATAAAGCTTGTTTGGCAGTTAAACGTCCATTAGGATTTAACACTAATAACGATTTAACTAATAATTTTGCATCCTCTGGTGAACCAGTTAATAATTCATCTAATTTTGGATTATTTACATTTGATGAGGATTGATTAAGTAATGCCGAACCGAAACTAGCACCAACGGCAATTATATCCTTTTCACAAATATTTGGTAACGCAGAGACGATCCGTTCAACCTGAAATGATACAAAATTTATGGTTGGAATCGTTTGATAAAAATTTCGATTTTTATTATTTGTTACCTGATTTACGGTACAACTTCCGGGAAATAAAGGTTTACCACGTATCATCTCACCTAAAATACAACCTAAACTCCATAAGTCAATACCCTTTGTATAACGTTTACTAGCAACTAAAATTTCTGGTGCACGATACCATCGTGTCGCTACATAATCTGTTAGTATTGGATCAATTGGATCCGTTTGATGTATCCCATCACCACTAATAATTTTTAACGATACAGAACGTGCTAAACCGAAATCAGCTATTTTACATCTTTTATACAAAATTTAATACAAAATTATTTCAATATCCAAAAACAACAACGTTAATATGATTTATTTGTGTAAAAACAAAAAACATGGAACATACCTACAACGGCTATCTATAAGTACATTACTTGGTTTCAAATCACGGTGTATAACATTACCCGAATGTATATATTTGGTTGCATTAAACAGTTGATACATAACATATCTTTTATGTACATCTTTTAATATTGTACCACGTTTAATAACATTATGTAAATCACTTTCCATAAATTCAAATGATAAATATATATCCATATGATTAAAAGCCCTACAAAACAATAATAAAAATTGATTAATTAATAACAAAAATTTTTTTGATTAAATTAATTAATTACTTGTGTACACTATGTAATTGTATAATATTCGGATGATTACGAAATGCACGTAAAAACATAATCTCTCTGAATGTACGTTGGGCATCTGTTACATTACGAAATGCATCGAATATTTTTTTAACAGCAACGGTTTGTTCAGTCTTTTTATCAATTGCTTTCCATACAATACCGTATGCACCTTTACCCAAACGCTAAAAAAATTATTAATTAATTTAACACACACAAAAAATGTCCCACATACTTTTTTTATATCAAATGATTTTAATATTTGATCATCAATTTCCGACATTTTCTTTTTACTATCCTGTGATTTTTGTTTAACCGACATTTTGTACGGATTTGGATTAACTTTTTTTAAATAATTTTCTTTATGAAAAATTTTGGAAATAATGTTTTAATTTTTTCTTTTCTTTTCTTTCTTTTAAATTACTAATATATAAAAAATTGGATGTTGATTAAATATTTTATTTAAAAATAATAAAAATAAATAAAATTTGATACCTATGTTATGTACTCGTTGTGTATGTTACGACCCCAGTGTCGTTGGTGCTGAGTGTCTCGTTTTTACTATACTGGTTTGCTGGTGTAATTTTTTGGATTGTTTGTTGTCTCTGACACAAAAAAAAATAAAAAATTTTACTCCTTCTTCCTCCTTATTTTATTAATAAATAATAATAAAATTGAATTTGAAATACTTTTTTTTTCTGTATTTATTATTTTATTTATTTATTTATTTATTTTCTATTGTAATTGATGATACTAAACATGTATGTTGTTGTTATAACCAAAAATAATTTTCTTTTTTTCTTTTTATTATTGTTAGATCGATTTATGCTACAATTTTCTTCCTTTTTTTTTATTTATTTATTTATTTTTATTTATTAAACATTTGTTTTTCTTTGACTCTTTCTTTAAAGTAAAAAAAAAATTAATTTATGTATAACAAACAAACAAATTCAATCAAAAATATACTAAAGCAAGCAAATGAGCAAATAAATACTTTTTTTTATCGGTTTCTCGTGTAAACAATTTTTCTTTGTTGAGCCCTGTCTTCCTTTCTTCCTTTTATTAATTTTTAAGTTTTTTTTTTGGCTGATTCTTCGTTGGCTGGTTGGTTGAATGTTCTTTCGTTTTTATATATATATATTTATACAAAATAAAATTTAAAATAATTTTTTCTTTTTATTGCGATTTATGTGTGTGATTAGATTAATTTTTTTTTTTCGTTTTCGTTTTTTTAAGTTATTTATTTTGTCAAAGTTTTGTTTTAAATTTATTTTTTTTTTATTATTAATAATCCTTGTTGGTGTTTTCACGTATCATTTATTATTTTAATTAAAATATTATTATTAGTATTATTTTTTATATATCAAAATTTGTTTTTTTCTATTTTTTTTTGTTAAATAAAAATTTTTTCTTTTCTTTATTTGTTGGGAATAAATAAATAAATAAATGATAAATGCGATTGTTTACATGTTTGTCACCTTTAATATGGTTAACATAGCAACCACATACATTTATTTGCATATTATTTTGTTAGTTGTTAGCCACCCCCAAACATTTATTTATTTTTTTAATTTTATTTATACTTTGTTGTTTGTTTTAATTAACATTTTATATTTATTTATTTATTATTCGCAAATTAAAATTATTTAAAACTTTTTAAAACTATTATTCGTTATTTTATTTTTGTTTGAAATAAATTTTTTCCACTTCCTTTTACAAATAAAGAAAAAAATAATTTTTGTAAAATTTCGAAACTTTAGTTACATTAATTTTCTTAAGTTGGTGTTTCTGTAATAATGACAGTACACTATTTAAAACGTACTTCATTATATATTAATTTTTCTTTTCGATTTGTATTATTTACTTCATGTTCACGTGTTTGTGAATTCCAAAGTAAATAAATTAATTATTTATTAATATAAATAAAAAAATACATTACAATGGATGTAGTTAATAATATAAATACAGAACAATTTTTGCCAAATATAAAAAATAAAAAAATTGGCAAAAAGAGGGTTTATGTTGAAAATCCAGATAATGATATGCAAGTGGATGAACAAACAGGAATTGAAGGAAGTGTATCAAGTGCCCCAAAACAAAAACGTCAGAAAAAAAGTCAAGCTGATGTACGAAAAGTTCCTGTACCATTTCATAGGTCTGTTACTAAATATAATATGAATAAAGAATGGAAAAGTAAATAAAATTAAATTTTTAGGGTTACCCCGCTGAAGGAAAGTTGGCTTAAAATATTCACACCCATTGTTGAGAATTTACAATTGCAAATACGTTTCAATATGAAATCGAGAAATGTTGAAATACGTATCAGTCCGGAAACAAAAGATATTGCAAATTTACAAAAAGCGGAAGACTTTGTTCGGGCATTTATTTATGGTTTTGAAGTAGAAGATGCTTTAGCTTTATTACGTTTGGAGGATCTATTTATAGAAACATTTGAAATAAAAGATGTGAAAACACTTAAAGGAGATCATTTAAGTCGTGCAATTGGTAATTTTTAAAAAGTTTTTTATCTTGTGGATCTTGGAGGTTATAATTTTTTTTTTTTTTTATTATTTTTTAGGACGATTGGCTGGTAAAGGTGGCCGCACAAAATTCACAATTGAAAATGTAACCAAAACACGTATTGTTTTGGCAGATAGTAAAATCCATATATTAGGAAGTTATCAAAATATACAATTAGCAAGACGTGCAATTTGTAATTTAATATTGGGATCACCACCGGGCAAGGTTTATGGCAATTTAAGATCTGTAGCAAGTAGAATATCTGAAAGAATGTAAGGCACTATAAATAAATAAATAAAACGGAAAATTCATTTATATTATATATAATTAATTTTTTATTAATATTATTTATGTTACATTAAAATATAAATTAAGTAGGGGAATACAAATAAATAAACTTTCACTGTTAAGGGCTGTTATTAAAATTTAATGATTATTAATAAAAATAACATTAAAAGTGTGACACTGGCTAAAATAAGTATGCAAATCATTTTCCGATTTTTTCTTTGGTACGCCTCTGCCTTTTGTAATTGTTTAAAACCTTCGGTCACCTTAACCTGCGTTATCTCGATATTATAATCGATTCTATCTAAAACTGTACCCTGATCAGTGACAATATGGGACAAATCCTTAAATATATCATGTAAATCAACAATGGATTTTACAATTTTTGTTACTTCAATTTCTCTGTGCTCTGCCTCACGGGTATTTTCCTCCTCAAACAAAAACATTTGTTTCTGTGTCATGCGAGATGGAATGGATTGTTGGAAGTACTCATCAATTTGTTCGTCAGTGTCTTCTAAGTAATTAACCGTCGTTGTTTTTGGTTTAAGGAAATTATCAAATGTCGTTACAGAGACATTATCAACACTAGGTTCGCTAACTTTATTGCTCGTCTCATTCAGTTCTATTGTTGTAAAATCAGTCTCAAAAAATACATTTGATCGTTCCTCCCGCGAATTTAATTGATGCAAATAAAAATTTTGACTTTTACGATAACGTGACGTTACCTCCTGTAATGATATCAACAGATGTGTGGTGACATTTTTTGTTAAACGTTGCTCTAATTTGTTGCCCTGACCCAGATGTGAACGAATAAACTGTATATGCCGATGTGCTGTTGCTATTAATTTTGATATATCTTGACTTAGGTTTTCAATTAAAGTTTCCTCTTCACATTGATCATCTAATGTTGGCCGGAGTAAGTGTCTTGCATGCAACGATGATAATTCATCTAATTTCGGTTTAATTCTAAAATTTGATTACAATAAATTAGTAACTAAATATATATTAAACATATTAACAGGTAATTACTTTGACAAAGTATATTGTGCTTCCTCCAATTTATCAATCCAAGCTGGTAACGAATCATATTCATCTCGTAAACCGTTTCCTTCTTCGATTTCATGTAATGATCGTCTTAACAAATGTTCACTATCACCATTTTTCTATTATAAAAATTCCAAAACACAATTAATAAATT
Source organism: Ptychoptera albimana (assembly GCA_961205885.1). Taxonomy (NCBI): domain Eukaryota; kingdom Metazoa; phylum Arthropoda; class Insecta; order Diptera; family Ptychopteridae; genus Ptychoptera; species Ptychoptera albimana. The sequence continues at coordinate 31,674,610 of OY540802.1, read as the reverse complement.
ATTAAACAAAAAATTCAAATTCACATTAATTACATTATCAGAGTAAATATTTTTATTCTGTATAACATTATTCCGGAACAAAACAAAGAATTCAGTTAAACTTCTGGATGTCATTTTAACTTGTACTTATTATTGATTAAATAATTGGTTTTATCTTATCGTAAAATTTTATTTCAGAAAATAATAAATAAAATAAAAGTTTTTCGAGGTATTTAGTCCTTTTACTTCCATATGTTCATCTTTTGATAATTCCTCCGCAAACATAAAAATTCCCAATCTGTCAGAATCGATGAATACGCAGTTGACAGTCAATGCTACCAACAGAATAACAAGCATAACCGCTTATAAATAATTTTGTATTTGTCATATCCAGGACACAAACCGATTAACTTATAAATTAAATTTTTCTCGTTATTTTATTTACAAATTTTTTAATTTATTTAATTAATTAATTAATTAAAATATTTATTTATATATCTAATTATTTACAATATTTTGATATTAGTTGGCTGTTATAATAAATAATCAAACTTCCAAAAATATTAAAATACGTTTGGAAGAAACAAAATTCTCAAAAATTAATGTCAGAAATAAATTCAAATTAAAAATAGCAAAAAATCGAAAAAAAAAAAAATCATGGCTTCATATTTAAAAGAAAATCTCATCAGTAGTATGCTGGCAAAATCTTATAATAATATCAGGGTAAGGGACATAATAAATGTTTTCATTGAATAACACCAAAATAATTTATTGAATTCTATGACTTTCAGCAAAAATTATTAAGAATTCACAAAGCATCAAGTGACTCAAGTTTACATAAGAGAAATTTTACAAGAGGTACCTATAGAACGTATAGCTTCTTAAATTTAGAAAAAAAAGTGTCGAAAACCGAATTGATTTTACCACTTCAAAACAACACACTGAAATGTTACATAGAAAAATCTAAATCAAATGTGATTAATCATTCTAGAGGATATAAACGTAAATTTTTTATGCGACAAAAACTATTAGAGCGACTTCCGAATTTAGAAAACATGTATTTTCCAAATTCTGTACTGGTTAAAGGGCGTCACATCGAGAAACCTAAAGTATTATCTAAATTATTAATTTAATTTAGTTTTTTAATTATTTTTTATTTTTATTGAAATTTAAGTTACGTTCGACAAAGACTAGGTTCGTAAAAAATAAAGAACGTATCAAAAAGATTGCTATAAGGTCGCGTGGAAAATATGTTCTGCCAGCTCCGAAAATCAAACAAAGTTCAGAATCAAGCGTATGTCCACAAGTATTACCATTGCGATGTAAAAACGTACGAATGTCTGGAATAAAAGTTTATAAAGGTAGGAGCAAAAAGAAAGCACAGAATAGACGGCCGAGACCAATTAAATCATCAAGTCGATCACCAAAACACTTATTGAAAAAATGGCGTAAGCAATTTAAAAGCATAAAAAAGGATATATACAAAAAGGAGGTAAAGCATAATTTAAAGGCACCAGACAGTTCTTTTACTGATGCATGCAAAGCAAACGTTAAACCGTTGCCTCACCTTAAGACAAAGACGCCATTGTTACCAGAGACATCGACAGTGCAACAGGCGTGCTCTTCGCCATCTGTTACGTCTGTTACAAAGGCAGTTCATGAGAGTAACACAGGAATGAGTATATATAAATTGGTGTCCACTGTTGCTTGTTACCTTGAAGCGGGCATGCAAAGGGATGATATTGTGCAGACAATTGAGAAAGCATTTAAGAAAAACTGCATTCCAAACAAAACACCCAACTTATGGAAAGTAAAATTATCAAATTGCTCGTTCTCGGATTACCAAAATGCCCCGCCCTCCCAATATAAAAAATTGGAATCATCATTACCGAATTTTGATGCACAGAAAAAAGCAAGCATTTCTTACCCAAAAAGCGAATCACATTTGCTACGCTATAAAAAAAAAAATTCCCTAGTATCAATGCCGAATCAAGAGAATCTAATGCATCCCAAGATTAATTATTCCTGCAAAAACTCATTAAAACGTTACCAGAAAATAAGGTCAACAAGCGACGTTAGCAATACTCAAAGTTATTAAACAACGATTTGATAATTTTTTTTTTCTTTTTTTTTGTTTCTTTTTTCATTTGCAATTTGTGTAATAATGGTATTAAAGGCTTCAAGGTGTGGTAATTTAATAACAATATTTATGGAGGATGTTCGAAAAAAAGAATAAAAAAAATAAGAAAGAAAAATAAAATGTTTAATAATTGAAAATTGTTTCTTTAATGAAATTATAGATTTTATCTGTAGAATAATTAAAGCATTCAGAATTCCGAATAAAGCGTTTTATTAACTAATCTTTTCACGTTTTTTCACTATTTTCCACAGCATAATATTATTATAATAATCACTGCTTCGAAAGATAATTTCTGTAATTTCTGATAGTTCCTGACTTCCGCAGATTTTACAATTTATTTCTTTTGTCGACAACGATGAAATCACTAAAGTTTAGTGTGGGACCAAATTTCAAATAAATTCAAAATCCTGAATCATAGTAACCGTTGAAAAGTGAAAAAAACAAGAAACGCTATCTGATCAATAATTCAAATGAAATTAATAAAATTCAAACGTCGCATATGAAAACTAAAAAAAAATTAATAATTAACAATTTTTAATAATAAAAAAAAAAAAAAAAAAAAAAAAAACAAAAATTAAAAAAAAAAAAAAATTTTCGATATATTTTCCGATTTATATATGTATAATTATATTATATATAAATAATATTCTTTTTTTTTTTATATTATATTTAAAATTCTAAATAAACGAGAGGAAAGAGAAAAAAAAATTATTTTTTCATTAATTTATTTTCTTCTTCTTTAAAATTTTTTTTTTTTTGTTTTTATTTTGTGTGTACACGTACACGTTTGTATAATTATACAAAAATTATAAATTTTTTGTTTTAAACGATGAGGATGATGATGTCGTCTGTGTTATCATTTTTTTGAAATTTTTGCCATTTAAGTGAATTTAATCACATTTCGGTGAATTTATTTATTTAATTTTTTTTTTTAAATTAAATTTTTATTTAATTAATAAAAATTTTCCGTTTTTAATTATAAATTTTTATATATATATGGAAGAAGAAAATTTCTAAAAACAAAAAACAAAATTTTCCCGTGTTTTTATTATTATTTTTTTTTTTTTTGTTAAATTTATTAATTAATTAATTGATTCCTATTTAGACACATAATTTATATGTTTTTTTTATTAAGTTAATTGATAAAAGTTTATATAAATTGTTAAATTTTTGATAAAAATTATTTTGTGACAAAAAAGAAAAGAAAAAAAAAAAGGAAAATCGAATTTTTTTTTCTCTGTTGAAATAAATCTTAGAAGAACAAAAAAAAATGGCATGCCGTAGTGGTTACAAGATGATAAGCAGAAATTTAAATGATGTAAAGCTAAAAAATGATTTTACTAATTTATTTATTAATTAATTAATTTTTTTTTAGTTATTGTTTTCATCAAACAATCCAGTACAGGCAACAAATGCAAATATATCGAATCAACTAAGCTCGATGTATATCAGTAAATGTAATTTTTCAGATAATACTCAGATGCAAAATACTGATGGTAATGCAGTTGCAGCAAATTTTAAAAAACAAATTAAATAAAACATTTTTTTTCATTAACAGGCGGCGATAAGTCCAAGAATAAAGCAAAAGGTTTAATCGATGGAAATGACGGGGGTGGTACAACAAATTTAAGTATTGAAAATGTTAAAGAAATAAAACTGACACCGATTAGTAGTAATATAAATAAAGACTCAAAAATATCAGAGATGTCAATGAATAAGGTAACTGGACGTCCAATGACACCTTTACATGCATTGGCAATAGAGAGTAATTCGATAATTCGTTCATCGTTGCCTTATATTCAGGAAATAAATTACGGTTCGATGACAAAAACTAATAAAGTATTGGCTAGTAAACTAATGGAAAGACCTGTATCGGTAAAGAGTAATTCCTTGGAAGATAAACCAACTGTATGTCAATCGTGTGTATATGAACCACCTCTCGTTTATGAGGAATCCGAGTTTAAAAAAATTGGTAAATCGGATAACATAAATAGTACATCAATATCAACAACACCTCCGCCACCACCACCCCCATCTAATTTTCGTAATTCATCAAAAAATCTAAGTAGTATTATAAAGACCCCTAAGCCAAGTCTTGGATCCCCAAAATGGAATAACGCAAATAGCAGCAAACAGATTTTATCTTATAGCAAATTTAAAGCAACGAAACACAGTGGTAATCAATATAAAACAACTGGTATCCCAATAAAGTTAACTAATGTGGTTGATAAAGAAGTCACTGAGACAAGCAACCATGCCGAGCCTAAAGAAATAAAAACCCAAACATCCACAAAAGTTGATAATAAATTACCGATTAAAGATGAAATTGGTGATGTAAAAACCACAATGAAAAAACCAGCTGCTGGCCAATATAGAGTTAGTAAAAAATTAGAGCAGATTCTCCATAAGAAAAAAGTGTTGGATAAGGAGCAAGAATACGTTCACAATAGTTTATCGAACATGAAAAGTATAACGAATGTCGTTATTCATAGTCAGGAAAATAAACTAAAATTGAATAATGATAGGAATCTACATGCGTCTAGCGCCCCCACCCAAACTAAAAGGGATCCAAATTTTGAGATTAGTTTGAATAACTCCAATTACAACATAAATCAAATTTTAAAAATGAACCTGCAACGACAGACTTTGCTAATTCCCCAAATTAAGAAAAAGATTTCGGCAAATCATAAAATTGAGAAAATCTTGACGTATGTACCTTCGCCTACTCCATTGTCTGCTCCACCAGCACCGCCACCACCTTCCCCACGTAAAATTTACGGTAGAGGAGTTTATACAAAGCAGTCTAAACAAACAGGTCGCTTTTGTCCTCACGTGAACCAAGAAGGAAAGGTTTCTTTAAAGACGTTAGTAAATAGTAATGCCGTGAAGAAAAGAACATTGTCTGTTGCAAAAAAGAATCAAAAGGTAGAGAAGAAAGGACAGCCTGCGAAGCTAATAGAGGAACCTACAGTTCTTATCAAAAAAGCCGTTCCATTGGAAAATGTCAAGCAGTACCAGTTTACTTATCAGGAAAAAGAAGATAAGACGCCTTCGATTGTCTCTGAAAAGCGAAAACCTACTAAAAAACCTGATGAAAACATTGTGAAAATATCGGAACCTAAGCCGAAAAAAATAGCCACGTTACGCCTTAACACGAAGCAAAATAAAGTATTGGTCAATTCCTACGTTTCCAAAATAAAAATGATGGAGAAACACAATCGCGTCAATAATCTCTCAATTAATGCAAAAATGCACCTTAATTCAAGACCTCCCTACAAAATGCATGATAACGATAGTGCAATATGTATAAGTGACGACTTGATGCCATTTCAAAAACTAAAATTTAATGCAAATGAGGCAAACTTTATTTTTGGGTCTCTCCATAAGCGCCAAATTAAAAAGGGAGAATCTTTTTTACCGAAAATGAATTTTCTAGCGGAAAAACTTGTTCCGAAACGAAATAACTTTATGAAAACATCTCAATACCATTTCAGAGCATCTAGTCCATCACCAAAAACATTGTTCAAAACTATTGCGCCCAGTTATTTATCGGAAGCCACAAAAATGATGTACGAGAAGCAATCGATATTAAAAAATGATGATAGTTTTCCAAATATACGGAAAAACATGACGCTAGAATCGTCACAGAAGACGTCTCCACCAAAAAAACGTCAGGGTTTATTTGAAAAGATTTATTTCAAGTAAAATTTTATTCTCATCCACAACTCAATTTCTTATTATATTTCGGTTTTTGTAAATCTAAAGTAATCTAAAAAATAAATATATATTTGAAATAAAAAAAAAAGTTCGCATGTTTTATTCAAAATCTTTTTGGGCTCTGTACTTTAATTATGTTTTTAATTCGAACCGGAATGTCATGAATTTTTCAATGGCGGAATCCTTATATTTTAACCTATAATAAAATTATGTAAACAACTACTGATAATAATTAAGAAGTTTGAGTTATCCAAATAGAATGTCACCCATAGAAAATTTTAATAATGGAAGTGAAAAGCCATTATCAATTAATAATAAATATGATCGCGTTGTGGTGCTAATTGATATGGATTGTTTTTATTGTCAGGTTGAAGAGAAATTAGATCCAACATTACAAGGAAAACCACTTGCTGTTGTTCAATATAATACATGGCAGGGAGGAGGGTTTGAAAATTATTCTTGTTCAGATGAAATGAAGTGTTTGTGAAATAATAATATGCTCTGTTGCAGAATTATTGCAGTGAATTATCATGCACGGGCTAAAGGTGTTTCCAGGCAAATGCGAGGTGCTGAAGCGAAAAAAAATTGCCCAGAAATACAATTGGTTCATGTACCAAGTATTGGCGAAAAGGCTGATTTAACAAAATACCGTGAAGCAGGAAAAGAAGTTGCTAATGTTCTGCAAACGTTTACACCATTATTAGAGAGAGCCAGTGTAGACGAGGCTTATCTAGATATTACAGATACTGTCTTAAAACGATTAACAGAAATGAACCAAGTATTGTTATGGATTTATATTTTAGTGTCATCAATATAAGTCTTGTTCTCTTTAGGGAAATTTCCGGATTCAACCGAAACATTTATTAAATACTTACGCCGTTGGATTTGAAACAATTGGTCAGTTCGTAAAGAGTATTTATAAGCCAACAGATGATGATCTTAGCTCAGGCGAAGATAAGGAAGTGTTTAAAAGAAGTGACATTTTGTTACTCGTTGCATCTTCCATTGTTAACGAAATTCGTGAAGCTGTGAAAGAGAAAACGGGATACGATTGTTCAGCTGGTATTGGACATAATAAAATATTGGCGAAACTAATCTGTGGTTTTAATAAACCAAATAAGCAAACAATAATACCATTAAAACAAGTTCCAGAGATGTTTCAGTAATTTCTTTGCAATCATTGATTTGTATTTTAATATATTAAAGGACAAATAAAAATCTTTTTAGAACACTGCCCATTGGAAAAGTGAAAGGTTTAGGTGGTAAATTTGGTGAAGAAGTTTGTGAAATATTAAAAATTAAATTTATGAGTGATCTATTGCAATTTCCGGAGGCAACTCTAAAGCATAAATTTGACGAGAAAAAGGGGTAAAATTTATTTGAATTGAAGATTTCGTTTTATATTGTTTAAAATATTTACCTTTTTTATTCTAGATCATGGCTATTCCAAATGGCACGGGGGATCGATTTAGAAAAGGTAACACCGCGATTCACATCAAAATCGATTGGCTGTTCAAAGAAATTTCCTGGCAAAAATGCAATAACCGGTATTGCGACGCTCAATCATTGGTTAAATGAATTATCCAAGGAATTGGTTAAACGTTTAGAGAGTGATCAATTGGAAAATAATCGAATGGCAAAACAATTGACAATTAGTTTTACGCAGGCAATTAATAAAACGGATGTTCCATCAACCAGAAGTATTAATTTAATGTCATATGACACGGAGCAAATAGCAAATGATTCATTGGAAACAATTAAAAGAAATTCAAATCAGTTTCACCACAAGGATAATAATCAAATAATAAATAATCCAATAAAATTTTTAGGGTTAAGTGTTGGTAAATTTGAAAGCAATAAAATCAAAAAGAATTTATTACAAGAAATGTTTATGAAGTGCACAAAAGAGAATGAGGAACAGGCAAAGAAGAAAGAAGATAATAAAGAAATTATGGAAGTTAAAGAGAATATTCCAAATAATAATATTGTGGAGAAAAAAGTTATCGATGATTCAAAAGTTGATGAAGTAAATGAAATAGAAGTGAAAACACCAAAAAAACTAAGCTTTTTCCAAGAGCATTTTCTAAGGAAGCAAAATACGGAGATAAATCGCGACGAAGAGAAAAAAATTGAAAATATAATTGAGAGTAATAGTGCACAGGATGTAATTATTGATGGAGAAGAAGATTTATCAATTGAAGCGGCGGAAATAATTCCTATTGAACCTGATATAACTGATATACCTGTTAAATGTGATAAGCCGAGTTCGATATGCTTTAGAAAAGATTTACCTTCAACCAGCGCTGATTATAAATCAACGTATATTGAATATTATAAACCTTCACCAACAGAGGAATGTTATGTCACATGTAAGAAATGTTCACAAAAAATTCTCGAATATGAACTTGTATCACATATGGATTATCATTTTGCTTTGGAAATAAGTCAAGAGCAAAGAGTTACCTACAGAAATGAAGTTATTAAAGTAAATAAAAATAAATCACCGATTTCAAATAAGAAAAGTAAATCTGGAAGTAGTTCTAAAAGTGAGAAGAGTAATGAGAAAAAAATCCAAGCAGTTGCTGGTGCTAGTATTGAAAGGTTTTTAGTGAAAACAACAGAAATGGATGAGGTAAGATTAAAGAATGATGAATCGTATGAAATATGTGAGGAATGTAACAAAGCAATTCCAATTGATCAAGTACCTGAACATGCTGATCATCATATAGCGAAACGTTTACAAAGTGAGCTAAATAAAACTGATGCAATGCTCAATTCAACGATTAAGTTATCTCCTAGAGTTCCCAATATAATTGGAAGTAATAAGCGAAAACGTTCCGATAATGTTGATAAGAGTAAATCAGCTATTAAAATTAAAACAAAAAGTGTTGCCTCATATTTTAATTAATAAATTTTTAATATTTACAAAAATTAATTTATATATTTGTACATGCAATAAAAATTTGTATACATTTAGGTTTCATTCTTTTCTTTTATTTAAAATTTTCTAAAAGCACAGTTTCAGTGTAAACTGTAAATGTGTCGTACTTCAATCAAAAGTCTCAGTTATTGTTTGATGCTGGAAGTTGTGTCAATTTTTGCTGTCTCATAAATATTTTGTTAAAGAAATATAATTTTTTTCAACAATAATTATTAAATAAATTAAAGAATAAAATGGTTGACGTTGCCATTGTCAGTAATGACCACATTAGAGATAAATCCTTACAGGATTATCGAAAAAAGTTATTAGAACATAAAGAAGTAGAGTCAAGACTTAAAGAGAGTAAGTTGATTTGGGGTTATGTTTCGATGACAAAGCAAAGCACTTTGTTGTTATTATTATTATTATGATATTTCATTTTAATAATTGAATAATAAATAAAAAAAAATTAAAACCTTTTAGTGCGAGAGCAGCTAAAGGAGCTAACTAAACAATTTGATAAATCGGAAAATGATTTAAAAGCTTTACAAAGTGTTGGGCAAATAGTTGGCGAAGTATTGAAGCAATTGACTGAAGATAAATGTAAAATTCAAGAGATATTTATCCAATATTATCGTCTATTAATAATAAATTTGTTGCCTTTTAGTTATTGTTAAAGCAACAAATGGTCCGCGCTATGTGGTAGGATGCAGAAGGCAATTGGATAAAACAAAATTAAAATCCGGCACAAGAGTAATTTTTAAAAAACGAATTTGCGCAATCAAAGAATTATTTTTATAATTATTTTTAGGTTGCCCTGGATATGACAACTTTAACAATCATGAGGTATTTACCGCGTGAGGTAGATCCTCTTGTTTATAACATGTCTCATGAAGATCCAGGCGATGTAACCTATTCAGCTATTGGTGGTTTATCGGATCAAATTCGTGAACTACGTGAAGTAATTGAGTTGCCCTTAATGAATCCAGAGCTATTTCTTCGAGTTGGTATTACACCACCGAAAGGTTGTTTGCTCTATGGTCCACCTGGTACTGGTAAAACTTTATTAGCACGAGCTGTTGCCTCACAATTAGACGCAAACTTCTTAAAAGTTGTATCCAGTGCTATTGTTGATAAATATATTGGAGAGAGTGCTCGTCTCATTCGTGAAATGTTTAATTATGCAAGAGATCATCAACCGTGCATCATATTTATGGATGAAATTGATGCAATTGGTAAATAATTTTTAATTTATTTTTGTAGAAATTTTTTTTTATTTTTTGCAATTCTAGGTGGAAGACGTTTTTCCGAGGGTACATCAGCCGATCGTGAAATTCAACGTACACTTATGGAATTATTAAATCAAATGGATGGTTTCGATTCATTGGGTCAGGTTAAAATGATTATGGCCACTAATCGTCCAGATACATTAGATCCTGCATTGTTACGTCCAGGACGTTTAGATAGGAAAATTGAAATTCCACTACCTAATGAACAGGCTCGGTAATTTAACCATTTATTTATTTTTGATTTCGTTTTAATAATAAATTTCGGTTATAGATTGGAAATTTTAAAGATTCATGCCGGCCCAATAGCAAAACATGGCGAAATTGATTATGAAGCAATTGTTAAACTATCTGATAACTTTAATGGTGCTGATTTACGTAATGTATGCACTGAAGCTGGTTTATTTGCTATACGGTAAGTACCTCATCTAATAAGCGTTAATAAATAGACGCGACTAGTGGAAAAATTTTATTCATTTATTGCAGTGCTGAACGAGAATATGTCATACAAGAGGACTTTATGAAAGCTGTACGAAAAGTGTCTGACAATAAAAAATTGGAAAGTAAATTGGATTATAAGCCATTATAAACTCATTAAGGATAATCAACAACCAAATTGTAATTCAACATTTTTATATTATTATATAATTAATACAAAACAAAAACAAAAAATATAAATTTAGTGAAGAAATTTAAATATATTTTTTTTTTTCATTTATCACCAAAACTACTACCGCCAATCCGTTTCCTTTTCTTTTCATGGTAATCCTTTAAATTGTCAAATTTCTTCTTGAACAATATTTCATAATTATCATTTAGATTTATCTTGATATTCTCTATTTCTTTGCTCAGTAATTCATTTAGGCAATCCTTGTCATTTCTCTCCTCATACTTTAACGTGGCATCATCAAAGTGATATTTCTTTAATAAAATTGTATTCGTTGTTAAATTCACTAGATAAACAATGAAATAATTTTCAGTAAATAGAAAATCGTTAATAATTAAATTATTATCATTTATAAAATGAATTTCATTGATTAAATTAATTGTTGTGTCTGTCGCAGCGGCTGTGCTCTTGATTGTATAAAATTGAATTAAATTTTTTTTATACATATTTATCGCAATATGACTTGTTGATGAATTGATTAATTTCGTTTTCATTAATAAACCGGAATCGTTTAGTTTTTGTTCTTGAATTTCTTTGCCATCCATATATGACCAGAGTTTTAGTGTTTTATCACCGCTTAGTGATAATAAAATTTGATTGTCGTGCGGCAGGAAATTTATTGATGAAATATACTCTGAATGGCCCAAGCAATACGTTTCAATTATATAGGGTTTTGATAGGTTGGTTAGGCGAATTTTTTCATCACGATCACATGTGAGAATATATCTAAAATGCACAATAAAAACAAAAAATTAAACATTTCATTGGGTATTCCGGTGGGTTTAACCGGACTTACTTTGTATCTGGTGTTAATAAAGTATCGAGAACAATGCTTAGATGTCCTAAAATCCATTCACTTGTCAATGAATCATTACTAAAATCATACAGATAGCAATCACCACTCTTATCGGTTAATATTAATGATTTTGATTTGTTTGGAAAGAATTTTAGCGCTGACGATGTTCTTGAGATTGGATGTTTGTATAGAAATTCATAATTATTATCCATTAATTTATAAATGTATAATAATTTTGTAATAGATGTTGCAATCGCAAGATAATTTCCACATAATGATAAGGCAATTTGTTGTATTTCTGGCTCCTCATTATCATTTACAATTGTTTTTGGTGTATCCTCATCGTTATCACTATCGGCATTTTTAACAATTTTCTCCTCCTTCGGCAATATTATTTTTTTCACTTTATTCTCTTTTTCATCAATTATTAATATTATATTATTTATACATAATATTAATTGATTAATATTTATTAATATTCTTGACATTGTATTTAATTAATTAATTAATAAATAAATAATAAACTTTTGAACTATTTTTAGGTTAACAAAATAACACTTTGGAATAATGTTTCTAGGTTAAGGAATAAAAATACTAACTTAACATTTAAAACAAGTTTATTAATGATATTCAAATAAATAATTTTATTATTTATGCAATGTTTTTTATTATAACAAATTATTTTATTTCTTTATATATTTATTTATTAAATTATTTAAATCACATTGGGGTTATTTTCTAAACAAATTTAAATCTATATTTTATTTATGTTGGCATCACTTTTATTACACCAACGATTTTCGTTCAGTGGATTTATTATACCGGTGTATTTAACAGTCGTTTTACTAATATTTATTTTTAATTCAATTTAATTAAATCGATTACAATTCATCATTAGGAATAAATGTTTTAACATAATCATAAAGTTCCTCAAGATTAAATTTATTGCCCTCAAATTCACCAGCCCGTAAACCATTGTAATAAATAACCATTGTTGGGAAGGCATTGTTAGTTTCCTCTGCACACAGTTGTTGATTTTTTAAACAATTTATTTTCGCAATTTTAACGTTATCCGAGTATCTAAATTGAAATTTCAATGCCAATTTTATCCATATGGGTTCTACTTTTTCACAATATTCACATGCCGGTGTATAGAAGTTAACAAACACGGTTCCATACTCAATATGCCCATCGAATGTTTTTGTATTAAGTTCATAAACGTTATCAGCATGATCGTCATTATTCACTCTGTTATGCTCAAAATTATCCGCATAATAAACGTGGTTTATCAATGGTTCGGTACTCCGGATATATTCTATTAGATCATCAACAATTTCATCTTCAGTTTGACGTCGATTGCCAACTAAATCACTAATAAATAAATTATATTCAATCAAGTCATGGTCCTTGCGATATGGAATCACATCGTATGTCCGTTTAACACGGAAAAATAATAATTTTGGATATTCTAGGAACGTAAATAAAAAAAAAAAAAAATATTACAAAATTAATTAGAGATATGCTATGATGAGTATTACGTGAAATTCCATTGCTTAAACACAACGTGTGATACTTTGCGCAATCCACTTTTCCAATATGTGCATACAAAAAGTTATTTTTATTATAATAATATTCACCGATTTGTTCCCATAAAAATGCGATCTGTTTACTATTCTTACACCTTGTATTAAAATGCACAGAGAATTTTTGTTATTAATTTAAGTTTAAATAAGAAAACTAATTCCAAATACTTACCACGGTATATAAAACATAACAAAGTAACTTTTAAAATGCATTTCACGATAGAAATTGGTTGGAGTTAAATCTGTAATGAAACGATCTCTAACAACTTCATCTTCGGCATTTATCAAAGAAACATTTAATAGAAATATTATTAATAGAAAAGTATTTAAAAAACATTTTTTCTGCATTTTCCTTAAAGGTAATAAATGTGGAAAATGTAATGATGCTAATACACAAAATTATAAACTAAACAAATATAAGACTTTAAGGATACGTTTTAATAAAACAAGTTTAATTTACTGTTATATTTGAATTTAATTAAATAATCGAAAAAAATAAAAAATTTCTCATTGCAAAGTTGGTTATAATAAATTCTTCATTGTTTCTTATGCTGCCACCTCGCGGAAATTTTTTAAAACCACATCTATAAATAAAAGACGAAAATTTCCGAATTTCAATATATCATTTTAATTAAATTTAAAAGTAAATAAATAAATCATTTCAATTAATATTTTTAATATATAATATAACTTTTATTTATAAGTAATTTAATTTTATTAAAAAAAAAGAGACAAATAAAACATAATAAACTGAATGTGTATGTATATAGAGGAAATACAAATAATAATAGTTAAATATGGAAATAGTGGTTTTTTCTTTAAGAAAATCCTTTATTTATAAAAGTTATTCTAATCGCTCTTTTTTTTATTTAATTATTATTTTCACTTCTTATAGATTCATTGATTTTTATTTATGTTTTTACCAAATTTTTGTTATTTAATAATAGTAATAATTGTAATTGTAATAATAATAATAAAGAATTTATATTAATTAAGCAGCAATAACCTTTTGTTGTGAACTTTTCTGTATCATATTTATTTTATCGCCAAGACTTAATGCCATTCCCTGGCTTTTAGCTCTAATACGTATATGACCAATAACTGGTGCATCTTGTTTATCAAAAGGTTTCTCAATGCTTAAATTGGCAATTGCATCTTCGCCAAAGATTGATCTAAAATCAAAACCAAAACACAATTAACAAAGATAAAAAAATAAAAATAATTTCATCAACACTTTACCTAGCATACATATTTGCGGCCATAAAGCCACATTGGCCAGATAATGCTTTTTCCGGTGTTAAACATTTCATATTTGTTGATTTTAATAAAAACTTTAAATAATCATGTAAATCAGTTATATTTGTGCTGACCGTCACCTTATTCTCCCATTCAAATTCTTGCCACATTTGACGGAATTCCGTATCGTTACATTGTGCTGGCACAATATAATCCATTATATCAATATGAATTGTATTCAAAACAACAACATTAGATGTGGTCGTTGTATCATAAACTGTAAAAAAAATAATTAAAACAATTATTTATAAACACAACGTAAGATAACCTCAAAGCACAACATACCAATATTTCCAAAAATAATGCCATTTTCGGTTGAGGAAACTTTAACATTTGCTTTAATATTACAAAAATCATGTGGGGCTAGTACAACAGGATGGGGACGCTCCACTAATTTTAAGTCACCCAGTGTCGCCAATTCTAATGTGCAATTTTGTAATGTGTCACTAGTCTGATTGACAACTAATACATCCAATACAATATCATATTGATTAACATGCACATAAGCTTCCGCATAAACAGGATCAGAGAAACCAGTTAATTCTGTTACTTTATTTAATTTATTATTTGGTGATGCAATGTCCGCTAGGGTTGTTATTTTTGTACCAGCTAATGCCTGATTCAAACTAGATTCAAATACATTTTCACCTAATTGATCATTACGACCACTTGACAGCTGTGTAAATTGTATTGGATCATCTGGCTGAACTTTTGCAATTTCCTTTTGTTTATCCTTGTGAGAACGTTCCTCCTCATCAGTTTGTGCTTTTAACATATTTGCTAAAGCCAACCGACAGGCATTCTTAAATATATCAATTATATCTGGTGTCTGTTCACTTAATGTACGTAAACACAAGAATATACGATCTGCATCATCGTTGGTTATTTGTTTTGTAGTAAATGTTGATTTGCCTAAATGTAATATTGATGCCATTGTCAGCATAGCTTGAGCACTAATATGGTTTTGTTTATTCTAGAAAGATACATTTTAAAAATTACATTTCCCTTAGGTAAACGTCAAAATAATGTTTATTTACCGAGTTACTCTCCAAATCAAGATATTTCAAACATAGTTTTGTTAATGTTGATGCTAGGATTGTGCCAACAAAGAAATCTCCATCCATTAAATACTGACGCAATGGTGGACGTTGTTCCTTCTTTGATACTCTGAAACATTGACAAATAATTTTTATTAACCAACATGAATGCGGATAAAGAGAAAAATATTCAATTACTGTGTAACACTAAATGCACTCTGAGTTGCATATGTGCCGTCAGATGTAACTTTAGCATTAGTTTGATTAGGTGCTGCTGCATTTGATTTACTTTTCGAAACACTATTATCTGTGATATTCATATCTTCACTATCATTTGTTTTTTCACCCGCTAAACGTTTTTGTTCCGCCTCAACAATCGGTATATCGCCCAACGATTGATTTATTATATCAAAAATACGTAAAATATCAGCAGTTGATGAACCATATTCGCCAAGAATCCATAATGCGGCACGGTGCACTTTGACAGCACGTATTTGTAAAAATGTTTCAATTAATTTCTCAATAATCAAGGGACGTAAACTAGCGAACTTTTGCATTGCCTCACGGATAAAGACTAAAACATCGTAGGCGGCAATTTCATTTGTATCTGATAAGAATTCAACTAGCACGGGTATAATTGTGATCGCAACATCTGGGTATTTGATACTGCATGTGTGCAATGTGCGTACCAGAATCTGGCGATATTTTCCTGTGTCCTCGTGCTCAACATTGTGTGTCTTAGACACTTCCTTCTTCAACACTAATACCATTTCTTCAATATTACGCGACGAAACTAAATCCATAGCTAAATTCAATGTTTTACGCCTGACTTCAATATCGGGAGCAGCTAATACACGTAAAATGTCCATAACTAATTCCTGCATAACACGCTCCATAGTTTCATTCTCTTTCATTGCAATCAAACGATCCAATACAATAAGCTTTACATTATTATCGCTTTCCTTAATTATCAATTCAATGTAGCAACTGGCTGCTGCTTTAATTGCTGTGGGTGCGGTTGATAAAGTTATTAATGTTCCCGCAGACTCATAACGTACAGCATTTGAGGATGAATTCAATAAATTATAAATACAACGTATAAACCTTGAACGTTCTGTTGGATTTGCATGACAAACTTTATAAATAAGTTCAACAATAACCAACTGTAGAATATCCCCAAAATTATTCACTTGATCTAAACAAGAGGCTAAATAGTTCAAAGCTCTTTCTTGATCAGCGTGTAAAAGCATTAAAAATGCATTTCGTTTACATGACATATCCTATAAGAAAACCAAATAAAGTTTATTTCTATAAAAATTATTATTTAACCAATAAGATTTACCTGCTGTGTATCTAAAAAGTTTGCAATCAATTCAGGACCATCTGGTACAAGCCATTCAAAATTTTTATATATTGTAAAAATAGCAAGAACAGCATTACGTCTTACATAGGAATGTCTATGCTCTAAACATGCACGTATTGCTGGCATTAGTGGTTCCAATAACTCTGGTTCCTTTAATTTGCATAAAAATCGTAATGTTGATCCGCGTAAAAATTCATTTGGATGTTGTAAATCTTTCCTGTATGCATCACACACTAAAATCATTTCCTGTAATAATTTACCATCTGCTGATGTTTTTGGAACAATTTCCCAAAATATAAGTAATAATTTTTTTATTGTATGATTTTGTAATGGCAAGACAAATCTTATGATTGTCATCAATAAGCCAGGTAAACGTTCACCATTTAATAAAAGTTGAATAACTTTTTTTAAAGTTTCAATTCGTAAATTTTTATCACCCTTTTCTACAATAAAAATAATATTTTATGTATTTAGAAATTAGTTTCATCGAATTAAATTAGTTTGAACTAACCTAAATCTTGTTTTAATTGCATTTCATTAAACGGTTCAGAATCTGGACTATTTATTATAGTGTAACAGGGCCCCTCAGCTGCAGACATTTTTAATTTTTATTCTAATCTTCTTTTTATATAGTTTTCTTTATTATCCTTTCACGTATTTATTGTTGAATTATTAAAAAAAAAAAACTAAATAAAACAAATAAATCAATTAATTAACATTCGTAATTTTTATCTTTATTACACAAAAAAAAAATTTTTTTTTGTACAAAAATGCCGGAACTTTCTTAATAAAGTTTAACTATTTAAAACACAATATTTTACTATAGAAACAAATAATTTGAATTCAATAGTATTTAAATATAAATTATTAATATAATAAATTTATTAATTTACCTTAAAATAATAATATTTAGTTTTAAAAAAATGAGGAGAAAAAATAATTGAAATTTTAATGAAAATTGTCACATTGACGTGTCAACAATTGTATCGACAAGGAAGGCCCTGTTTACACCTCATGAAAAAAAAAAAATTATCGTTCAGTTTACATAGAATTATGTAAGATGGCAGTGTAGATAAATAAATAAAAAAATTAACGTCTTTCAAAAACTTTTAATTTTAATTTAATTATTTTCTTTTTAATTTTTCTTGATTATAAATCAGTTATAACAAGAAATTAATCTAATAAATTAAAATAGAAAATAAATATTATAATCTATTTCAATATAAAAACAAAAAATCTAAAACAATTATGCATGCAAATGTTAAGGTTGCCTAACTCTAAAATAACAATTTTTTTAATGAGACTCTGTTGTGTTTAAACTTTAATTATATATAGAGAAAATAAATAATTAAATTAATATAAAATGAAATAAAATAAGCACGACACATTTTTTTTTTTTTTTTTTCATTTTTTTATTCTCCGTCTGAGATAATAAATGATGAAAACAATATTTTAATAAATAAATAACGAAAGCAACAACAATGTTTAACAAAAAAAAAAAAAAAAAACAAATAAAGTGTTCACGCCTTTGATTGTGAATTTTTCGTGATTTTAATCAAAACAGATTTAGCAAAAAAAAAAAAATATTATCATTGGTTTTATAAATAAATATGACTTATTAATTAATTAACTAATTAATGCTAGCATCAGCAGGAGTTATTAGTTTTTCTTTTCTATTTTAGACAAAATAAACCGTCTGTAACAAGTGCAAGTTTATAGATAAACGTTTCCCATCTGCCTTTAATCTCTGTATATTATGCACATAAAGAATCAATTCTGGTGTCAAATAAATTGTTTAATAATAATTACACAAAAACACAAAAAAAAAATTGATTAAATACTTTTACTGTTATTAAATTCGTTTTTATTTAATTAAAAAACACAACAAAAAAAAAATAAAAATGGCAAAAAAAAAAAATTCCAAAGATTTTTTTCTTGTTGTCTTTCTTTGCTTATTTAAATTAAATTAAATAAAATAAATAAATTGTTTTTTTTTTTTTACTTATAAAAGTATTAAAAATGACTTATTGTCCTTATTATTATTTAAAATTAAATTAATATTTGTTTAAACAAAAAAAAAGTGATAAAAGAAAAACAATTTTTTTTTTTTTGGCGTTTTTTCTCGTTTTTTTTTTTTTTTGCTTTGCTTGGCGATTGTGATTATTATAAACCAGCTTTAATACATATTTAATTATACAAATATTTAGAGGTAATTAAATATTAATAAATAACAACGTTTTGTTGATTACAAAAAAAAAAAAAATAATAAAAATAATTTCTGTGTTCTTGCCATTTCAAATTCGGGTTAGAAAGTGCACACAAAGTTTTGTTGTTTTGTTGAATTTTGTTGTTTCTTATTTAATTTAATTTAATTTATATTGGAATAATATATTGTGTAAAGAAAATAAAATAATAATGAAAATAATTATTTTCATAAATTTTTTCTTAATCCTGAATGCGATTTTAATAAAATGTTATCCGTTAAAAATGTTAACACGTCGTTCGTGTGGCCCATTACTTGTTAATAGGGTGAAATTAATTTGCTCCAAATATGGTGGATATAATCATTTAAATACAGATGGTGGTAATTAATAAAATTAAATTAAATTTATTGTCAATATTTGATATTACTGATTTGTTTGCTTCTTCGTAATTAAAGAAAATCGTCGTGTAAAACGTGGTATTGTTGATGAATGCTGTCATAGGGTCTGCGATGATAAAGATATTGCCCAGTACTGTGTATCAACCGGATTAATTCTAGATAATCATAATAAATTTGATATCTTTCAAGCATTTAGGTAATTTTTCTTTTGATAATACAAAAATTTCATTTAATAAATAATTTTTTTTTTTTTTTTTCATCAGACAAATACCTGAGTCACAAGAGTTTGAGGAATATAAAGAGAAAATAGATAGAAAAATGATAATAACACCACCAAATACAACTAGTGTAAGAATTTTTTATTGTAAAAATTATTGTAGAAAAATCTAATCAATTAAACTTATTGAAATCCAAATAGAAAACAAATTTAATTCATCCGTTAAGAAGTTTACCGGGTAATCAAATTGGTACGGTGTCACCAGAGTTTATGCGGACCGCAGCTATTTATCGTCGTTCATGAAAAATACAAAAGGGAAAGGAAAACAACAAAAAGACTGAATTTTTTTCTAAACACTTTACAATATTTAACCACTGAAATAAATATATTAATAAAAATAAATAAAATACTTGTGATATATATAGAAAGAAGAAAGTTAAAAAAAAATATCGAAAATTTGTGATAATTATAAAACAAAGAGAGAGAGAGACAGAGAGAGAAAGGAAGGAAGGAAAACGTATAACGTTTCTTATATAGTTTGGTTAAAAAAATTTTAATAAAAATTTATTGTGATATTAATGTGTGTAAAACACAATTTATTAAATAATTAATTAATAAAAAAATATTATATTTGTGGTGAATAAATAAATAAATAAATGAAAAACATGACGATTTATAGAATATAATAAATTATTTATTTTAATTTAAACCTTTTTCGTATCATCTAAATTATATTTTTTATATAAATCATTAATAAATATTAAATGTGAACGCATTGGTGGTAGAAATTCTTCTAATGCTTTCATGTTATCGGTGTGATAATTTTCCTTGCCAAATAATTGTGTACGTGACGGTATAAAATTATAAATCATCTAAACAAAAAATAATAAAATAGAATTAATAAAAAGCGAAAAAAATAGAGCAAATCACATGAAAACACTTACAGAAAATGTTTCTTGCACTAACCACCCATGATACTTTTGTAATGTTGCTTTGTATGCACTCTTTAAATGCTCTTTCAGATTATCTTTATTCGTTGTATCATTTAAAATGTTTGTAAAAAATTGTTCTATAAGCTCTAATGCTCTGTAATTAATTTAAAAACGGATTATTTGTTGTTACAAAATAAATTGTTTCTTCTACCTTTTAAGCCATAAAAGTGAATCAATCGTTATATTTTCTGGATTTTTAATATCTGCAATAATCATCTCATCTAAATACTTTATTTTATCTATATTTGCTGTGTAATGTCTTGTTAATTTCTGTAATTAAATCCAAATTTTCTTAGTAATACTCTTACAGGTAAAACTCAAACAAAACCTCAATTTACCTCAATATTTCCATTCATATCATAAACAACAGGTTTGAATAATTTCCCAAAAGTATCTATAAAATAAAATAATTTATTTATTTTTAATCTTTAATAGAAATTTTCATTAAACTTTTACCAATCATTGTCACAATTTCTTTAGCCGACTCCAAAAATAATTCGATAATAATTTTTTCATTATTGTTAATATTTTGAAAACCTTTTAATTGTTTTAACTCAATTCTTCCATTATTTCCCATTATTATATTTAAAAATTTATTAATTAAATTAACTAAAAAAAACTTGAACTTTTTTTATTTTGATTTAAAAAAAAGTATATTTTTTTTATCAACATTTAACTGCTGCAAACGATCTAAAACCTAAGGATTTTTTGATTAAATAAAAATTATAATAAATAATATATAAATAAATAAATAGAAAAATAAAAATTGATTATCTTTTATCAATAATAATTACACAAAAAATAAAAAAAAAATACAAGAACGTTTCAATGTTTCGATAACATTTTTTTTTTAATTTCTTATCACTGGAGCTAGTATTAGCTGTTACTTACTTTATTTTTATTCTTGATTTTTTTTGTATATAAATAAATAAATAAATTATTAAATTTATTTAGTTTTTTTCATTTTTTTTTATCGATTAATAATTATTTCTGGTTTTCAGTTAAAACTTTTAAAAGGTATACATTATATTCAAATAATTTAGCACAACCGTATACTATTAAAAACTATAACGAAATGTTTAGGAATTACAATAAAATAGAAAAAATCTTGGAAATATAATATCAATGTCATTAATTGTGAAACATGTTGTTAATTAAATTAGTTTAATTTATTATTTGTTTATTCAAAACAATGAGAAACACAGCAAAACATATGTAAACTGAAAATCACTCAGTTTTTTTGTTAACACACCATATATCGATGCACAGTTTTTTAAATAATCATTTAACAATGATAAAACGAATAAATTTTTTATATTAACCATTAATTAAAATAAACTTTTTATTTATTGATATTTACAAATGAATACAATCCAATGACAAGGTGCCAAATATGTTAAATAAGCAATGGTAAAACATGATGATTTCATAAAAAATTATTAATAAAAAATACAACTTTTACTGTTCTCTGACAGATCAATGAAAAAACAAAAACGTTTTTCCTATATGCTTTGTATGCATGCTTAGCGAACCTCTTGGGGGACCATAACGCCATCTGAAAAATAATATCTTCAACTATATGTTTACAAATTTATATTTAAAACATTAAATTAAATTTCACATGTCAGAACTAATTCAAATAATTAAATAAATTAATTACATTTTATAAAGGTATATAAATAAGTTGTTTATTGTTTTATTTATATTAAATTATTAGTTAATAATAAATTTAATATTTAATTAATTTTAACGATTAAAGCACAACATAACCTATAAATTATGAAGGAAGTACATTTGTCGAATTATGAAAAAAGTTTTAAACCACGATGTATTCAGGAAAGTCAGGTAGTAGTTACTACATATAATCGAAAGAATATAATTTTAATTTATGAAAATTTACTTAAAAGCGTCTAGATGGTAGATGATGACTCGATGACTCAATGATTTTTGACCCTTAAGAATAAAATTTGGTACCGAATGGGGAAGTCTTTATGTTTCGTTGGGTGCTACAAAAGTAATTGCACAGGTGTTATGTGAAGTTGCACAGCCAAACAATGTATGACATGGAGGTTTAATTTATATTAATGAGGATATAGGTCCTATGGCTGCACCACATTTAAAAAAAAAATAGACAATCCGTTTTAAGTGTTCAAGTAAACAAAATAGTAGAGCGCGCATATTGAGATAAATTTATAGTTGTAAATTTCTGATATGTTCAAAATAAAAAGAAAAATTTTTTTTTCTTATGTACAATAATTAAATAAATTTTTTAGACAGAATTTCTGATGTCGCTTTTGGTTGATTTTTCTACACTAAATTATAATTTGAAATCTTAAAAATAGTTTTTTTTTTTTTTTTTGATTTTTTATAATTTTATTTCTATTTATAAACTTTGACATAAATATTGCAATGCGATGTGTAATTTTAGCTTAGTTTTTCTAAGGTTGTTTCTCCACAAATTTAACATTCACTTTACTTTTAAATTTATTTTTTAATTAATAATAGAAGCAAAGTGTTTTTCTAACTAAATTATCGTTAGTAGGGTGATACAAATGAATTTATTTAAAAAATTTCATCGTTTTCAGGCATTTTTTTTTTCTTCTGTACTTCTGTAGAAACGATTCAATACTGATCGTTAAGCTAATAAATTAAATTTTTCTTAATTTCAAAGTAGGAACAAAATTTATTTATTTTAAACAAAAAAAAAATTCTTTATTCACTTAAGTAAGTACGAAATGCATACAAGTTCAAAATGAATTGGTGGCAGACAGCAGATGTGTTTTTATTATATTTAAAAATAAAAATATGCATGCTTAAAACTATGTTAAACGTGATTAGATGAACTTAATTAAAATTACGCATTTATTGAAATATTTTATTATTATTATTATTATTATTAACACGATTTGTACTCTTTTTTTATATTTGTTAACACTGATCTAGAATTAAAAAGACTTAACTAAGTTATTCATTAGTTTGTTCTCCCCAATATTTTGTTTTTGTCTATAAACATTTGTTTTAAGCATTTAAAGTGAACGAATTTCGAAGAATTTTTTTTTTTATTATTGAATATAAATCGTAATCTCTCGTATAGATTTAATTTAAATCGGATATAGCTACTAAAAATACTTGGATAAAAGAATGAAATCATCATTATTACGTCATTAAAAATATTTAAAAATAAAAAAAATTAAAGTTGTAACAGTGATTTCGCGTAGTAAAAATAATTAAATGTGTCGGCTTTTTTTTTTTTTTTAATACTTGGTTGTATGTAGAGTAAACACTTCAAGTAACAAATTTTATTATTGTGTAGGTTATTTACTTGCATTAAACTACTTAAATGTGTAAAAAGGCTGACTATATATAACCAAATGTATATATGATGACACATTTTATGTTTTATGTGGATATATACAATACAATTGCAAAATTTCTATTTAACAAAAAACAATTTTTTTTTTTTCTTACTAACAAAATACACGCGGCTGCCTTTTTTCCATGTAGAAAATTTATTTACTTGTTTGTGGTGAATGGAAGACAACAAAAATGAATTTTTAAGTCAAATAAGAAACAGCGATCGTACGAGCTAGTTGTGTTTATTTTTAATCGCAAAATAAATATTAAAAAAAAAAAAAAACCGAAAATTTAATTAAGTTTTTTTTTGTATCACACCAGAATAAAATTATTTAATAGGATTTTTGTTTTGAAGCTTAAAGTGTATCAAGTGTTTTTGGGAAAACTTTCCATTAAATATCTGTTGGGTTTTATTGTTAATGTTCCTAAAATACAGTGCGGTGTTTATATGCTTTTTAAGTTAAAGTTAAAGTGATTTAAGTTGCAAAACATTATTGAGTGATAATTGTTAATTAATTATTGGATTATTCAAGAATACTTTTTTTTTTTTGTTAAATAATATTTAGCAAGGTTAGTAGTTAAAATATGTTTTTAATTATTAAAAAAATAATAATTATTATTTGTTTGTGTGTTGTGATGAAAAGCGACATACATAAATGATTCATCTTATTTATAAATAATTAATCGTTTTTTTGTAATATAAAAATAAATAAAATGTTACAGCGGTTGTGAGTTAGCTTTTTTTTTTTAAACAGCGAAATATACGTTATCAATGCGCTCTAAACAAAAAAATAAATAAATAAAAATTGATAAGAAACTCGTTGTTTTTGCTTCATTTTTGTATTAATAAAAAATAAAATTAATAAGCATAGGCGTCCGAATTATTTAGCAGTAAATTATTTATTTAAATTACGTCACATAATGCTATTTAATTAATTAATTTTTATCTTTAACGATTTTTTGTTTTAATTCTTTTTATTTCCAACAATTTTATCGCATGAATAAATTCGATAAAACAACAACAACAACGAAAATTTATTTACTCAGCATTTTATTTGTTATTAAATAATTTTTTATTTTATTAATTTTCGAGGGGTGGTTGTATTAAAATTTTTTTTTGGAATACAAATACCGAAAACTATTAAAACTAGAAAAATTGCATTACACATAGGCGTCCTGTAAAATGTTTTTATTTTTGTTTTGTTTAGGGTGCAGCAGTTTCTTTTTTGTTTGATTAATTACCGAAGGGTGTCTGGTTACTAATGTAGTGTTTTGAAAATAAACGATAGAGAAATTTTCATTTAAAACTAAATAAATAATAATAAAAAAAAAAATGTTTAAAACCCTGTAGGGATTTAACAGAAAATACTAAATTGACATTTCAACGTTAGAAAAATTCTACAAAACCACCAAGCCTAGTTAGAATTAATTTTATTAAGAAAGCAAATAAAAATTAACCTTCGTAATCAGGTAATTTTATTAATTAATTTATTTGTTTATTTACACAATCGCATTTTACGTTGTGCACGATTGGTTTTGTTGTACCTGAATTGTACCTGGATGGTTCGTTGATTATTTGGTTCCTTTAACCGTCATTTTTATCGTCAACCAGACGATCCCATAACGATTTTTGTGTTTTTTTTTTTTTTATTATCAAAAAATTAATTTTTATTCAATAAAAATTTAATTTGTTTGGAGTGGATGATCATTCTGAAAGCATAAACTTGTTAGCCTTGTGTTAATTTTTTTTATATATTTTTTAATTGTGTTAAACTTATAATTCTTACGTCATTAATAGTTTTTTTTATTTATGTATATTTTTTTCTGCTTTAATTATACTTCATTAGGTTAAAGCGCGCGCTGATGAAAAATAAACGCGAAAAAAAAAAAAAAAAACGTTAATAAATAATTTTTCTAATATAAATGCGAAAATTTGATGAATTTCGTTTATTTTATACAGAATTTTTGTGAAAATATTTGCTTTAGTTTTATATTAATTTTGTGGAAAATAAAAAAAAAAAAAAAAACTTAATGAATAACTAACTTAAGAAAACACTTGTTTGTGTTACATTTATATAAATAAAATATTCTAATGTTAGCAAAAGAAAAAAGAAAAAAAATGTTTTTTCGTTGTTTTGTTAAAGAAATATTTTTTTGCGTTAAACGAATTTTATAAATAATTTTTTATTTTATTTATTTTAAAGGAAATTATAGATATAAAAGTGTATCAAAATTATATAAATATGATTTTTAACGATGTAAATGTTTTATTTAACTACAGTAGATTCGTGTTTTTATGAATGGTTTACCTACGAAATATGTTTAAATTTTTTAACATAAGTGAAAAGATCACAGGAAAAGTAAGTGAAAATACTCTGAAACACAGAAAAAAGTGTAATCAATTCATGTTTGTAGTATAGCTAAGATAAAAGTTAAACAAAACAAAGATTTCAGGATTACTCCTCAAACTTTGTTAATAAATTATTAAAAAAAGAAAAATCCTAACGTTGTGAATAATAATTACGAAGCTTTCAAAATTGCATACTGAAAAGAAACTGTGAAAAGATCGCATACGGATAATACTCTATCCTGGGTTAATTCCTAATCGCAGCGTAAAGTTTTTTCGAAAGAAAATTGCTCCGTACCTTCAGGTTTTTATTTTAAATCAAACAAATTGTGGTGACTTTAAAAATCAAGTCAAAATTGCACTACATTAGAAACTCTATTATTTAAATTACTTTCTCTTTCTCAAAAATTAATCCGGAATTAGGAACTCAGACACAACAAGAAAACACAACAAAACTTTTCTACATTCATTGTTGACATTTATGATTTACAATCCATTAATTATGCAAGTTCAGACATTTTTCAGTAAATTTTTAATCTAAATCCCTTTTTCCGTATCGTTTTTTGAACAAAGGAAATTAAAAAAAAAAAGGATTTAAATTGAATTGCGAAAACAATTCTGTCTGCATAGTTTTTAATTAATTTACCTTTAAATCGTGTTTAGTTCTATTATATGCTAAATGGTTAGATTAATTACTGGATAAAACATTATTTATTTATTACATTTAGCTGATTATATAAAAGTTGATCAAAACCATAAATTAAATGTTTATTAATTTCGTTTTATTGATTCGATTTTTGTTTTATTAGTAAACAACGTAAATAAATATAATGAAAAACGTCTATAAAATATTTTTTTTTTAGTATTTAGTAACATTTTCTACTGAATTACAAAAGTAAAAAATCGGTAAAATTAAATTATTACTTTTTTTTTTGTGTATATAAAATACAGCGCAAAATGAGTGAAAAATATTTTGCTTTTATGGATTGTGTGCCATGTTGTGTTTTATTTATTTACTTAAATTTTTTCTGTTTTATATTTATTTTATTTTAATTTTTCTAATTTTTTTTTTAATCGATTTGTAATAAAACAAAAAAAATTTTTTTTATTTTTTTGGTTAGAAGATAATTTATATTTTTAGACAGATAGAAAGACAGATAAAAAATAAATATAAAACATTATTTAATTGGAAACATTTTAATGGAAGAAAGATATAAAAAATAATATCATCTCGTGGCGATTTTTTAATGAAAGTTTAATTAATTTTGTTTTTTTTTTTTATCCATCATTTCGCTTCCTCTGTATATTTATTTTTTTTTTATTGAGAATTTTATCGTAATTAACCGTTTATTAAATTTTGATGAATGATTGGTTAAAGCATTCAGGATTATTAATGTGTAAGTCGATCATATTATTTGCAAAATGCAATAAAGTAAGCCTGAATTATGTTATTTTCTTATCATACAATTTTTTTTCTTAATTAAAGTAAATTTGTTTGGGTTTTCTGTACCATGAATAACGATAAGGAATTCCACAGAAAATTGGGTATTTTCACGTTAATTTTTCATTTTAAGTTTTATCATTGAAAGCACATTTTTAAGTCCCGGAAATCAAATAAATTGTTTGTATTAAAGTTTTTTTTATTTATCTAAATGTTAATTTAAAACGCCCTCAACTAAAGGTTGTATATGGTAGTCTTTATGATAAAGCCACACCTGTTTAACATTTAAAACTCTCTACTGCCAACAGTACATAAGATCGTTAAGGATTTACAGCAAAGAAACTGGATATCATCCTCTGTTTTCTAGTTAATAAACTGTTTCTATTTCCTGTTTATTTACATTAAATTAATTAAATAAAACAAAAAAAAAAATGTTTTTTTTATTGTTTTAATTGAAAAACAAGTAAATGTGCAAAATCAATGTGAAATAATTTTAAAACACAAACAAATGTGTAATAAAAAATTGAAAAACATTTTTTGATTTGTCTGCTGTAACACAGCATGAGTTATTGTGGTTTTTCTATGCAATAAAAACTTTTAATTAAATTGAAGAAGATGTAGAAATAGAAGAAAAATGTTAATTTTCGTATTAAATTTGATTTTTTTTTTTTATTCTTGATTTTAATTTAATTACATTTCACTGATAAAACTTTTTTTAATTTTTTTTTTTTGTAGCTACAATCATTTTTCTTTTCTTTTTAAATAGAAAATAATTATGTGGCATTAGCAGTGATTAGATAAGATTAAAGTAAAGTACAGCGTTTTACAAAATGTATAATTATTTAAAGGTGGAGCAGAAAATTTAATCATATAATTGTTATCGCATTTTAGAAAGTAGTTGGTCAGTTTTCTAAGAAATAATAATCTAGTTTAAAAAGTCAATTAATTATCTAAAATAATAATTTGATTGAACTGTACTTAACCATAATTGTTGTAATTTTTAATTTAGTTTAATAAAAAAAATTTAATAAATAAAATCGGTGAGCAAATATTTCTGATGAAATTTGTGAATTTAAAGGGGAGTTAATATTGCTACAGAATTTTCTGTGATGTTTAATGCAACGTGTTGCTGATTTAATTAATAAAACAATTTTTTAAAAATATAATTAATGGTTGTGTTAACTGGGCTGCCTGTTGCTAATGAACAATTGTTACGCCAGACAGGCTGGAGAGGGATTATAACCCTAGGAAAATATGTAAATGTTGTTGATGGAATTTTTAATATGAATTTCAGTATTGATTAACTGACTGATTGTTATGATTTATTATCTAGACTTTAGATTTCAATACTAAACTAATCCAAGTTATTTTAATACGAACAGCTGATGGTTTTATTTCTGAAATAAATTATTCAGTAAAATTCAACAACCTTATAAAATGTTTTGTACTTTCTAAATAATTAGCGAAATTATTTTGTCAACAAAAAAAAAAAAAAAAAAAAAACAACAAAATTCAACAAAAACCGACAGAATTATTATTATAGCTGGCGGCTAAATTCTATGATTATTTCTGTATTAAATGATTTCCACAATAAAAAAAAAAAAATAACAAAAAAATCATTATTCTGTCTGAAAAAAAATTAATAAACATTTTTTTTTTTTTTTATAAATAAAGCAAAGAGCAACAAATATTTGTTGCTTCAACTCACTCAACTCGCTGTGTTTCCTATGTATTTTTATCGAAAAACAAAATTCAAAGCAAATAAAAATAGAAATCACCAATGGACCAGCAAAATATGTATATATATGCGCGACGATTCTTGTTTCGTTTTGTTGTTTACTGACTTTTAGTTTTTTTGTATAATAAATGTTTCTCGTTATTAAGAGGTTTCAATCTTGTAAAATTATTTTAAAAAAAAAAAATTGCATAGGACTGTTAATTGGTGACGGAAAAGTAGACAAAACAGCAGAAGTATCATCGGAAGTATAGCAAAGCGACTGTAGTAAGATCGTTATGATTAAAACTTCTGTTGCTGTCTTTAATTAATTTTTTTTAATTAAAAAAATAAAAGAGACACCTTACTGTATTTCCACTATAAATTACTAACGAAATTTCTTTATAAATATGCATTTAGTGAATGTTCGCGATGCGTCATTTTTATAAATAAAAAAACATTTTTTTTTTCTTTATATTTTTTAGTTTTTTTTTTTTGTTGTTTAATGCGATTGTGAAGTGTATATAAAATTCGCTTGTTTCAAAATTCAGTTAATATAAATGCTTTAAAACATATATTCGGTTTTGGAATTTTTTTAAAAGTTTGTTTTTTTTTTTTTTGCTCTTTATTAACGCTTCTTGACGATGCGTGAAGGGTATTTACATTGTGTGTACAATATGAATAAATTTATTTATTTTATTTAATACTATTGTTCTATTACTGAGTTTTGTTTTTTTTTTTTTTTTTAATTAAAAAAGAAAATAAAATACTTTTTTTTATCACCTGGACATTTGAAACCAGCTGTTTTTTTAATTTCTTAATTGCGAAAGGTTAATTTAAGTAAAGTAGGTGACATGACAACGTATGCAGGTTTGAATGTAAATTTTCTGTTAAGAATTAAATAAATATTTTGATAGAAATTTTAAAGGAAGTTTAGAAATGTCATTGTTGTCATGTGTTGTAAGCTTTGATACTTTAAAAACACAATTTTTACAGAAAAAATATCAACGAAAAACCTTTTTTTTTAAATAAAAATTAATTAATTAAGCAGACCTTAAGCAGAATAATTATTTTTAAATAACTGATCAAGGTGCCTTAATTCATTTAGATATGTATGATATGAAACAGTAAATGTGTCGATGTTTATCTAATAGATTTATGTAAGGTCTATGAATTTATTAAAATTAATCCAATGTCATTTAGAAAAAAAAAAAACATTTTTTTTTTCATTAATAATTTGTATGTGAATTGGCTAAAAGCAGAGATGTATTATTAATTTTATTACAAAGTAGAAACAGTAGCTAAATAATTATTACAAACGTAAATGTTTGAAAAGCTGGAATTAGATCGTTATTGTGAGAACCACTAGTAGATTAAAATTGACCAGAAACACAAGAAATACCTGCGCTCCAGAAAATTTTAAAAAATAACCGAAAAAAAAAAAACCCTAGATACATTAGTGAATTAATCTAAATCATTAATAAATTAATAAATAATTAATCATACAGTCAACAATTATAATTTTTTTGGCCATTCTAAAATTAACACAAGATTAATTAGTCATAGGGTTTATTTATAAAATGTAACGACGACAGAGAATTAAACAAAAAACCAAAAAAAAAAAAGTTTTTTCTTTTTAATAAATATTTCTCTAACCTATAATTATGACTGTTTTGTGTAACAAAATTTTAAAATTTAATTAAATAACAAAATAACTTACTTTATAATTTTGTTTATATACTTGGGGCATATGTTTACTAATTAATTTTACTATTAAAAAAAAAAAAAAAAAAAAACTTAATTTCAGTCATAAACAAACTCCACATGCTAATCAATCAAAATGTTTTAATAAAAAATTTATATTAATCATTGATTTTGTTTCAAAAACAGTTTATTTATCTAAAAACATAAACAAATAGAAAATAATAAAAAAAAAAAATTACAAAACTCCTTAATATATAAGCGCCTTAAGTGAAATTAAACAAAAATAGTAAAAAAAGTAAATTTTTAACAGAATTTCGAATAGAAAATAAACATCGTTGTCAGCGTTTCCGCCACCGCCAACATTGAACTTTATTTTAATTATTATTATTATTATTATTAATTTCGAGGCTAAAATAGTATCGATTTATTTATATTTAATTAATTGAAAAAAAAAAAATGTTTAAGTAATAAACGAATAAAACAAACGTCATGTTGTTTAATTTTTATTACTATGCAATCACTAATGTTGAAAACTTAAATTGTGTTTCGTGCTATTAAATATTTTTTTCTTCTATATTTATTGTTGCTAACGATTTGTGTTATAAATGACGCCCTTTAGCTTGTGATTTTTTTTTAGTATTATATTTATTATTTATTACTTAATAAGGGTGGAAACCACATTATTGTTTTTTATTTGAGGCTTCATATTTTTTTTTTGTTTTAGTGAAAAGCGATTTTGTTTTTTTTGTTATGTTTGCATGAATGATTGATTTGTTTTATTTACCCTTGTTTTTTGCAGTGGATGGTTTTACATTACATACTGCAGTGATTTAAAATTTGTTATAGTGTGAACTATTAAACATTAATTGATAATTTTTTTCTTAGGAAATAACCCTGCTAGAGTTCTATAATTAGATTTCATTAGTTTTGGCTTGATTTATGTAAAATTGCGATGGAGTAAACGCACTATTGAAATACTAAACAGATTACACTTTAAATACATTTTTTTATTCATCTGCTACCTTATAATAAATCAAGGTAATTAACCACAATATAAATTGCAGTAAAAATACAATTATAATGCCTACAATGCTGCTTTTATAATAATTACTTTATACGCTGCTAATAAATAAACTAAGTAGAATACATTTGATTGTTAAATTGAGGACGTTGTCGGTTACTTAACAATTGCTTCAAACAATCATATTCATTGCATATGTGTTTGTATTTCCTTTTGTTTTATTGATTATACTTTTATTATCAAATATATTCTTCTTCTCTAACAATTACAAAAGACACAAATAGCTACAAACTTATGCTTATATGTAAAAAAAATCATTTCACTATAATATGTTTACGCAGTAGTAATAAGTTAAATAAATTATGTATTTTTAATTATAAATTATGATTTAATAATAATAATAATTTTTTATTTATTATTATTTGTTGTTAAGGAAGTAAATGAACTCATTTATTTCTCTATCTATTCAAAAAAAAAAAAAAGAAAAAAAATAAATAAATTTCTAGTTATGAAATCGACATAAAAACAGATCCACAAACAAAGTGTCATATTACTAATAATATTTTTTTTTGTAGTGATGTCATTATTATTTTATTTATTGAATAATAATGCATAAATATAACGTATGCAGAGGAACGCCTACGAAAAAAACTGTTATTCTATTAACTAATCCATTTCTGTGTTTATAACCGCAGAAATTATTAAAAAAAAAAAAAATTATTATTAAAAAACCACGAATAGTTTTTTTTTTAAGGTTTTTCTTTCTAATTCTGTTTTGTGATTTATTTTTAATATTTTTTTTTTTTTGTATTCTAACCCCCATATAATATAAGGTTATTATGTTCACATTTAAATTTACGAAAATAATATATTTTATTACTTATTAATTACTTTACGTGGCTTAATACATTATTTTGTGGTTTCATGATAATACCTTGCTCTAGCATATGTGAATGATTACACCTTGTTACCTATATTCTTCGCACTCTGCACCTATTATTCAATTTTTTTTTGTATTAAACTTTAAAAAACATTAAAAGTAAACAAATGATTCGTATTCTGCTTATTATTTTACCAAGATAAGGGTAATTAGTTGTGTTAAATTTTCACATAATTTGCTTAAACACTTTCGTTTGAAAATTCCAAATATTTTTTTTGTAATAACTGGGGATGATTTTAACAAAAAGTTTTATTCCTTCGTAAACTTTTCAAACATAATATTGTAGCTTCTGACGATCTTCTGGATCGAAACTCAACTAATTGACATACTTTTCACATTTTTATTGCGGAAACATTTTCCTTTAAAACTATGAAATTTCATTACAGTAACATTCCTTTGGGTTTTTTTTTCTAATTAATAATTTGTCTGGTAAATTTTATTACTTGTTGCCGTCGTACTTAGCATATATTTGCGTTCTAGAATAATTATATTTGTTTATAAATTGCTCTCCAAAATACAGTGCAATTCTCTTATTTATAGATATTTAATTTTTTTTTTTTTTTTAAGCATTAGTTAGCTGCTGCACAAGTTATTTGTTAAATTTCCGTGATTAACCGTTTACATGATAGAATGTTCACTATACCTTCGTCATAAGTAAAGAATGTTAAGAAAATTACATCATAAAAAAAAATTTAATTTTATTATCATAATAATAATTAGAAATGATTCTTAAACATGAGATTAAAAAAAAAATAACATTTTTTTTTAAAACAATATTTTCGGTATAATCAAGCAGAAACATTAATTAAGTTTTTTTTTTAAGTCGTTGTGTCATATTTCACTCGTAATAAAATAAAAAATTTTAATTGCTACCAAAATTGTATTCATTGAAAAATTAATTAACTAAAAATAAACAAAAAACGATTAAATGCATTTAAAAATACGGATAGGAAATTACTAATCAAATGTGAAAAAGACTATCCTGAACCAGCCTGCACACTCCCTGTTTTTAATTTATATTTTTTTTTTTTTAAATAAATTAAAATTTAATTAATTATTATTATTTTTTTTTTATCAAACATTGACGCGCCTTAAATATATAATAAAAAAAAAAAAAAACAGAAAAAAATCCGCGATAAAATATATTTTTTTTTTTATCTAATTCTCGGGCACGTGTTAATGTTTTTATACAAGGGTGGAATAAGGATTTTATTCTTTGTCCCTAGGAAATGGATAACACATTATTTTCAAACGTGTATAGGGTTTGCTAAGCGATCTTCTAGCCCTCATTGCACGCTTATTAAGACAAACAAATAAGCAAAGCGTGGCTTAAAATTATTTCTAAAGACGCAAGTAATCTGATGAAAGTGACTTTCTGGGAAATACTTTACGCTAAAATTATGTAAAAAATTAATCAAATATATAAGTGAATTACATTGCATGAAAAACTGGTTGGATCATAATAACAATTTCCAAGTAAAAACCGATCATTGAATTACTTTGAAATACGGATTGAAACGCTGCTACCGAAATAAACAAAAAAAAAAAAAAAAAAAATCAATGAAATTATTATCAAATTGCTTTCATAAAGGTTGTTTAGGTTGGAGGTTCCCTGCTTCTTTCTTTTTTCTGTTTATGTTTATTTATGTTTTTTTTTAATAATAAATACAACCAAAAACAACTTAATTTGTTTACCTTGAAATAATTACACGACTAGTAAGAGTGAACGTTTAGTGTATTACAGCTAAATGACATTTACAACATGACATTGTTGCTTTATTTTCCCTTTAATTATATTTATAGATTTTGTTTATATTTTTATTAAATTTATTCTTTTATGTTTTTGTGTAATATTAACCGGAAATAGTATAATTCATATGTTGTTACTTTCGGAATATTTGTATTCATTTCTCCGATACAATTTGTTTGTGCTTTTATCGATTTATTTTGTTGCATTTTCAATGCACTATCCCAGTTTCTTTTTTTTTTTGTTTATTATTTTCTTTATTATTATTATGTAAATTAACATTTTAATATCAACAATTTATTTATAGAAATTTAATTTAATTTTTTTTTTTGTTAAATTTCATTTTCAATGTAAAAACTTTTTTTTTTTGTACTATTTTGTAGTGAATTTTGTTGTAAATTAATTTCCTATATTGGCTGCACTCATGTTTAGTTTTTTTTTTTTTTTATTTTATTTTTATTTTCGTATGTTAATTAAATATTAGAAAATAAAAAGGAAGAAGAGGTTCATTGAATATTGTATGTTTATCGTATTTACGTGCATAGTAACTATTTGATTATTTTTTATTTTTAATTTAAATTAGTTTTTACTTAGTTACAAAGTACTGTACAGATACCATCCGTAGACATTAAATTATTTTTCAATTATTATTTCTAAACGTTTTTTTTTTTTTTTTTTTATTAGTTTTTAATGTAATTTTATTTTTTTTTTTTTTTATTAAATTGTCTTCCGGGTGTAGGAGTTTTTCAATTTGGATTTTAATTTTTTTTATTTTTTATTCTATGTATATGGGTGGTACTTTCCTATTTGTCTGTCTACATGTCTGATGGATAAACACGAAAATATATAAATCAATAAAATATGTGATGGCTTTATAAATCCGAAAGTATATATGCTGTTGATAAGGTTTTTTTTTTTTTTATTATTTAATAATCTATTATTATTATACATAGATAAAGTAGAAAAAATAATTTTAAGTTGTTATTAGGCTGATTGATAGTAATTATCCATGTTTTTAGTGTTATTTTATTAAAGAATAAATAATTAAACTTTAATTATAGAGTAAATTGATATTATTTAATACTTAATTGGTTTTGACCGTTTAATTTTATTTGTGAAAATGCATCACGATTTTGTGTTTTTGCTGTCGCCTTTTTTTCTTATTAATTTTTGCTGCATTTAACTTTAATCCTAATTTTTTTTATTAAATTTTAATCTATAGTTTTTTGTTAGTTTTATTAATAAAATTTCGTCATGCTTTGGTTCTCTAACAGCAAAAAAAAAAAAAATAATTCAACCAAAATAACTGAACGTAAAATATAAACGAACGAACGACGGGACATTGAATGATTTGTAATTTTATCATAATTATATTTCTTTGAGTCATTATTCAAAATTATAATAATATCGTCATAATACAAGTATTAGCGGTCACCAGTGAAATGACCTCATGATTAAAAAAAAAAATCGTTGTTTACGTTTTGTTTGTTTATTTTAAGTAAGGTTTCTTCCTTCCTTTTTTTTTTTTTTTACTTCATTTCTACTTTGTTATTATTTAATTATTTTCGTGAGTGAAATCAGTTTATTAATTTGTTTATTTTAACGGAATCCTGCTTACCATTTATTAATATTTACATTATTGACCAGAGTCCTCAATTTTTTTTTAATAATTACTTTTGTAACAAAATTATTTGTGGTTCTTAACGATTACAACATTATCCGGGTTTTAATTGTTGAAATTAATTCCATCGTACTACTTATAACATCAAAGCCACAAAGTTATATCGATTTAATATCAATAAAAGATAATAATGATAGAAAAAAAAAAAACCTTTTAATACAGACAAATCAACCAATCTAATAAAGTATAATTAAATTATTTTGTAATAAATAGACGAGAGAGGAAAAAAAAAAAAAACGCATTTAAAACCAGCATCCAGTTGTTATTTTGGATAATGTTACAACAAAATAGGTCAAATTCGCAATTAAATAATTATTTTAATTACATTAACTTTTTATTACGAGTTATTATGTAATCCGCTGTTTGGTTGTGTTACTTGTTTATCACACACACACACATATATTTGCGCTTTAAAGTTTTGCTGCAAAATTTTATGCTAATTAAATGTTATAACCAACAAACCATACATGCGAAAGTGAATTGTTTTTTGGTTTTATACCATATTCGTTGTTAAGTACAGTGAAGTAGTTATGCTTATAAGTGTCGTTTATAGCATTGCATAGCGTGACACATAAGTTTAGCAGTTTTTAACAATGCTAATTAAAAACATTTTTTTGTTTCACCTTTTCTCTAATGGTTTTACGTTTGTTTTTAATTATTTATATTTATGTGTTAAAAGACATAACAATAATTTTGATTGGAAAAGCAATTACATTATTATTAGTTATTAAAATTTTTATTGATTATTATCGTGTTGTGTAATGAAGGTTTTACTACGATCAAGGTTAATTATGGTGTTTTGGATTTATTACAATACATTACAGTAGTATTTTCTTTTAGGATTTTAATTCAGAAAAGAATATTTTTTAATTCTATTCTCATAAAATTTTCGTTATAAACTACCATGAAATTTCAGGTTAAATATTATTCGTTACGATAATAAATTTAATTTAATTATTTTTTAAAGTGTTTTACTGCATTTAACATTGAGTTTTAACGTTAATTAAATGTTTTTATTTAACTGTGTCTAACATGTGTTGAAAATTTACAATACAGTAGCCATGGCTAGATAACATCTGTATACACTTAAAATCTTAATTAAATTGCATTACCAAAAAAAAAAAAAAAAACGCTAAATAAATTCAGTAACACCCATTAATTTATAAATCCCACCAATAAAATAAATAAAACAAAGACAAAAAAAAAACGTTAATAAAATACGAAATCTGATACATAAATGGAATAAAAAAAAAAAATTAGAAAAATATATAATAAACTCTCTCAAGTAGTGAAAATAAATACGAAATACAATGATTAAGAACTAAATGGAATAAAAATGTACGAAAATCTATAATTTGCTTTACGTGGTTAGACATATGGTCGCCAAATAATAAATAACGAAAAAAAAAAAAAAGAAAAAAGTGTTTGTTCGTGATACAATTTATAGTATTTTGACTTAAAACGATAAAAAACTATAAAAAAAAGAGAAATGGTAATAACTAGATTAGTAGGAAATTGGAGTAATAATAATAATAATAACAACAACAAAAAAGTCTTTCTATCAAAATCAAAAATCAAATAAATCAAACTATAAAAGCGTAAAAAAAACATTTTTTTAGTGTGAATAAAATGTTAATTTGTATTAAAAAAAAAAAA
Source organism: Ptychoptera albimana (assembly GCA_961205885.1). NCBI lineage: Eukaryota > Metazoa > Arthropoda > Insecta > Diptera > Ptychopteridae > Ptychoptera > Ptychoptera albimana. Next base: position 31,636,410 of record OY540802.1, on the reverse strand, counting down.
AGAAAAAACATCAACAAAAATTAATTTCCTAACAAATTTCCGTTTATTCTGCAATAAAAATAAAAAAAACCAAAATATTTTCAGTATTAATTATTTAAAAAAAAAAAACCCTAGACACACCTGATATTGTCATGTAAAAATCGCATAACTAAACAAATTAACAAACTTGATTTAAAGTTATTTTTGCAATCAAATCAATTTTCATTGTCAATAGTTCAATTATAGGGGTGGTATTTTTAGGTGGTATTTTCTGCTTTTTTTATAAAATGAGTAATTTCAGTTAAATATCAGATCAATAAATATTTTTCATAGATTTAACCCCACAACTAACTGCACGCGACAGTAAAGAAAAAGTTTTTGCGATGAAAATCAAAACAAAATTAGGTTAGGTACATTGGCACCGGATATCACCAATTTACTCCACAAATTTCTTATAGATTTTAAGCTTTTTTTTCTTTTCTCATTTTACTTGGTGGGGTTTTTATTGCTAAAATTGTATGCTAAAACAGGGTGATTATTAAATAATACTTTAAACGTTTAAATTTAAGTTAATTAAATTTTTTATTGCAATTGATTTTAAAGAATAAAAAACGAAAAAAAAATAATAATAATTTTTTTAAACAATTTTATGGAATATCCTTTATGTTTTACAGCCTTTATGTCGCAAATAAATCATATTAAATTTTGTCTTTTTTGTTTTCTTTTTAAAGGTTAAACTGAAGTAATCATGGCAACACAACAACCACCGCCACCACCACCAAAACCGAAAACATCACCACCATCAACATTGAGCAATCATAATCATTACAATAATATAGCACAACAACAGCACAACTATTTAAATAATGGCAACGGTTTAGGTTTATCATTACCACCAGAAGACGAACAAGTAGTTATGACACCAAAAGGTAAAACATCAAATTCAACGGTGCTACTCATCGAACGGAAATTAGTCGAACAACTAACTGATCGTGTTCATGTGGCTGGTGGTGATCATAAAGGAATAATTATCAATAAAGATACAGTTAAAGGTGAGTTAATTATTTTTTATTTAATTAATTCCTTAACGAAAATTATTGTTTTTTTTTTTTTCGTTTTTCGTTTAGATCAAAAATCACAAACCTCCTCACCACAATTATCGCTCGAGTTTCGTGTATTTCTAGTCAGTGCAAATACCGGTCAACATACACAAGAAGCAAGAACATTACGTTTCTGGTTTCGACAATGGTTAAACGACAGTGATAAACAGGCGCACGTCGCACAAGATTTCTTTAGAGAGCTCGTCACACCAAAAGAATTTCCAAGGGGTACACACTACAGTTTTTTTTTTTTTTTTATTCTTGTTTCGATTGTGTTTATTTAATTATTTTTCTTTTAGATTATGTTGGTTTTATTAAAAAAATAATGAAATTAATGCAAAAAGGTTATAACGAAATACAGGCATTAGAAGTTGAACTTCGTATACTTGAACAGACATCAGCACCACCATCCAGACCACGTAAGTTCTTTTCGTTTTATTTTCATTTAATTTAATTATTCTATCTACAAAAAATAATTATTTATCAATAAAAAAAAAAAAAATAATAATAATTAGCGCGACCAGGACATTTGATATTTTGTTTTGGTGATTGTAATCGTAAATTATATGAGCAAGGATTATTGTCAATTTCAACAGGTGACAGTTTATTGAAGAAAATATGGTTGGAAATGTATAATAAAAATTATTAACACACACCCGCAAAAAAAAAAAAATAATAATAATAAAAAAAATTATAGAAAATTGAGCATATTAATAAAGAAAAATTAATAATTAATTGTTTTTTCTCGTTAATTAGTTTTTCGTTTTAATTTTTTCATTTTAAAAAAAAAATTTTTTTTTTTTTTGCTGTTTTTTAATGTCGCATACAAATTAAAAAGATTTTTTTTTAACATGTTTCAAGCAACATAAAACTAAAAAATATAATAATTAACTAAACAATTAATTAATTAATTATTTTTTTGTTTGTTGCTATTGTTGTTGTTGTTAATAAAATAATAAAAATCTTTAAACCAGAGTACTAAGCTTTAAAAAAAAAAAGAAAATAAAAATTCTTTCTGCTTGTTTTTTTTTTTTTTTTTGTTGAACATTGATGTTATATGTTGTGTCGTCTACTTTTAACTAATTTTTATCATAAATATTAACACAAAAAAAAAAAAATATAATAATAAAAAATTATTTATCTCATTTGACTACCGGTTATGATTATTACAACATAAAAATTCATGTTAAAAAATGAGAAGAAAAAAAATGTTGAAATAAATTTTTGATTTTTTTTGTTTTATTTTTGTGGTGCGCTCTTAAAGAATTTTTTTTTTTATATTTTTTGTTGTTGTTGGTGATGATGATTTTTGACCTAATTTAATTTTTCACAATGTCAATTCCATTTTATGTTGGATTTTTTTATGATGAAAAAATTATTGTTTTAATGATAGATATGTCGGTTTTATTACATTATGAAATATTCTTAAATATTTTTCGAGTAAATAATTGTTCACTTTTATCCGGTAATGCTTATAAAATTTGAATTATTGTTGTTTATTTTATTGCACAACTGAGCGATCATTAATAATTGCTGGTGAAGGACTTTTTATTCATTGTCGCATGATTGTTCTTTTGAAAACACTTGCGTATTCACAATTGAAGTTTTCGCTGTATGCATAAAAGTCCTTATCGTGACCATGAAACATTGAAATAAACTTGTCTTTTATTAATCAATTTAAATAATTGAGAACATAAACAAGTAGTTTAAAACTTTAAAACAATAAATAATACGACTAAGCAAATAAAGAGATTCAATATTAAAACCAAACAAAGAGAAACATTTCACTTAAGCATAATTTGGTTAAATAATTTACTTTTATTTTAGGTTAAAAATTAAACAATACGATAATAATCTAAAGAAATTTCATGATTTTTAATTACAAATTTCTATAATCATCATTTCCGGTAATGTTTTTTCTAAAGAATATTAAATACAAAAGACATATTGAAAAATGAAAACTTTTTTTGTCACGCAATTTTCTATCAACAAACGCAAATTTCTCATAATTAATTATAATTTTATATGAAAAAAAGTTTAAAAGAAAAAAGTAAAATAGACAGAGAATCACTTATTGTTATAATTTTAACCTTTTACCTACAGTAATTATGAAAATAATGTTACCAAACAAAAAACATCAACCGACAACAAAGTTACAAAGTTTTTTCGAAAGTTTCTGATTCTCTTTTTGTCGTTTGTAATTAATTTTGCAATTTAATTCTGTATTAAAATTATTTTTGATATGACTTAAGCTTTTATATATAATTATAAATCGATAGTTTAAACTTCAAACAATCAATCAATTAACTATAATCAAAAAAAAAAAAAAAAAACTATTTCACTGTCTATTGAAATTTAATTTTAATTAAGCAGCAACAAACACACACAAAATTATTTTTCATTGTTTAATTTATTATCTTATCTCACCGTTGTTGTTGTTGTCGTTTTTTTTTTTTTTTTTAATTCAAAATATTTTTTAAATTTGTTATTAAATTCGCATTGTTTAAACAAAAATTTTTTTTTTTTTTCGCAATATTTATGGACTTGAAGAAATGTCTTATCAACATTTTTATTGCATTTCGTTTTATTTTTAGACGTTGTAAACGCGAATTTTGCATTTTTATTTTTTTTGGTTTTTTTTATATTGATTTCCTTATTTAATCTGTGCTGATTATGATATATAGTCGTATTGTCTGAAGTAAAATAAAACGTTTGAGTTTTGTGTATCGATTTGTAGTTAAGTTATTTTAGGTTACGGTACGGTAAGCTGTTATTACGTTGCGTTAAAATAACGTTAGATAAATATTTATATAAAAAACAGTTATTAAGGATTTTATTACTATTTTATCCAGCTATATATTAATAGTTGTTCAGACATTTTATTTTATATTAAGGTGAATTTTCATTCAAATTAATATTTAATAGAAAATTATGCTGAATTTCTAAACGATCAGTAAAACTACAATTTATTCTAATTAATTCTCATTAAATTAAATTTAATAAATTAAAAGAAAAATTGCGAATAAATGAATTAATTTAATAAACAATAAAAAAAAAAAATTCTTGAACTCACAATTAACTAATTTAAAATTTTTATTGACTTGACTTTTGATTTTATTTGATTAAAAATAATGTTTGGCCGCCTGTCGTTTTGTTTTTTTTTTTCTTTTTATTTATTTATGTTGTTGTTGTTTCGTTTATTTGTTTTATGCATTTGATATTAAATAATTAATAAAATCTTTTATATTTTAGTTTCAATTGAGGATTCACAATATGAAGTTGTACCGCTAACACCAGAGAAAGTTCTTGAATTAATTGAACAGGCGTATCCAAATCCAATAACACCGGATGATTTGGCACGGTACGATTATTTTTGCTTATTTTTTTTTCAAATTTTTCTTTATTAATTTTAATAATTTTATTTTTTAGTGATAATGGGTGGTCGGAAGAGGATGTCCTACAAATAATGATCTCATTACAAAATCGTGGTTTAATTAAGTCTATGGCATATAATTCATTTACGCGTATACATCATGAAGATACGGAAATTAAAGTAAAATTCAAAGCGTAATTAAATTTTCCTTTTTTATTAATTAATTAATTTTATTTTTTATTTTGTTTATAAAGGTTGTCAAACAAATGCCAACAATTGCATCAAATAAGCAACCAACAATCGCTATTATAACCGCACAATACTGTGAAAAATTAGCTGTTGATGCTATGTTAGAGAATAAGGAGACATTTGTACGCTATACAACTGTTGGTAAGGAAATTTATTTGTTTAAATTATCATCAAGAAACAAAAGATTATAATTAACATGGAAATATTTACATAATTACATAAGAAAATAGATTTTTTTTTTGTATTTTGTTTGCCTATAAAAAAAAAGAGATTTTTTTTTAAGCTTTTTAGAAGCAAATCATAGTGGAAAAAACAATTTTTTTTTAATTAATTATTATTTGCATGAAACTAACTTTTATTTCCCTTTTTTTTTGCTACGATTTATTTATTTTTTTTTTCATTCGTTATTATTATCGCCACAACCCCTAAAAATAATCAATTTTTTTTTTGTTTTGATAATTAAAATAAAATAAATTAAAAAAAAACTATTTAGGTACATCACCTGAGAAAAATATTAATGGTCTAGAGAGGCGAAAAAATAAGTCAAAACGTTTTGGTAAGATAAATAATTAATTGGTAACAAAAAAAAAAAAAATTTGCCAAAATTAATTAATTAATAAAAAAAATTCACCGATGTTTAATTAACACTGAATATTGTATTTATTTATTTTTTTTTTTGTGTAAATTACAATCAATTTGTCGTCATACCATTTGTGCCAGTTTGTAGGTTTCCTGTTCTTTCTTGGGAAGGTGTTTAAAAAATAAAAAATTCTTCTTTATCTTTTCACATATCTATCCAGGGTGTTTTATGTGCTTTATTCGTATGCATTTTTAGTTATACTTTAGCACAAAAGCTTTTTTTACTAACTTTTTAATTAATACTTAAATTTAAGTCACATTATTGTGTTTTACACGGTTTTGTTCTTTGTTGTCTTATTCGTTTAGTTTTATTGTGGCTACACTTTTAGGGTATTTTTAGACGTTGTTGTGTCAAAAGTACCCCCAAATGTTTTTTTTTTATTTTTGGTTAATAATCTTTGAATTTTTTTATTTAAATAGGTGAATCAAATGTTTATACATTGGGTAATATTGGGGCACATCGTATTGTTACAACAAAATTACCGTCTGTTGGTAGTACACGTGAAGCGATGACAGCTGCTGGTAATACAACGACACGTCTCTTGGGAACATTTCAAAAGGTTGATTACGTATTTATTGTCGGTGTAGCTGGTGGTGTACCACATTATACAGACTTTAAGAAACATGTTCGCTTAGGTGATGTTGTTATATCACATGTTGATCATATGTCCAATAAATCACAAACAACTATTAATGGGTTTGTTTACAATGAGCTACTTACTCCCTTCTATTACTTTAACTTTTATTAATAAATAATTTTTATTTTTAGTAATGTAACACAAGGAACGAATAAACCATACGTGTATGTTTACAGCAGTGGTGAAGAGTTAAAAACTTATTCACCTGTTAACTCATGTTTACAAGCGATTGGAAAATATTTACAATCACAAAGTGGTGCTAGAAAACCCTGGGAATCTTACTTAAAAGAAGGATTGTTGCATTTACAAGTAATTTCCGTGTGTTGAAAAATTGTTTGTTTCATGATTATACATATCATATTTATTTTAATTTAGACAAAAACCGGTACAGATTTCACCAGGCCATCAGCAAACACAGATAAACTATATATGAATATTGGTAATCGTGATGTTATTGAAGTTGCCCATCCATTACCATCGACACCAACAATTGAACATAGTCTTGATGATGTTGATGGTTTTCCAATGTCACGTGTACATTTAGGTCCAATTGGTTCTGGACGTGATCTTGTACGTTCCGACGCTTCACGTACAGAATTTGCTAAAATGCATGGTTTAGTCGCTACAGATGTTGAAATGAGTTCTGTGTTAGATAGTATTATCGGTAATTGTCGTGATAGTTTTATATTAGTCAAAGGCATTTCTGATTATAAAGATGGTACAACAACACGTAAATGGCAAAATTATGCATCCCTTGCTGCAGCAGCCGTTATGAAAAGTATAATTTGTGCGATGGATGCACCAACAAATGTATAAAAGCGACAACATCAACACAAATATAAATATTTCTTATGCATTTAACAACTAATATTCTTAAGTTTAAAAAACAGAGTAAAATATGAATTAATTTTTTTTTTTTGATTTTTAATTTAATTGATAAATGAAATTTATTTAATAATATATTATATTAAACATTAATTAATTGATTTATTTTTATTTTTAAATTAGATTTAGGCTTTTCCTTTCTATTTTTATGTTTTATAAAAAATTATGAAAAAGATATACCAATGAATTATTTATTTTTTCATAGATTTGGGATTAATTAAAATTATTATTGTTTATTATAAATTACTCTCTCCTATTATTAATTATTTAATTAATTAATTAAACAGTGACAAACATTTTAATTTTTCTGTATAAATATTATTTCTTTGTAAATGTTTTTTTTTTGTTGTTTCGAAATTATTATATAAAAATATTTTTTAGTTTTTTGAGAATTATTTTTGTTTTTTTGAATTAATTTTATTTAATTATTAATTAATTAATTTTTAATAAAAATAAAAATGAATAATTAAAAAAATAAAATATATATATATAAATAGATATTTTTTCTATAAGAATTATAAATTAATTTTGTTTTATTTAATTAACTTAATAAAACTAATTAATTGAAAAATTTTTTTTTCACTATAATTTATCAGTGTACCGTATTTTTCTTTTTTCGTATATGGCAGTACTATAGCAAAGATTCACATTTTACCGATAAACAAAACCGCAAAGTTATTTATGAAATTTTCTATATTAACCGTCATAAATGTTTATTAATTAATAAATTTATTTATTAAATAAAATAAAAATTTAATTATAATGAATTTAAATAGTTTTACTAATTAAATAAATTTTTAGTATTTTATATTTTTTTTACAAACAAATTAAACGGTGAACGGTAGTCTTTTTTTCTTGATTTTTAATTTTCGATAATATGGATAAAGATAATTATTTTATTAATTAATGGAGTTTAGGTTTTATAGAAATGGTAATCAAGTTATAATTTAACAGGAGTGATTGTCCACAAAGCTAATTAAACTTTATGCTACCGTAGTATAGATAAACACATTTAACCTTAATTACAAATTAATCCATGAATAATGACATGGGAAAACTTATTAAAAATCATAAAATACGAGTAACACTCTGGACGCTATAATATATATTCCTGGGACATTAGTTAAGTATTATTAATAATAAAGAAAAATTTTAATCAAATAATCCTAATAAAAACCGAGTAAGTAGGTTTTTTGTACAAAAAATACCCCACATACAATTATTTATCAAAAATCATATCAAAAATGTTATTACTAAAAAAGTTTAAAGAGATAATTTTTAATTCCATGTTTGTTTACCTTTTCCAAAAAAAAAAAAAAAAAAAAAAATTGTTTTTATTTTCGTTATCATTTCAAAAGTTTAATAATAATTAAATAACAAAATGTAAAATAAAAATAAAAAGTCACATCAACATCAGCAATAATATTTATTTTTCTAACCAGAAATGCGAACCAAATAGTAGTTTTATCGGAATTTTATATGAAATGAAACCAAGAATACTTGACGTTATGACTGTAAGAGTTTTGGATAAACTAGCAAGATGATTTTAGGAATTTTTATTGATGGATTGTCGATAAATGTATTGCTTAAAGTACATAGAAATACTGAAGTCATTTACTAACCATTCAAGGTACATTTCAGTGGAGTTTAAAGCGTTCTAACATATTCAGAGTGCTTCTTCAGTAAAAATAAAATTTAATTAAACCGTAATAACAATTTTTTTATTAACAATATTCTCGGTTTATCTCCCTGCTAATACATATATTTATATTTGTTTATTTATTTATCTTCATTTAATTTTATATTTACTTTTAAAACGTTAATTAATGTATGATAATGATTTGTTCTTTTTTTTTTTTGGTATTTTTCTTATTTTCCTTTTTCATTATATATAAATATATATAGAGAGAAATTAGTATATTTATTAAACTGATTTAGAAATAATTATTTCAATATTTATCACAAAAAAATAATAATTAAATAAATAAATTTTTTAATGATTGAAAAACAGTATACGAAATAAAAATCGTTAATTTAATTATGATTATTATTGTGACCTTTGCATTTTTTTTTTTTTGGCTTTGAAAAAATATTTCTGCACAGGAAAAGTAATTTTTTTTTAATATTTTTGTTGACTACTCGTTAAACAGTCGAAAAAAAAAAAAAAAAGAAAAAATTATTTTGGTTGGATTATCCATTTAATTGAGAGATAATTACATTAGTTTATGTAAAGTAATTTTAATTTATTTACCAGCACAATAACGATGAGAGAGGTTAGATAATTAATTTTGCTTCTGACGTACAACGATCTTTACAAAAATTTCTGTGATTTTAATCACGTAGAATTATTTATGCTGGCATTTGGTTTATTTTTTCTGTTAAAATATTAGTGTAACAGATAATACAACTAAATAAAAAAAAAAAATGTATTTTTAGGATAAATTTATCGCACAATGATTATCAATAGAAGTCATGGAATCTTTTTGGATTATTAAAAATGTGGAAAAATAATAAGTAATAAGTGTGATAGAGACACACCTCCAATATTAACATACGTAACGTTGGTGATTACTTAATTAACACTTTATCCAGCTTAAGAATATATATTTTTCTGTTAATTATATATTTTTGATTTTGTAAACAAAAATATTGTTGACATGTTTGTATTGAATTGACAACACCTTAGTAATAAAAACACCAAACAATATGACAAGAGAAAAACATTTTTTTTTTTAATTTTAAAATTACGTAAACAAATCAGAGTAACGAACCGAAATTTTTTCTGGTGTATTTAGGCTAATCGAAATAATTTTAATCAATCATAAAATTTATAAACCTTTGTTCTGTAATCTTAAGTTCAACTCTGTTTAATATGTAATCGAAAAGGTTTTTGAAAGTATTTGTGTTTGTCGCACTGTAATAAGCAACAGTGCATGGCTAGTTTTTTATATTACGATAACAAAACTTATTTAACGCAAAGTGAATTAATTAATTTTTTTTTTTTTCATTTATTTTAATTTAATTTTTGAAAAAACAAAGTTCAAAGTTTTTTTTTTTTTTTTCTTTCATTTGTATTTTCATCTATTTTTAATTTATTTTTATTATTTGTTGTTATAATTAACCAACATTCGCAGATAAGATATAAAAAACAATTTTATTTTTTGTATGGAAATTAATTAAAAAATTTTCTCTTTTCTGTTGTTGTTATATTTTTTTTTTTTTTTTTTTTTTGAATTTATTCTGTCTGCTTGTATATTCAGCAAAAGACGTGTTTCTTGGTCGTTGTTTATACAATTTAATTATTATAATTTTTTTTTTGTTTTCATTACATAAACGCATAATAAGCTTTGTTTTGTCGATCTCCCTACCCACTTTCATTTTATTATAAAAAAATTCAATAACAAACAAGACAAAAACAACTTCTTTTTTTTTTTTTGTTTACATTTTTCATTCTTTATTGATTATTTGAATGCGATCGTGTTTGTTGTTTCTGTGTGTTTTTCTTCGTGTAATTAAAGTGAGTGAGAAATTTTTTTGTAAATTTTTTATTTTTATTTGTTATTATCTTTATTAATAAAAGAATTAAAAACGAAATTAATTAATAATGGCGAAACCAGTGAAGTTTTATTATAATTTCTTATCACAACATTCAAGAGCATTATATATGTTTTTGGAAGCAGCGAAAATACCATATGAGCCCATACAAGTATCTATTAAAAAAGGTAAATATTGCTTTGAGTGGTTTTTTTTTTTGGTTTGTTTTGTTTTATAACTGAGTGCGTTTTAACGAATTTTAATCGAAAAAAAAGCAGAATTTTTTTTTTTCTATTGATATAAAATTAATTTCATATAAAAATCTAATTAAAGGATATAGATAATCTATTTATTTTTTTTTTTTTTATTATTTATGATTAAATTTATTACCGATTAGATAACTAATTGACGTGATAACATTTTTTGTATTTGCTTTTCTTGTAAATTAAGTGAAATTTTTTTTCTTTACTCATCATCATTATTAGTTGTTAACGTATATCATCGGTTATTAATTCATTTTTTATTTCTAATGTTTAATCATCAATATTTTTGAAATAAATAAATAAAAAAAAAGAAAAAAAAAAACGTAACTTTACCGCAAAACGTACGTAAAATAGTAATGACGCGCGTAATGTAATTTTCCCATGATTTTCTCTCATACTCTCTTCTTTTTTTTAACACAAATGCCAATCACTATTAAAAATGTAATTTTTTCTTTATTTTCTTTTATTATATAAATATTTATTTAATACTTAAATAATTTTAAATATATTTTAGGTGAACATTTGACACAATATTTTAATGAAAATATTAATAAATTACCACAATTACCATGTATAAATGATGATGGTTTGAAATTAAGTGAGAGTACAGCGATTTTTCGTTATTTAATGCGTGATAAATTAGTACCAGAACATTGGTATCCCCGATCCCTACATACCCGTGCGAAAATTGATGAATTTTTATCATGGCAACAGACAAATACAAGGCATGCATGTAATTTATATTATAAAGCAAAATGGTTAAAACCATTAATAACTGGCAATGAACCGGATACAAAAGTTATAAATGAATTAACTGATTTAATTGAACGAAAATTAGATCATTTTGAAAAAGTATGGCTGGGCAAAGTAAGGAATAATAAACGTGAAGGTATCAGATATTATATGTTTGATAAAATGATAACATTTGCAGAGTTATTACCAGCTTGTGACATGGAACAATTAAGTAAATTAAAAAAAATAATAATAATTTTCTGCTTTAATTTTCTTTATTAACATTGTTTTGTTCTGTTTTAGAATTAGCTGGTTACGATCCAACTAACGGACGTCCACAATTAACTGTCTGGTTAAATTTAGTAAAAGACACAATGTCACCGTTCTACGAGGAAGCCCACCAAGAAGTTTACGATGAAATAAATAAAAATACAAATAATCAATTAAATGAACCAGCAGCTGCAAAAGCTTAATTAAGTTTTTTGTTCAATTATTTTCTAGTCATTAAAAATGGAGATCACCACAGAACTCCACCAAAAATAAAATAAAATTAATGCATTTTGTTTGGTTGTAATTGTTTTTGTATATTTAATGTTATCAAGGTTAATTAATATGGTAATCAGTAACAAATAAAAATAAAAACAAAAGGCAACAACAAACACTTTTTAAAAAATTAAACGATTAATAATTTTTTTTTTTTTTTTTTTTTGTTTAATTACTTAATTTATTTTCTGTTTATAACGGAAATTGAAAAAAAATAAATAATAATAAAAATTATTCATTTATTTATTAATTGTAGTAAAAAAAATATTTTTTTCTGAAAATTTAATATAACTGGAATATGCTTTAGATTTATATTAAATTAAATATTTATTAAAATTTCTATTACATATATGGGTTATTTGTTAATAAAGGGTAAAATGTCTTAATCAAATATATCCATACGTAAACGTATTACGTTAGATATGATATGAATATTTTTGTTTGTTGGGTTAAACAAGTAAACATGTTAATATTAAAGTAGCTTAAGTCATTTACAATTATGAAATGTTTTCTGTTTTTATTGAATTACTATTGAAAGAACAAAAGAACAAAAAATAAAAATATTAAATCCCATATTTTATATAATCTGTTACAATAAAAGGTTAAATCAATAATAAAATGTCTTTTCTTTTTTCTTCTCTTTCTCATTTAATATTACTAAATAAAATTTATTTATTTAAGTCATATAAACGTATGTATATAAAATGTACCTAATAAAAGGAAAAAAAAATACAAAACCCTCGTATCTCAACCTGTCGGTTCTTTCTTATAAACAGAAATTTTTATTTTTTTTAATATATAATCAAAAAATAAAAAAAAAAAATTATTATTCAAGAATCTTTAAGAATAAAAAAATAAATAAATATAAACCACCTTGGTAACCATAATAATGGTTACAAAAGCAGCTAAATGAAAAGTAGAAAAATAGAAAAAAAAAAAACACTTTTTCCCTAGTTCATCAATAACAAGGTATTCGTATTACTGTTGCTTAGTAACTAGTATGATGATTCTACTTAAATTCTTTTAATCACAGTGAGATAATAATAAAAAATAAAAAATATTTTTCTGATTTATTAAATTAATTTATTGACAAATTGTTAGCGGATTCTATTAATAATAATAATTATTATTATTGATTGATTCATTTAGAATAAATATTATGTTTTCTCATTATTATTATTATTATAATTCTGGAATAAATTATTTAGCAGAGTATACATTACGTTGATTTCTTCATTGCAGACATACAAAATGAAAAACAAAACTTAAGTAAAAGTTTATTTTATTTGATTTTATTTAAAATAAATTTTAAAACGATGATGGTTTATTGATGAGAAAAATTATAATAAATTAGAATCATTAAAAAAAAAAAATTGTTTTATTTTTTGTATTGATTTTCTATTTGAAAAAAAAAATAATAATAATAAAAACATAAAGCAAAGCTGTAAAGCTTTTCATTTATAAATTCTGAAAATAATAATAATAATAATAATAACGTTGAAATGGGTATTTTTTACTAACTGTATATAGACTAGACAAATATATATGTTAATCTATCAATAATATACTTTAATCAGAATAGCAATATATATATATAAAAAAAAAAATCTAATAAAGAAAAAAAAAAGCTTTGATTTCATCAATAATGTAACAACATTCTGTTTACTTTATTCATCCTGTTCATTTCTGTTGTTTTCATGTTGTTATCAGTTTATTATTATGTCTCGCTATCTAGTGCTTTATGTACAACAAAAATATAAAAATATATATATAAACTAAATAAAATGTCTATCTAGTTGATTATTAGTTAATTTCACAACATCAAGTCAGTGTCAATTACAGACTCAATAGACATTAGTTTATCGACTTTTATCTGCTTTTAATTTAATTTTTTTTTTTCATTTTTTTTATTATAGTATGAATTTTAGAACAAAGAGAATTTTGTATTTTTTCAAAAGTATTTCTAACAAATTTAAGCTTATTTTATAAATTCATCGGAAAATCAACAGGATTTCAGAAGTTTATAAGAATTGTGTTTAGAAATTTTCTTTAAAAGTATCTGAATCGATTTAGTTATAAAAGTATGTCTAAAAAAAAACTATTTCTATAGTTTCAGGAGTCATAAAATTTAAGGCCGTTAAAACTATCGTTTTGAGGAGCTGTAATTCATTTAAATTTAATTTTAATTTCGATAAATTACTAATTCTAAATTCAGAAATAAACTTTCTTTTCAGGATTTTAATGGTCCTTAAAGATATTTTTACTGATTTGATAGATTTTTGATGATTTCCGCTATTTTTTTAATCAATTACTTGGAAAAAACATTTTTTTTATTGACAAACTTATAGAACTACGTCGATTTAGTGTATTCCCCATATTTCAGCCAATTGAAAAAGATTCATAAAAACCCATACGAATTTTTAACAATTTTAAATGGAAAAAAATTAATCAATTGAGCTAAAAGCATGCAGGAACCTTTAATGATTCCTAAAATAACGTAGTTCTGAAAGAGTATACGACAAAATTACGAAAATTAAATTACTCGAATTATAAGCATAAATTATAAACAGAAAAAAAAAGAAGAAAAATTCAACATTGCAGCTTTATAATAAAAAAATTTAAAAAAAAATGTATGATCTATAGCAAAGCTGCTTGTTTAATTTAATTAATAAAAAAAAAAACTTGGGAAATCCATTAAAAAATATAATAAAATATGATTTAATTTCCGTTTTTTACTTTTACTTTATTGTTTCTATGGTATATGTTGCTTCCTTGCGCTTCGGTTACCTTTTTTTTATTATTTTTTTATTTTTTTGTTTGCCCCATTGTTTACCTTTTCCCTTATTTTTCATTATTTTTTATTCATAATTAAAATTTAATTCAATTGAAATTTTTATTTTATATATATATATTTTTCTGTTTTTCTGTATTTAACATCAATACATATTTAATGAAATGTAAATATTTATTACAATAATTAAATCCCTCTAATAATGTAATAATAATAATAATAAAAAAAAATTCTTTTTTTCATAATTTTTGTTTTATTATCGGTTTTTCTTTCTGTATGAATTAATTTTGATTTGACTTATTTTTATGCTTTTTCTGTGGTGGTTTTTTTTTTGTTTTTCTTCTTCTGTATTTGCGATTTAATACTTAGTTTAACCAACTAACAGTTCGGTTAATTTACAAACGGAAATTATATGTATACTCTAGTGTCTAGTAAAACTAATATCATTTCTGATTAAAATTTATTTGAAAATTCTTTTAATAAGGGATGAACACTTAAATTGTGTTCGCGTGCCAATAAACAATTTTTATTTTTTTTTTTCTATTTTTATTTGAATTTCATTTCTTTCGTTTCTGTTCCTATGTTTTTTTTTTTTTTTTTTGCGTTTAATTTTATAAATTTGTTACAGTACTTAAGAAAAGTTTTGTTTTTAATAAACAAAATATGAAAAAGCTTTAAGGAATTAAGCAAATAAAGAATATAAAGCTTTTATATTTAACAAAGTTTGCTTTTGATTTTTTTTTTTTTTGGGGGGCTTTTACTCATTGTTTTAATTCTTTTGAGTAACAGCGTTGAAAAAAAAAAATAGAAAAAAGTAAAATGATCAAAGGAGAAAAAGGAAAATGAACAAAGTAAATACCGTACGAGGTCAAGGATTATTATGTTAACATTAACGTTAACGTTAGCCGTTGGTTTATTTAAGAAGGACAAATAAAAATATAAATTTTTTTTTATTAAACAACCAGAGCTGGTATCCATTTTATATGTAATTAATCTCAATTTTTTATTTAAATAAGTAAATTTTTGTTACGCTTTAGATCATGTTTTTAAAGCACAAGGACAGGGAAATTTTTAATTTTATTTAATTACATTACATAAATAATATTAAACTAGGTGATGTAGATTAAATTATTAAGTTTTTGATAACTAAATAACTATCAGTGTTATGGAGTTATAATTAGATTAACGTAATGTGATTTATCATTTTTATTCCTTGCATGATTAATTACTGGATAAATGATGTAGGATAATCAATTATTATCTTAAGTTTATTACTACTTATGATTAATTTATTAATAACAAGTGTTTGTTAAATGTAATAAAGTTATTTATTTACATTTATAGGGAATAATAATGATTATAAAGTAGATAAAGCAATTCAAAAGTGAATACAATCAGACCTTGGTTTGAGAAACTAATTGACACTTTGAACATTGTTCGAGCAAAAGCTTCTTTTTTGTATGCGTTACACATGTTTGTAATATTGTAGGTGCGTACATTTTCTTATTAAACTTCTGGGTATCAGAATCTGTAATCGATTTCCTTTACCATTGATCCTTTACAATCGTTGTTATAAAATTCGATCATGGTTTCTGATAAACATTTCTGTTAACAACAGCACACTATCGTTGCAAAAAACCTTAAAAACAAAGTAGATAAAAGGGAATAAATATCACAGTGTAATAAATCAAAAAATTATACAAAAAAAAAACATCTTAATTAATTTTTGGTTATTCATAATATTTTTATTTATTAATTCGCCATATTATTCATTTTCGAATGTAAATATATTTTAATTTTTTTTTTGTTTTTCATTAATTAATTAATTTGATTGTTTTTCTCTCCTTTAAAAGTTTTTTTTTTTTTTTTTTTTTAATTAAATTAATTCTTTTTTTCTTACCTAGTTTATTTATTTTTCTCATTATCATTTCTTGATTAATTATTACTTAAAAATAGAAAAGAAAAAGTAATTAAAAAAAGAATCGTTTTGCTGTTTAATTTAAATGAAACAATAATAACGCCTAAATGGTCCTTTAATTAATTTTATAAATTTGTTGTTTTTTTTTTTCATTTTTTTTTTTTTTTTGTTATTTTATAATAAAATTTAGAATATTTTCTTTTAATTTTCTTAATTTTTCTTAATTTTCCTTCATTTTTATTATTTTTAATTTTTTTTTTTTATTAAACTTTTTTATACATTTAAGAGATTATAATTATATCTTAATTAATTTAATTTCTCACTACAAAATTTGTTAATTAATTTAGTTAAAAAAAAAAAAAAAAAAAAAATTAAAATTAAATTAAATTAAATTCACTACGATTAATAATTTTTTATTCATTCAATTACATCAATTCGTTTTGCTTTATTTTGTCAGTTATTTTTTTAAATTAATTAATTATTTATTAATGAGACGATAATTAATATAAATTTTGTTTTATTACAATTATAATTAATGCAGAATATTTTTATTTTTAATTCATCAAATTTTCTTTTAATTTGATTTCATGATTTGTGTTATAAAAAATTAAAATTATTATTGCATGGTTTATGAAAGAAAATGTTATCGCTGCTACCGATTATTATTAATTAATTTTTCAAATTAATAATACAAATAAAAAACAACTTCAATAATTATTTCGATGTAAATTTAATTAATTAATTTAATTTAAAAAAAAAAAGAAAAATTAAATTAAATTGATTTATATGCATTTTGTTATTTGAAGACAAAAAAAAAACCGCAATGCATGTTGTTTACTAGCAGCAAAAGCAGTTTATTATTCTTTCCTTTTTTTTAATTAATTAATTTATTTATTTAGCTGTAGAAGGCTTTTATAATTAATTTAATTATATTACTTGTTCTAGTAAAAATACATCGATTTGCATTTTTGTTTTTCTTTTTTTTTTTAATATAAATCAGAGAGAAATCAAATAAAATAAAATTAATTAATTAATTAAGTAATTAACTTGTTTCATTCTTTTTTTTTTTAAATTATAAATACATAATTAAATCGTTATTTTTTTTATTTATTTTATTTAATTATAGTTTGTTCTTACTACATTATTATTTAATTAATTAATTAATTTTTATTTGATTATAATTTTACTGCCTAATATTTGTCATTTCGGTTATTTGTATGTTTTTTTTTATATTTCATAAATTAATTAACATTTTATTGTTTTGTTAAATTTTTTTATTTTGGTAGCGATTAATTAAATTAAACTAATTAAACCGGCTGTTTAGTTATAATAAGAAATCCTTGTTTTTAGTTAATTAATAAACAAAAAAAAAATCAAAAAGCTTCTTCCAACGAATAATTAACAATTTATTTATCGCTCAGTTTTATCAGTTGATTAAGTATTAAATATTTGTCCATAGAAATAAAGAAAACCAAAAAAAAAATTAATTATGCATTTTATGTAATAAGCCAATAAACTGTTATCACACAATTTGTTTAAATAATTCTTAACAAAAATAAAAAAAAAGTAAAAACAGCATAAATACTGCATTCAATAAATGTTTTTTTTTTTTTACATTTATTTAGCTCTAATTGATTATCTTTTAAGCTTTCTGCTTATATTTAATACATTTTTTTTTTGTGTGAAATTCTTATTTATTATTAAAATGTCAGAAATTACATGAAAAACATTCTTTCCACTTTATTTATTTATAATAATCAAAAGAAAAACGACAAAACAAACAAAAAGGATATAAAAGCAGCAGAAAAAAAAAATGAAAAAACTTAAAAAGCTTTGCTATGGTACACAAAATTTTATTAATAAAAATAAGAAAAAGATTTTCGATAACACATAGCTGAATGAAAAAAAAAGGGATAAAACGGAAAAAAAAAATAAATATTGGTAATGGGTGAGAACATAGAAACATAACAACAAGAAGAAAAATATTATGGGGTAAAAAAGCTCTATTTTTAGTTGTAGCAAAAGTAGTATTTTTTTTGTATCACCAGCAAGATCTCATTTCATTTCTTATACATTATCCTCCTCCTGCTGCTGCTACTTTTTCCTTCTGCTACTGCTACCAATAACCAAATAAATGGTTTAACTATAGAATAGTTTTGATGTTGATTATTTATTTGATTATTTTATTTATTTCTGTGTATATCTATGTGTTTATTTAAGAAGAAGAAGAAGAAGAAGAAGAAGAAGAAGAAGAAAAAAATACCGAACAAGAAATGAGGTATAATTTTACGTCATAGCAAAGCAATTTTATTAATCCACCAAATAAATAAAGTTATAGGAAAGTAATATCAAAAAAAAAAAAATAATAAAATAACGAAAAAATGATTAAGGGTGTTTTGTTTATAGGATGAAAAAGGTTAATATTGTAGGTGGTATTTATAAGTAAAACTGTTATAATCTGTTCTATTTAATTATTGGCACTTTAGCATTTTTTTTTTTTAATTTTCTTTATTCTGATTATATTGAGCTAAAAAAAAAAAAAAAATATTTTTCCCTTAAAAAACACTTTTTTGGTTTGCTAAGCTATATTGGATTTCTTAATAATTTTTTTTTTTCTTATTTTTCTGTCTGAGACATAAGGAGAAAAGAACTAGAATATAAATTAGAAACTAAAAATTTGTTTTTAATCATTTTTTTTAAAGTCATCAGATTATAATTAATTAAATTTATTATTATTTTTTTTTTTTTTTGTTTTTTTTTTTTTACAGCTTTTTTTTCTACTATTTTCTTTTAATTACAAAGCTGTATAAAATATAAAGTCATACGTTCTCTTCATCGTGTTCAGTTAATAATGGGCTATCATCACCTAAATGATTTGGTGGTAATGCGGTGCCAGGTGTTGTTGGTGCCGATCTAGAGATCCAACCACGTCTGCCACGACCACGGCCTAATATACTATTACAACCGACCGGACTTCGTGACGATTTTGTATTTGAATTCGATGCAATCGGTGTGTAAGACGATTTATTACATTTTGTTGAGAAGAATTTTTTCTTTTGACTTTGCAGTGTTGATGGCCGTTTTGATATTGGAACCGCTGTGGTGGTTACACTATTGCCACTGGTTAATGATGTTGACATTTTGCAGGCACCATCAATAGAACTGCTGCCGCCTGCCTGTGAATCTAAACTGCATGAGGTACCATTTTGAAGTTTACGTATTTGATCGAGAAGATCACGTACTTCATTTGTGGGACTGGTGGCACGCGGTGGTGAGCTAGGCGAACTCATATTTGCTAAACTAGATACAGCAGATCCAGTATTCGATGTTGTATAACTTCTTATTATATCAAAACGTTTCATTATTTCAATAACCGGTGACTCCTCACTTATAAAACTACCATCAGTTCCATTTATCTTTTGTTGTTGCTGCAATATCTGACTACATGAGTCTAAATTATTTCTCAACGTATTTAATTCCTGATAATCCCGTTCCGTATCCTGTGCATTGGGCACTGTTATCGATATACCACCGATAGAACTACACGAATTATAAACATTCGATCCTTGATGATGATGATACTGTGGCTGATATTGTTGCTGATGATTTATATATTGCTGACTGCTACTTGTGCTATCATTGTGTGCTGATGATTGATGTTGTTGATGATTGTGCGGATGCTGCTGCTGTTGTTGAGTATTTTTATAACAATTATTAATATTTTTATTTAAATTCGCTGTTGTTAATTCACCACTAGCACTATTTAAACTACCACCATTACTTGAATAGTATTGTAAACCATTTATACTATTACTGTTACTTAAATTCTCATTGTAACGAAATTGTCCTTCACTTTGTGACATTTGCACTGGATTTATATTTCTGCTATTTCGATTATTATTACTTAAATTTGTATTATTATTATTATTATTATTATTAAAATTATTATTATTATTATTATTTTTACTATTATTTATATTAATATTATTTGCTAAACTATTGCTTGAACGTAATAAATTATGGAAATTAGCACTTTCGGATAAACGCATTTGGTAATTTGTAACATTTGATGTTGGTTGATTAGATGTACTGTTTGTCGGTGTTCTCATCCCTGGTTGATTTGGATAAATGTTTTGTTGTTGCTGTTGTTGATTATGATGATGTGTTTGATGTTGCTGTGTTACACCGTTTGTAATAATCATACTGCCGACACCTCCACTGGCACCAGACGTAATAATATTACCGATACCATTAATTTGTCCCGGTGGTGGTACCGAATTTGAACGGTTAAAATTTGTATTATCCAAAGTGCATGCTTGCTGTGATGCAGACCGTGGTATTGTATAGCCTTGTAACGTAACAGGAAGATCAGGGCTAGCGGCACGAGAATATGGTGGCGGTACTAATGTATTTGCTTCATTTGCTGTACAAATAAAACTAGAAGATAATGAATCAACTGTGCTGGTTGCTGATAATGAGCCACCAGCAGGCCGTACAATATAATTTCGAAAATATTGAACCATCAAATAATTGGCACCACCCTTGCCACTATCACCGTTGCATGTAAAAACCAATGGATAAAGGTCAGGCTTCGATGTGACCTAAAATTTATTTTTACAAAAAATGAATAAAAAAAAAATTACAGCAAATGTCACGTAAATAGTTTAAATTTTTTATTATTTTTTTTTATTATTATTATCACCTCGGTGTACGGTGGTGGTGCATGATGAAATGAGCTGCATCGACTATATTGGGGTGGTGCATAACATGAGCCAGCAGAATCACCTTCTGATTGTGAATGCAAGCCAGGCGATCCCCAACCACATAATTGTCTACGTTTCTTCCATATTGAGCAAGCACAAAGCAATGCTAATATTATTGCTAACACAACACACCTACAAATAGTTGTTAAACATTTTTAATTAGTTTATTAATAAATTTAAAATAAATTTTTCGTATATTAAAAAATATTCTTACCAAAAATACCAATGGTTAATAAAAAATAAATTCAAAACATGGTCTGTGGCTGGTGGCGGTGAACGTGGTGCACTTGGCGGTGCATATAAATAACAACAGCCTTGGGCACAACATTCTTTTGGTGGTAAACAACGGTGTCCACCTTCACAAAAACGGGCTGCTACCTATGTAATATTTAAAAATTAAAGAGGAAGATACAAAAAAAAAAATGTTAATTAAGTCTCTTATTGCTCTTAACAAGCTAATAAAAAAAATTTAAAAAATTAAGTTATTAAAAGGTTTAATAATTGTGGTGTTTTTATAATTATAATCAAACCAAAAAATTAAATTAATTAAATTAAAGTAAAGTAAAAATTAAAAACGAAAAAAAAAAAAAAAAAAAAATTTCATTCACTAAGCTTCAAATTTTTCTTTTTAAATTTTTTTTTTTTTTATTCATTTTTCGCTTAACAAAAAAAGGTGTGAGTGATGTTAAAACATGCAAATATGACTAATTCTCCCTTTATTAATTTTTTTTTATGTTTTTTAAATAATTTCCAATACAGGTATAAAGGTAAAATCGCATACAAATCATAATAAAACTATTGAAGAAAAATAACAAAAAAAAAATTTTTTTTTTTTTTTTTAAATTCATTCGGCAAATAAAATTAACGAAAAAAACAGTGCATTTCAAAAAAAAAAAAAAAATTAATTAATTAATCAATAACAAAAGAATTGATTAATTAAGAAATTTTGTTAAA